>BSBN01000089.1:4170000-4770000 GCA_027924645.1 Cunninghamia lanceolata | reverse complement strand
TTAATCATCCCAATGAAGTCTAGGACCCATTGGGAAAATGGCTGGTTAGTCTGAAGTGGGTGAAGAGGAAGAGCTGCCAGCCTTTGCTTGCCTGCAATGAATGCATATTCTCTGTATCTCCTTACCCATTTATGGGCATCTTTGAATAAATCATGCCAGTAGTAACCAACCCTCATAATTTTAATAGTAGTTGTTCTTGGAGAATAATGGCCACCAATAGGGTCATTATGGAATTCTTCTAATATCCTAGAAGCCTAATATTGAGTAATACATCTCAAAAGAACCCTACTGATGTTATTTCTAAATAAAACACCATCTACAAGAACATAAGGGACAGACTGAAGTCTGAAATACCTTCTCTTTGCTGAATCAAGTCCATTAGGGAATCTTCCTGACTGTAGAAAAGTGATCATATCATGATACCAGTCAGTCTGGGAGTGGGGATTAGCTGGTTGCATCTACCCTTGGACACACACAACATCATTTCTATCTTTGGCGTCTTTTTCCATCTATTTGCACAAACCTTTGCCATGAACCAGTTTGGAAATATGGATGTCTATATCATATTCCATCACTTTAGTTATCCATCCAGCCCTTTTCTCATTGATGTCCTTGCTCAGCAGGAACTCTTTGATGCTAGGGTGGTTTATCATCAGTTGTATCTTGCTGTTAGAAAGCATATGTCTAAACTTTTTTAGAGCTTTCACTATGGAAAACACCTATTTTTCCACAAAATCATACCTCTATTCATACTCTTTGAGTGGCTGACTGAAGAAGGCAATTGGCTGCTCCTGTTTCTCCTTATTTTGTTGTGTCAAGATAGCTGATATACCCTCTTTGCCTCCAAAGGCATAAAGGATAAAATCCTTCTCATAATTTGGGTTTATCAGAGTTGGAGCTTGGGCGATGGCATGTTTGATGGCTTCAAAACTATCCCTACATTCTGTGGACCATTTGAAGGCAACATTCTTTTTTAGCATGGCTGTGAGAGGTTTTTCTATTGAAGCAAAATTTGGAATGAACCTTCTCACAAAGTTAATCTTTCCCAAGAAGATCTGCAGACCTTTTTATGACTAGGAAGAGGAAGAGCTAGGATGGCACTTGTCCTTTTGGGATCAATTACCAATCCTTCTTTGGAGACTACATATCCCAGTAATCTGCCTTCTAGGATAGCATATACACATTTTTTGGGATTTAATGATATCCCATATTCTCTGCATCTTTCAAAGACTTTGCTTAAATGACCCAAGTGGTCAGATGCATGCTTAGAATACACAGTTAGATCATCAAGATACATTAGAATAATATCATTAATCAGGCCTTTAAAGGCCAAGTCCATTGCTCTTTGAAAAGTTGCTCCAACATTTGTCAATGTAAAAGGCATTTTTTGGTAAGCCAAAGTACCCCATTTGGTGGTAAAGACTATTTTATACTGGCCTAATTCTTTTACAAGAATATGATTGTAGCCTGAATAGCCATCTAGGAGTGAAAACCTTTTAGCTCCTGCTACTGTTTGTAGGATTTGTTCCATAGAAGGAAGTGGATAGTGGTCTTTAAGGGAGGTTCTATTCAAGTCTCTAAAGTCCACACATAATCTTATTTCCCAATTCTTTTTCCTAGATGGAACTAAATTTGCCACCCAAGAGGAATGTTTGATGGGATAAATAATCTTTGCCTCTATGATCTTGGACAATTCATTTCTATCAGTGGCTCTATTTTGGGGTTGACTGGTCTTTGTTTTTGGCAGACAGGTTTTGCATTAGGGTCCAATTCAATGGTATGTTGGATTAACCCGAGTTCAAAGCATTTTAAATCCTGATAATCCCAAGCAATTAAATCATTAAAATCATTGCAAAGCTCGATAAAACCTTGCCTTTTAGCTTGGTTACATACCTTGCCATGCTTGAGAAATCTGCCCTATGCAATTTCAACCTCTTCGTAATCCTCTTTTTTGATAGTCATGTTCATCTTTTCTTTCTTTGGCTGATCATTTGTGCCAAATATGTTCTCTAAAGTGATCAGTCCCCTAGGTAGCTTATTAGTCTTTAGCTGTATTATCTAGTCACCATACTATTCTTGCAATATTGATTGGTTCTTGGCAGCATACTCTGCCTCATCTTGCAAAAATTTCAGAATTTGCTGCTCATTTTCAAATACCTTCCAGCTTATGATGTTGTCAGGCACAACAAGCCTTACAACAACCTTTACATGCTGATCTAAATTTTGTTTAACATTCTAATGAATGTCAAACTGTGCACCAACTGTGGCTAGTCTATCAACATCCTCGTTCTTTTTCCTGGGAACTGCCTAAATGTTGAAGGCATCAAAATCTTCAAACAAGTCCTAGATCCTATGCTTGTATGAATTTAACAAGTCATTCTTTGAAGCACTTAGTTTTTTGATTTGGTGGACAACCAACTCACTGTCACCAAACACTTGCAAAACCTTTATTCCTCTTTTTTGAGGCAGCTATATGCTTGGAATCAAGGCTTCATACTCAGCCACATTGTTAGTACAACTGAACTACGATATGAATGAAGAGAAATAATTTTCCTTTTAGGATGAAATTAATACCACCCCAGCACCTGCTCCATTTCTGCTTCTAGAGCCATCAAAATACATTTTCCACATCCCACTTGGATATGCTATTGTCTTTTCAATATTAGGGATGACAACATCCTCTTCATGGATACAATAAGTACCCAACCCTATTTCCTCTACATGAGTAGGTGTGTCAAACTGAAAATAGTCCACCCACTCATCAAGTAATATGTCAAGGATTTCCTCCATCGGAGTGACAACCTCATGCCTATTGTTGTTATTGTCTTTCTCTAGCTCATGAATTGTGCAATTCATATTGGTGAGATTAGAAGTCTAGGGCTCTATGTGGTCATTGAAAATAGGCTCAACTTTGATTATTACTTTGGTGCCATACCTAGTTCTAAATAGCATGTGGGACCAATCAGAAGATAATTACCCACCTATTTTGGCTATGAAATCTCTAGATAGGCATGTGCCAAAGTAGGCTAGTAGATTAATGTCAGAGATGTCTTAGGAAACAAAGAAACCAGGGCATGCATGCAAAGTGAGTTTTAAATATTTTATAACACCCACTATATTAACAACAGTGCCATCTAATTTCACTACCCCTTTGTTCACAAGCTCATACACTATACCCAACTTGTCAGCTATGTTTTTGGGCATGACAAAGGTACCCGCCCTAGAATCTATCATACAATTGTGTAACAATTTGTCACCAATAATTAAGGAAACATAGAATGGAGGGGGCTTACTAGTTTTTCTTGTGCTTGCTTCCTCCCTTTTTGGCTAGTACAGGTTCGTTGGGATGGTGACCTTCTCTTTTGTTGCCTCTACAGTAGGATGGTTGAAGCTCGTCAAAGCTTCCTTTAATAAATCTCTTTATGTTGGGATCAACAGAGTGTCCCACATTGTGACACTTATATTTGTCTTTTTCATCTAGTCAACAATGCTAAAGGGGATCTGATTACCCTTCGGTGATGCTTTAGGAATGACAGGGTTGATTCTTGCTTGCACGTCAGCCTGATTTTGTTGCTCGACCCCTATCTACTAGAGCAACATTGAACTCACTTGCCCAATAGAATGATTTTTTTTTTGAATTTAGTCATTCAACAGGATGATCTGTCTGTTGTAGCAGAATATTGGATGTTACTCCTGCCGTCCGTCTTGAGCTTGTATCCATTTGGGGCACATGAATAGAGAACATCTACTATAGAGGCACTATAGGTGTTGAGGCACTACAGGTGTTGAGGCATCCTCAATGGCTCTTCTTTTAGCCCTTGTGTTGAATACTATTGGACCAACACCTTGATTAACACCACAATAGTCATCAGGGGTCCAATTCATCAAGGTAGTGTTATTTTGCATTTGCTTTTAGTACCCAACCATTCCCTGATTGATGTTAACTTGCTGCTTTGAGTTCGTTGGTTGCACCATCAAAGCATGACTGAACTATCCACTTTGGCATAGATTTTGATCATGTGGTTGATTGCAAGGATAACACCAGTCACTATCTTGGGCCAAGTTGTTCTGTATGGGCACAAGAGGCCCAGATGTACTAGTAACATTTGGATGCACAACATTCAATGGTCTGATGTAGCTAGACTAATTTTGTCTTTGTGCATTACCCTAATAATAAGGTCTGTTCTACTAGTAATTCTGGTTGAATGGCTGATGTGTCTGATTGGTAGGCTGATATGGCCTGTTCTGTTGTGTAGGTTGTCTTCTTGCCAATACCAACTCGTTGCTCAATTTTCTAATAAGAGCATCCCTCTCATCTTCCTTTTCCACGACATGTGTAATTAGAGGAGCAACAGGCGTAATTGTGGTAGGAATTAGAGCCACAACAGGCTGGATAACAGGAGCCTCTATAAATATAGGCATTGGTGGCCTTGGGGTGATTTTTCCATCCTAAATCAGACAATTTCCTACTATAATTGTTGTGTCATATGCATCTGGCAGTACTGTCCTTCCCATGGACTGAATCATGACAACAATGTCAGGATTCAAGGATTTCAAATAGTAGATAAATGTTATATTTGGGGAGGGCTTCACTAATAATGGGATTCTATCCCATGTATTTTGGAAACTATAATTAAAGTCCACCATATATTCATGGGGGTCTCTCTTGATTGTAGCTAATTGTTCCATTAGTGACATATGGTCACTTCTGTCCTCAAAAAACTGGCATAACTTAGTGCCTAGATCATCCAAGTTGTGGATGTCCAAAATTTTCTTGGAGACCCCTATACCACTGTAGGGTTTTTCCCTTGAAAGAAGAGGCTAGGAGTCTTACTGCCACGTTATCAGTAGTGACATTATGGACATAGCAGACATTGGCTATGTCTTGGATATGCTCAGTTGGGGTGGTGGAGTTCTCACCAGTAAAGAATGGTATAGCCTTTAAGGCTGAGATGGGGATATCATCGTACTGAGCTAGGTCCAGTGGGCTACCCCCATTAAAAGTAACAAATGGAATATTCCTCACCATATTGGGAATGTTTAGGTTAATTACGGGTATGCGTAGGGTTCTTCCTAAGTACTGAAACCTAACTTGGAAATTGACTGGAGGGGGAGTGGATTGGGATCTTGATGGAGATGGTTTTGCACTCCTACTTTCCCTCATAGGGGACCTTGACAGTCTACATCTTCTAGATTCAACAAAAGAAAGTTTAACAAATTGGAAATTACCTCTAGAAGATGATCTTGTCTGCACTTTAGGCATGAAATGTTGACTTGATGTAGGTACTGAATCAATAGATTCGCTAGGTGCTTGTGAAGACTTCCTTGAATGGAAAAAGAACTAAAGAACACACCAAATTCTTCAATGGATGATAGAGCTCATCAAAATTGTCCCATCAAGCGTGCCAAAAACTGTTGTCATGTGAAATTGTACCCTGTTTGAAGCTAGTTGAAACACTCCAATGACACAATGGGACTGATCTCAAGGTGTGGGACCTTGTAGATGAGATTAGACCTCTAGAGAAGGATGGTTCCTCTTTTTGAGCTTAAGGCTTAGAGAAAACAAACTAAATCTAGTGCTAATTCTTGTAGTGGAAAAGGGTAAGAGGGATTGATGAATTAAAAAGAAGGTTATGCACTAGATTAGGAGTGTTCAGCTGCAATTGAGTCAGCACATTAATAATCTCAAAATTGAGGGAAACTCACACAAACTCATATCAGTTGGAATAGGGGTCAGAACATAAAAATGAAGACATGAAAGGGACCATTTTATCCACAATACACAGCTTACATTAATCCAAAAAGTAGACATAGTGCAAGAATGATGAGGGAGAAAAAATATCAGTTTATATTGATTATAGAGGCCAAATAGCCATTACAAAAGAAGGAGAATTATGCAGAAGAAATAAACATAAAATAATCAGTTACATTCATGGATGAACCAACAAATTGGAGACATCAAAGGCTCAATAAAAGACCACAATACATCAAATCCAACTGGTCCGTGCAATTGCATTACATAGGTCTAGTTACAAAACTCTCCAACCTGCAATAGTCCAGAAGAACAACTAACATAAATACATTGCATTTTTGTGTATATATAATAATTTTTAGCCCTCTGTAATAGTGGCACTAGAAGCTAGTCAGTTGACCCAGGACAACCCACGCTTCATTAATTTTTTGCTTAGAAGTCCCCTACAAACTTGGGACATAACCCATGCCCCTTGGAATGGTGACCATACCTCTAACAAGCCTGTGACTTGTAGAAGAAGATCACTTGCACGCTTGGGTGCTAGGCACAATTAAGAGGGAATGCAAAAAGTCCTTCCATGTACTTGTAAATCTATTTTGCAAGTCCACCTGTACTTCAATATTAAAGAATTTTACTATTCCAGCTACCCCCATTTAGCCTTGGCTTGTAGAATTGAATGCTGAGTACCTCACTACTGAGAAAACGATGTGATTTTAGAGACCTACAAGCTTTTACAACACTTCAAATTCCCACTTTTCCTTTATGGCACTTCTATATTCTCATGGTTGACGACTTCTTTAGAATTATCGGGCTCCATATTTATTCTCTATTCTAGCCTTTGCAGACCAATCTGGCTCTATCATTGGCCTTATCGATGAATTCATTTCTTGCCAAACTACCCTGTCATACCTTTTCCTTCCCTTGGCATTATCTTTGCCTCATTAGAAAATTCTCATTTGTCAAACCTTTTCTATTTGCTTTTTACTTTGCTTATTCAGCAAAAGTGCCTCTCATTGAACTTCTTTTTTGCTTGGTATTCATCACTGTTGGCAAAACTTTCTTTTTTGGAACCTCACCTACTTTTGCCCTTCATCAACAAAAGTTGCTTGTCAGCTAGCTCTCGCCAATCTGAACTAGTTCACTAGTTTGGTGTTCTACCGATTTCCCAACAAAGGGAAACCTTCTTTCTATGCCTTAACTAGTTTTTGCCCCTTTTGTTGGCCCATTTACCCTTTCGTGGAACTTTGCCACCTGTCTTCATAATGTTAGCGAATTCACCGATTGGTGAGCCATTGGTTTGCTAAACCACCATTTTACTGACAAGGCAAACATTTGCTCTTTCTATATACTTAGCCGATTTCAACAAATTCTTCTTTATCAAAGAAGCTTGCCTGTGACGAACCCTATCTCCTTCTCCTTATCATGTTAGTGATTCACCTCATTGAAGAACCAAGAGATTCTTGAACTCGTAAAGAGTTCAAACCTTTGATACATTTCCGATAAGGCAATTTTGTTCCCTTTCTTCCTTGGTCAATTTCCTGATGAATCCCGCTCCCTTCGCCTTGTTGGTGGATCGCCGAATCAGTGAACCGCTAAAGATTTGAACTTTGGAAAAGTTCATGCATTGTGAAGTTTGCTGACCAAATGGAGAAATTCCTTGACTTAGCCAATTTTTTAAGCTTTTCTGTCGTAGTTCAGGAACCTAAACTTTTGCCGATAAAGGCCAAAAGTAGGGTTAAAACCAAAGCAAGAACTTAGATTTTTATGGGTTTTCTAAGAGGATTCTCCACAAGGAATTTTGGGGATTTTTGCAAGGGAATTCACTGGATTTTGAAAAATTTAGGTTTTGCCTCCTTCTATTTAGGCTATCTCTAATCAAATTTTTTGATAGGAGGGAATCTGGAATATTTTGGGCTAGGAAAAATATGACAACACTAGATATACTTAGAAAACCTCAAAAGGGGAAAAACCACGGTGGGGATTAACTCACAATATATGAAGCTCAAAATTACAACTTTGTTTTAGGGCTACAACCCAAGGAAGCTACTACTCCTTGTTGACTTTGTTTTAGGGCTACAACCCAAGCTTGCTAATACTCCTTGAAGACTTTGTTTTAGGGTCACTCCCAAGGAACCTACAATTCCCTACAGATTTTGTTTTAGGGCTACAACCCAAGGAAGCAACTACTCCCTGAGCTGAGAATGAACTCAAAAAATATTATAGCATGACGGTCCTTCTATTGTCTAAAAACTAACAATGAAGCTCAAACCTTTGATGATTGTAATTCTACCTCTTCACTATTCTTCTGATGATTAGATCAATTAGGCACACTCTTCACTTCCCTCCTATCACAAAAATGTCTTCAAGATGAATCAAGAAAACCCTTATTACTTCTGCTCTTTCTCCTTCAGTTGCACATCATAATGCATATAATATTCATATTCTGCTCTTCACATGCTCACATTCGCAATCATACCTCACCTAGATCAACTAGGTTTACAATATATACATGAAATTACATTGATTACATTACAAGTTGGCTAATAGAAAAATATTATTACATTTTACAAGTTAGCCAAAGATCACACAACATGAAACATGTAGAGGGCAAGCTCTAACATGAACTACATGCTTAGCCCAGTCCTAAACATCATTCACAACATCATACTTCAAGGAATAACATCCACACACTTCACAAATTTGAAATAGGTCACCCTTAAGCAAGAAAACATGAAGCTTGTAGCACATTGGTCTTTGCAATCTTGGTGGTACTCAGTTAAACATTACTTGTTCTTCTTCTAGATGAGTTAGCAAGACCTACACAACATCTCCAAACACTCCTTGAATTCCACACAACAACAATTTTGTGGTGCACATCATCAACATTCCTTAGTCAGCTAGGCAAGAGCATAACCCAGCAACATCATCATTTCAGACCATAGCCAGTTACGAAGAGAGCAAAAAATACCTTGTGAAGCAATAGGAAACATCACAAGATCATCAAGATCATCTTCCATCAGCCAATATACCATTTCAAGTAGCAACAAGTTGGCACACATTGTCATCATATATTCTAAGAACAACTAGGCATCCAGAACCATTTGTATCACCTCTGTCATTTGAAAACTAAACTTACTGACTTCCAAAACACTTGAAACTGCAATGTAGTGTGCATTGAACATCCTTGATCATGTCCACAAAATTGCATGAGCAAACCTTCACTTGTGGAGGAATGTAAAGCATTCTAATCAGCCTTCATCAATACCTTATACTGCTAGAGTATAGACCAGAACTCTGTTACTTATAAATTTCACTGCAGAGGAGCAAATGATCTAAAACTTTGGATTTAAAACCTCTATAACATACTGAACTTAACCTCTGAACCACATGACCGTATCTTCAAATGTAGAGGAATGCATAGCATTTTACTAACTAGTCTTCAAAGCAACTTCCTGCAATAGAAATCTTCACCAACATCTGGAGGCTAGAACTTTCATGTAGCAACTCATACTTTCTTAGGATCATTAGGAAAGAACATAAAGCATGCTATAGATCATCAGAAACATATTCTCAACCTTAGCATAGATTCTAATTCCCATCTTAATATATCATCATTCATCTTAATGCTTCTAATTTCCATCTTAATATATCATCATGAAATCATCTTTGCATACCACAAACATGCTCAATACAACTTTACTTGACATTAATCAAGGCATGACATCCAACCATGAACATCAACAACTAACCATGAACATCGGGAACATCACTGAACATCAAAATCATCACTGCATCTCTATTACTACACTTGTATATCATGAACATTCACTTCAACCACATCACAAACTGACTGCTGACCTCATTCGGAGTGTTGACATCAATGACAACACATATTGTTAGCAATCTCTCCCTTTGTCATTGATGGCAACACACACACACACACACACACACACACCTGCTCATTCTCCCCCTTAGACCTACACATTTATTTCTCTCCCCCATTGACATCAAGGACAAAGTGCAACTACTTCTCCCCCTTAGGGCACAAACTCTCTCCCTAAGGTACATATTTTCTTAATTTTCTCCTCCTTGGATGTTCATACACTTTTTCTTGAGGCAACTCACTGACTCCCACTGTCAACAACAACCACTAGTTGCTCCCCTTGAGAGGTAGCCACCATCAGTCCAGGAAAAAGATATAGCATGAACTCCCCCTAGACGGATGCACCACTATACATCTAGCAAGAAGGAGGGGAAATTACCCCTAACCTCTGCCGGAGATACTCAAAAGTGTCCTTTGCAAGAGCCTTTGTGAAAATATCTGCAATATGATCCTTTGTTGGAACATATTCCAACTTCACTTCCTTATATGCAACCTTCTCTCTCAAAAAGTGATACCTGATTGATATATGCTTGGTTCTAGAATGCATCACTAGATTCTTGGAAATATTGATAGCACTAGTATTGTCACACAAGATAGGAATATGCTCATCATATAGTACCTTGATATCCTTCAATGTTTGTTTCATCCACAACACTTGTGTACAACAGGATGCTGCTGCAATATACTTTGCCTTTGCAGTTGATAGAGATACTGCATCTTGTTTCTTGCTCTACCATGAAACCAATCTACTTCCCAAGAAGAATGCACCACCACTTGTACATCTTCTATCATCAACACAACTAGCCCAATCAGCATCAGTGTAATTATTTAGATCAAAGTCATTACCTCTTGGATACCATAAGCCATAATCTAGAGTTCCCTTCAAGTGTTTGAATATTCTTTTCACTACCTTCTCATGAGTTTTCTTAGGACTAGATTGATATCTAGCAACCACACATACTGTATGCATAATATTAGGTCTAGAAGTAGTTAGGTACAATAATCCTCCAATCATAGATCTATAAAGAGTCTGCTCAACCTCCAATGACTCATTATTCTTGCTCAAGTGACAACCAGTGACCATAGGAGTACTTACTAGTTTGGAGTCCTCCATACGAAACTTCTTCAACATCTCTCTAATATACTTAGCCTAAGAAATAAAGATACCATCATCTAGCTGAGCAATTTGAAACCCAAGGAAGAAAGACATCTCACCAATCATAGACATTTCAAATTCTTTTTGCATCTCCTCTGCAAAACTCTTACAGATATCATCATCTCCACCAAAGATGATGTCATCAACATATACTGCAACTATCAATATCATGTCTCCTTCCTTGATGTAGAGATTGCTATCTGTGGTACATTTCTTGAAGCCTTGCTAAAGTAAGTACTTATCCAATCTAGCATACCAAGCTCTAGGTGCTTGTTTGAGACCATACAAAGCTTTCTTGAGTCTGCATACAATGTCCAGATCTTCTAATAACTAGAAACCATCCAATTGCTCTATGTAGACCTCTTCCTTTAGATCATCATTCAAGAATGCTAACATGACATCCATCTGATAAACCTTGAAGTTCTTGTGAGGAGCAAGGGAAAGAAACATCCTTATTACCTCCATCTTGGCTTCCGGAGCAAAAGTCTCCTCAAAGTCAATACCTTCAACTTGAGAATAGCCCTTACACACCAATCTTGCTTTGTTCCTCACAACTTCACCATCTTCATTTATCTTGTTCTAGAACACCCACTTTGTTCCTATAACATTCTTATTGGCTGGTCTTGGAACTAGTTCCCATGTGTCTGATTCTTCTCTATCTGATTCAATTCTTCTTCCATTTCCTTCAACCATCCATCACCTTTGCTAGCATTAGAAAAGGTTTTGGGCTCTACCTTTGATAACAAACACAAATTCACTTGCTCACTTTCCTTTGCAAACCTTCTCCTGGTCTACACTCCTTCATTCTTATCTCTAGTGATTTGATCTGCTGAATGGTTCCTTTGAACATACTTTGTTGAAGTATTAGGGATCTGCTCTAGTTCTTGTTCCTTCTCTTCTTTCTCTTCTTCTTCTTCAATGCAGGGAAATATATCAGATATGCAATCCTCTAGTTCTTGTGAGATTTGATACAATTCTTCATCCACCTTTAAATTTGTGCTTTCAATCATCTTTCCCAACCTCTTGTTGTAGCATCTATAGGCATTGCTTTTGGTTGAGTAACCAGGAAAGATCCCTTCATCACTTCTTGAATCAAACTTTCCTAGGTCTTCTTCATCTCTTCTAATGTAGCATTTTTTGCCAAAGATCCTTAAGTATCTAATAGTGGGAAGTCTTCCATACCATAGCTCATAAGGGGTCTTAGTGCTATTGACCCTTAGTTGTACCTTGTTAATAAGATAGAACGTAGTGTGAACTACTTCCTTCTAGTACATGTCAGGCAGATTTGCATCCTTCAACATTACCCTAGCCATCTCTTGCATAGTCCTATTCTTCCTTTCCACTACCCCATTTTACTAAGGGGTCCTAGGAGATGACAGTTGTCTCCTAATACCATGATCTTCACAAAACTTTTCAAATTCATTTGAAGTAAACTCACCTCCTCTATCAGACCTGAAACACTTGATCTTAGCATCCATTTCATTCTCAACTATAGCTTTGAAAATCTTAAACTTATCAAAGGCTTCTAATTTTTCTCTTAAGAAAGTAACCCAAGTCATTCTAGAATAATCATAATGATAAGCAACATGAAATACCTTTCACCTTGATGACTCTTTATTCTTGTGGGGCCACATAGGTTAGTGTGAATCAGCTCCAATGGCATCAAAGAAGAATACTCCTTGCTCTTGAAATTTGTCTTTGTCTTCTTTCCCATTTGACATTCCTTGCATAATGTGTTTACAGGCTTGGTTATCTTAGGCATGTCTCTCATCACATGAATAGAGCTAATTTTTACCATATCATCAAAGTTGATGTGTCCCATTATCTTGTGCCACAACCAACACTCACTAGATTGAGCCAACAAGGAGGTTCTTCCATTTACCTCCTTTAGATGATAGATATCTCCATATGTCTTAATACTTTCTGCAACTAGCTTTCCGGACCCTACCTTTCTGATTTCACATCCTTTGGCATGAAAGTAAAATTGTATACTTTACTGCACATCTGACTCACTCTGAGAAGATTATGCTTTAGCCCTTTGACAGAGAGGACATCCTCAGTCTTACATTCTTCCTATCAATAGTTATAGCACCCTTTCCACAAATTTGTGCTGATTCATCACCACCAAACTTAATAGCTCCACCATTCCACTTCTCAAGGTTGATAAAATTCTCCTTGTTACCAGTCATGTGGTTAGAGCAACCACTTTCAATTACCCAAGTATTGGCTTCTTCTTCTTTTGCATTAAAGGCAGTCCATACAACCATTGATTTTTCAATATCTTGATCATTCTGCAAGGTATAAGACTTTTCACATTTCCAAAAATCATCCTTTTTGTCACCAACATTCAAGGCCATGAAAAGTGTTTCATCATTTGAATCATCATGATCCTCATCTTCTGAAGAACAACTGCTCTCTATGGAATATAGACTTATTTTGAACTTGTCTCTCTTGTGACTACCCCTTGATTCTTTAAAAGGACATTTAGAGGCAAAATGACCAATTTTTCCACAATTGAAACATTTGAAAGGTAACTTACCTTTGTATTTGCCAGTGCCCTTATTCAATCTTCTTACAAAGTTTGCCTCTACCTCATCAAGGTCATCATCTTGATCAGTTGCTTTATCTTCTATCTTCTTACTTGCTTTGAATGTTGCTTCCTTCTTTGGAGAACCTTTATCAAATTCTCTCATTTCAAAGGTTGTGAGAGAGCCAAACAATTGATCTACTATATATTTATCCAAATCCTGAGATTCCTCAATAGTTGAAACCTTATGACTGTAGGATTTAGGGAGAGATCTTAGAACCTTCTTCACAATCTCATCTTCTTTCACTTCTCCACCAAGTCCTCTGATGCCATTAACTAAATATTCATCTACCCAGAGCATATAAGTGACAATGTCTTCTTCTTCTGACACCCTCAGGGTCTCAAATTTGCTCTTGAAGATTTGCATCTTGGCTTGCTTCACTTTACTATCTCCTTCATAAATGTTACTAAGTTTATCCCAGACATCTTGAGTAGATTTGCAACCCATTACCTTCACAAGTTGTGAATCAGCTAGCCCACTCATGATAGTACTCTTTGCCTTGGCATTGTTCTCATACAAATTAATCTCATCTTCATCTGTAGGATCACTTGCAAGAGTAGTGTAGCCCTTCTTGACAGATTGCTAAATACCATATCCCAGAGAAGATAAATAGTTTTCCATCCTTAGCTTCCAGAAGGAATAATTTATTCCACCAAACATAGGTGCCTTGTGAGATCCATTATGAGCCATCCATTACATTCCTCAAGCAATTAAGCTTCTTCTAAGTAACTTGGCTCTGATACCAATTGTTGAACACACTAGGATACTGAGGAGGGGGGGTGAATCAATATCTAAAGAAACTTTAAATCCTCTAGAGTAGATTAAAACTTAAACATTACATCATCAACATAAACATTCAAAAGATCAACACAATGCACATCAACACATAACACCAGATATACGTGGAAAACCCCAAAAGGGGAAAAACCACTATGAGGATTAACTCACAATATATGAAGCTCAAAATTACAACTTTGTTTTAGGGCTACAACCTAAGGAAGCTACTACTCCTTGTTGACTTTGTTTTAGGGCTACAACCCAATGAAGCTAATACTCCTTGAAGACTTTGTTTTAGGGTCACTCCCAAGGAAGCTACAACTCCCTACAGACTTTGTTTTAGGGATATAACCCAAGGAAGCAACTACTCCCTGAACTGAGAAAAGATTACAACATGACAATCCTTCTACTATCTGAAAACTAACAATGAAGCTCAAACCTTTGATGATTACAATTATGCCTCTTCACTCTTCTTTTGATGATTGTATCAGTTAGGCACACTCTTCACTTCCCTTGTGACAAAAATGTCTTCAAAATGAATCAGGAAAACCCTTATTGCTTATGCTCTTTCTCCTTCAATCGCACATCATAATGCATATAATATTCATATTGTGCTCTTCACATGCTCATATTCGCAATGATACCTCACTTAGATCACTAGGTTTACAATATATACATGACATTACAAGTCAGCCAATACAATAAGAATATTACATTTTACAAGTCAGCCAGAGATCACACAACATGAAACATGTAGAGGGCAAGCTCTAACATGAACTATGTGCTACTCGAGGAAGAGACACATGCTTTGTGGATCCCAACACATGCTTAGCCTGGTCCTAAATATCCTTCACAGCATCATCCTTGAAGGAATAACATCCACACGCTTCACAAATTTGAAATAGGTCACCCTTAAGTAAGAAAACATGAAGCTTGTAGCACATTGGTCTTTGCAATCTTGGCGGTACTCATGAATGATTAAACATTACTTGTTCTTCTTCCAGATGAGTCAACATGACCTATACAACATCTCCAAACACTCCTTGAACTCCACACAGTATCAATTTTGTGGCGCACATCATCAACATTCCTCAGTCAGCTAGGCAAGAGCATAACCCAACAACATCATCATTCTACACCACAACTAGTTCTGGAGAGAGTAGAAAACACCTTGCAGAGCAACAAGAAACATCACAAGATCATTAGGATCATCTTCCATCAACCAATTTGCCATTTGAAGAAGCAACAAGTTAACACAACTAGGCATTTGAAACTATCTGTATCACCTCTATCATTTAAAAACTAAACTTGCAGACCTCTAAAATACCTAAAACTACAATGTAGTGTGCATTGAACATCCCTAATCATTTTAACAAAACTGCATGAGTGAAACTTCACTTGCAGAGGAATGCAGAGCATTCAAATCAACCTTCATCAATACCTTATACTACTAGAGTATAGACCGGAACTCTGTTACTTATAACTTTCATTGCAGAGGAGCAAATGATCTGAAACTTTGGATTTAACACCTCTACAACATACTGAACTTAACCTCTGAACCACATGACCATATCTTCAAATGCAGAGGAATGCATAGCATTTTACTTACTAGTCTTCAAAGCAACTTCTTGCAATAGAAATCTTCACAAACATCTGGAGGCCAAAACTTTCATGTAGCAACTCATACTTTCTTAGGATCATTAGGAAAGAGTATAAAGCATGTTATAGATCATCAGCAACATCTTCTCAACCTTAGCATAGCTTCTAATTCCCATCTTAATATATCATTATTCATCTTAATGCTTCTAATTCCCATCTAAATATATCATCATGAAATCATCTCTACGGACCACAAACATGCTCAATACACCATTACTTGACATTAATCTAGGCATGACATCCAACCATGAACATCAACAACCAACCATGAACATTAGGAACATCACTAAACATCAGCAATCTTGAATATCAGTATCATCACTACATCTCTATTACTACATTGGTATATCGTGAACATTCACATCAACCACATCACAAACTGAGTGTTGACCTCATTCTGAGTGTTGACATCAATGACAACACATATTGCCAACAATAAAACCCAACAAAAAAAGATAGTGGGACTTTATATTCAGTCCAATTACAATTGCCACAAGCCAACATAATAAAGTGGTCTTCGATTTTGGTACAATGCAAAATCCAAGATTAGGCTAAAATTGAAAGTACAATTTCTGAGCAAAACTGGATCAAACAGATTGTAGATCTAGAAACTACTTGAAAAATTATGCACTTTCAAAAAATTAATCATAAAATGTTACTATATGAGCCTGAATGAAGCCTTTGAAGTTTTGAAAATGGGAACTGCTCAGCAACAACGATGAAAAACTACAATTTCTGGAAAATCCAGGAAACAAAATCAAAATTTGATTCCACCACTGTGAAGCCTATGAAATTTTAGCCCAAATAAAAAATATTACTAAAAAAAGGAGCAAAAATGAGAAATATATGAGCCTTCAAAGTTGGATAATCAAAACGAAAATGCCAAAGGAGAGGGGGCCTGTTGAAAATTTCTGATTAAATTTTTAGACGATCTATTTGCTGCATGCAAAAACTATTAGATAACCAGATGGTTTTTTGATGCTGTGAACATAACCTAGAAATCATTTTTCTTTTTGACATGCACAAGATGTGGATTAATGCAAGAAAATGCCTCCAACAAAAAAAATGACATGTAAAAGCTGAATCATCCATCCAAGTTGAGAAAATGCATGCTGTAACCTGTAATACAAGTCCACAAAGAGGAAAATTCTCCAAATCTAGTTTTTCTAATTCTCTAGGTTATCATTCAATGCAAGAGAAGAGCATACTCAACTATCAAGATCCACCATGAATTTGCATTCAAATCTCTCAAAAAATGACTAACACAAATTGATTCCTCCTAGAGCTCTGATACCATGTATGAGCTGATTGATGTGCTTTGATACCATGTAAGAGTTGGTTATGATGGTAGCCACCTAGGATCTTGGACTTCATGAAAGCACAAGAGAGATCAAATGAGAGAATACTTATATTCTATCAATGAATGCAAATGATTGTTATTGTTGTTACAATGTACATGATATGCCCTACTTATAAAGACAAGGATGATATGTACGATGTAGTCATGTGACAAGTGTATTAATCATGTGACATTAGACAACTATAGGATAAGATGCCAACTATAAACAACTATCAACATCTAGAAACAACTAGAATTCTTCCTAAGTCAACTTAACATGTGAACATGTGTGAATAGAACTAACTAATAACTAGTTAGATAATGTGACTAATTCACACTACAAGGGGTAAACCAGATAGGTAATAACCCTGCTCATACCAACAATTCTAAAATCATACATTGTAAATCTTGGGTTGAATCAAGGGTAAGTTGGGTAGGAAAAAGATAAACTATGAAAAGTAACACCAAACCCTAGTATATATAGATGCATCAATGGATATCAAAGGTAAAAGGATAAATTAGCTATGAAAATAATATAGATTCAACAATAAATGTAGATCTAAACAAATCTAATTATGGTTTAAGTATTAGGTAAGTTTTTGTGTTCACAAAAATGAAAAGGAAAAATAAGATTCATTAGGCTAATTAGGTAATAAACATAATTAAGTATAAATTAGCTAAGGATTACATGCAGTGTACCTACTTGAGTGAAACAAAATATATAAAATTAGATAATATTAGATAGCAATAACAATCACACCATAAATAGTAATTAATGAGGTGGAATACTTAGCTATATAATTGAAGTTTCAGTGTAAATTGATGGAGAGAGTGAAGTTGACGCACCTTAGAATTTGGAAATGCGCCAAATAGGCATGTGTATGAATGAGAATTAAAATATTCTTCCCTATTCTATGTTGGGTCACCTTTGTAATTCTAGATCCAATTCATGTATGTAAATTCACTCTACATAGGTATGAACTCATTTTGTGATTCCCTTTGGATTCTCCCCCCTAAACTCTAAAAAATTGTAGACTACTAAACAATGGTATTCTCTATCACACTCTTAGGGATTTTGTATCAAGCTAGCAATGTTTAAAATATATTGATAGATAGTAAGCTATAAACATGGACATAGATTCTAGAATGATTTCTAGGCAATTCACATGCACTAGGATATGAGTGATAAAATATGCTAGACTCCTTGCTTGATTTGAGTGCAAATGTGAATGATTTTTGTTGTGATCATCAATGATTATCTTTGTATGTAAATGAGTGTAAGTTGATGTTTTTTATACATGAATATAACACCAAATCATTAATGTGCATAGTGATATTGACACCAAAGTGTAAAATGGGACTAGCTAGCTAAAAGGATGACCTCCCACTAATGGACACATCCTAGTTCAAAAAACCAAGTTGGATCTATGTAAATGACAATATTTGATTATGGAAAAGGATTGGATTATTGATCAAAATGAAATAGATAAGCCAATTGAACTAGGATTATGTGAACATAAACATTGGGATAAGCATCAAGCATATGGATAGGTGTAAGAAAGAATAGGTACATGGGCCCAACCATGCACAAAATTATGGCATTTGTAGTTATATAAATGTGTTGACATTGCCCCAAACTAGGCAAAAAAATGTGTCATTTCTAGCTATATAAATGCATTAGCATTGCCCCAAACTAGGCACATAACTTAATGGGAAATACATTGAGGATGCATTTTTACACCATTACAATGATTGATTTTGACTATATGTAAATGAAAATTAATCCTCTTTAATTAATTTTATTAGAGATCATAATAGAAACACAATTTTATTTTATTAAAATTTATCAATTCATATTATTATTTACTTGCAATTAGAAAACATAGAAATATCTAAATACTAATTGATAGTTAATTAAAGTATTAAATTAAATTCATAATTAGATAACATAACACTATTGTAAGGGTAAGAACATAGATTACATAAAATATACCACAAGTACATAAAGTATCCTATGTAAATTGAATAAAATCACAATGATACACAAATCTAACATAGGACAATGAGCTGGGACTAGAAAAAATAAATTCTAATTTAAATATGGAAATTAAATGAATTTCAATATGATTTTTAGTTGGATTTTGATGATGTGAAGAAAATGATGCTAAGGATGCCAGGAATGGATTCACCACAAATGTTGAACTTTAGGACTAATCAAATTAGGTGTCTCATAATCTATAAACTAACTATAATTTTCTCAAGTTTAAATCCTTTTATAGGGGCCATCCACTAATCTCCATCCTTGGCTTAGAACTAGACTAACATGCAAACCTAAACCTATACTGCATAATAGATCTAGCCAAAGTGGATTATTGGATTTTTTTTGTATTAATCTTTATGCTATTAGAATGTGTGTAAGGACTTGTAGTGTTTAGGAGCACCTTGTAGAATTTGTTGAATTGTGGGGGTCACATTCTCACTAGTAAAATCCCTAGTTGGACCAAATTTATAGATTTGACAAAAAAAATTGAGGCTAAGAAACAAGAATGCAATGGACCTAGGATGATGGGTCTTTATGCAATTATTTAATAAATGCTCTTCAAAACCTTTTTATGCTTCCTTGATAACCTGAGATGATCTCTCACATGATTTCAAATGAATGAGTGAATGTTGTTAAATACAACAACATAACACTCAAACAAACATAAATGTGCACTAGGTAGACTCACAATGGGTTGAAAATATTAAAGTTAAATTCAAAGTTTTGGGTTGAGATTTATTATTGTGGAAATGACTTGGGTTAAGTTGCACCTGCAAATTTGATCCAAGGCAATGAATGGAGTATATAGGCATTAGGAGTACATCTCTAGGAATAAGTAATGATAGGATTGGTATATGACAATGTTATTAGCCAAATTTTATGTAAGAATATATTGCTTGGAAACTTGTTATTACACAAAAGACTATGGTCTAGTAGTTTTAGAAATTTGCCTACTTTATTTGGTCATCATTTGTGTTGTAAATAAGGTTTACTTGGAATGTGCTTGAAAAACAATCAATGTACTAGTTGATTCAGTTAAACATATTATCCTTTTGTATTTATGGTGAAACAAAGTTCATATGTAGTTCCTAATTCTTATATTCATCTAGGTCCTACAATTCTAAGGCTTTACTTTAACATGCATTGTTCTAGATTATGTCATTTTCTTCTTAATTACACATAATGCTAAAAGCAAACAAAGAGATCTCATATTAGCTAGAGCAAATCAAATGGTAAATTAGCCAACTCCAAGTTAATTGACACATTATAATTAAGGTAGTCATGTACACCACTAATGACATGATGATTATGTATAGTACCTTTCTATGCACAAGGATATATAATTGTGAACAACTTCCTCTACATATTAATCTTTTATTATGTTTGCAAAAATTATATATATATATATTAATACTCATTTGATCTTAAATCAATATTTTTTTATTAAGAATCTACATATTTATTTTTTAAAATTATTTGAACATTATTTAATTAAAAAACATTCTAATGAAAATAAACCTAAAATAAAACATATGGAAAAAACCATAAATATATATTGTTTTCACTATTACAATTAAAAATAATTACATTTAATAAATACTAATCAATTATATAGATTTTTAAAAAATAGGATGTAATGAAGAAATGTTAATGAATATTAATTCATTGTACAGAAGTGGATGTAACTATAGGGGGAAGGACTTAACCAGCCAGTGCGTTGCAAACGACCGGCTGGGAAAAACTTGTATGGCAGGTTGAAACCTGCAATAATTCATTCAACTGATAGTACGGCCTATTTGGTCAAATAGAAAAGCCATACAGTCCGTGAGTTACAACTCACCGGCTGTTTACAGCTTGCGATTATAGGGACTGCACAAATATCACGTCTATTGTCTAAAAATTAAAATTATTGGACTATGACAGGGGAATTCAACGACGGCAAAGTTGCTTTCTGAGAATTGACACGTTGGACAATATCTAAACATATGATTTAGCAATTCTCGGTCAGAAGAATAATCTCGAATGGGGAATTATTATGGTGAATTGGCTGGCTTCTAAGAATTAAATTTGAAGTTGTGTTGACAGATTCATTCTGTCGTGGAATAGCAAGACGTGAAATGAGATTAAAATGAGAAAACTGCTGTGACATGGATCAAACTATTATTTTGGCTGAAAATCATACCAAAAAGTCAAGATTCTAATGGTAACGCTCTGAAATCTTATCAATAATTTATTCAGTCAGACACGGCAGAGCATAATAAAGCAAACACGATTGAGATCGACAAGTCATGTCTGTATCTCAGATTGCCAAAGGAAAAATATAAAAAGTAATCTAGCCATGTTGGACTGAAATTCCGTGACGGGCACAACTAAATATGTTCGACAGAGATCAACACGATTAATGATTGTGTCAATAGCTAAGAGAGAAGCCAACCAAATGATAGAAAGTAATCTACCCATTCCATACTGAAAGTTCCCAGAGTAACAAACCACATCAATTCAAGCATTATCAATTGATGTTACAGGAAGTCTCAATTTCAATTGCTTGCTTGCTAAGTAACATTGTTATTGAGAGCCAAGCCTTGAACCTAGCCACATTTCTTAGAAGAAAGTAAACAACAAAGGTGACATCTTTAGTTTTGCCTAGAATATGATTATAAACTTCTCTTTCACAATGAACCAAAACTTCCTTGAAGTTAGTAAGGGAAGCCTCAACCAAGTCCTTTTTTTTCACACATAGTACATAGTCAGAATTCACAAATCTATGAGATTTCAAGGAAAAACTCCTCTAATATTTGTTGAACCAAAAACAGGATTATAGCCTTCCAACACTACAGATAATTTATCTTCTAGTATGGGAACCTCTTGGATGTAACTCTAAGCAAGACTCTTAAATTTCTATTCTTTCTACAATAAATTCATTGAATTATATAGAAAAGTTGATACAATAGCACTATAATCATGTCATTGTAAAAATTCCATTAATAGGTCTAGACTAGTCACCTTGCACAAGACACTCTCAACCCATAGAGAACCAATTATATAAAAACCTTTCTCACATTATCTAAATCATATCTCTGAATAACTTGTACTTCCTACTTTGGTGGCATGAGATATGCCCTAAGATTAATTTTTTCTCCCATCTTATATAATTGATATTCCAACAAAGGCAAACAACAATTTATTAACAAATCCTCATGAATCTTTAGTACTTTCAAATTCTATGTAGGAGAGCTTAAAAGATTATCAATTATTAACTTATAATTTAATTAGCATCCAATCAAACTTGTAGTGGCACCATTCACATTCTAAAGCTCATGGCAATATTGAGTCCATAGTTAGAAGTGTTCCAAAGTGTCATTTGCCACAAAATTAATAAATCTACAAAACAAATGAACATGAATTAGAGTACTAAATGTAGGATGGAGGCTTGATGTTGTGAGTGATGATCCATGCTGATAATACCTGCACAAAACAATACACAAATGGTTAGCATGGATCATTGAGACCCATGGAGTTAGAAATCCCCCTTTGGTGATCTAGGTCATTTGGACTTGTTCTCTTCTTTCTAACTATTTCCTCTAAATTCACAACTTCCAAGAATGAATGGAAGTGTCCACCAAAAGATCATATGAAGAATCAATTGCATAATTCTCTAGAACATCACTTGCTTGATTGGCTTCTTGATAACAATGTCCAATTTTAAATGAAGAAAGGTCCTCCAAAAGGCCCCAAACATTCTTTAAAATGTAAGGTTATTCTACAATAGTGTGTCCTAGCTATAGGACAGGGCAAAAAATATGCCCAAGGTGCTAAACTTTGTAAAACACTTTTGAATGAAGGTATTTTTTAATTATTAAATGTTTCATGAGCTTTGAATGAAGGTGGGTACCTTTGAATGAAGGCCTTTCTTTTTAATTTTTTAATGCTTCACATTCAAAACCCTTCAAATGAAGGTACCTTTAATTCAAAGGTCTTAAGGATTCTATCCCATTGTTTCTCATAATCTTTTCAAAGAAATTTTCTATTTCAAAGAAAGGGTTGGACCATCAAATGGAGTGATCATGACATAGAATTTGGTAGGATTGTAGGTCTCAAAGTAAGATTTTTGACTCTGGCCAAAAAGTGATAGAAAGTCAAAATTTTGTTAAAAATATTAATTTCAATGTTCCACTTAGGCCAAAAAGTGGGATACACTATTATGGGATCACCCTAGTATTTATTCTCCAATTCATAGTTGGTATGTTCTTTAAGGAATTTATAATTATCATAAAGTCACCTTTGATAATAGTTTGATGAATGTTTACCTTCTTGATTAGTTTGAGACCTGAAATGAAGCCTTGAGCTTTAAAATCACCTCCTCAAGATGAGAACCTTTCTTCAAGAAGATTATTAGATTACTATGATAGAGGGAAAAAACAATCTACTTAATTTCTATTCCACACTCAAAATAAATTGTGTTGATTTATAAACTAGATTAACTTATTCAAAATTTATCTCACTCCTAAAAATTAGAAAAGAACATGAAATGATTTTCAAAAATAGACTTTAAGAAAAGAAACAATACAAAATGTTGAACTTGTCACAATAATCCAGAGGCCTCGGCCAAGGATGACAGTGTGTCATGCAGACTTCCATGCTAAACGAGGTTATCTAGATTCTTTGAGGGGTTCTCCTCTTTCACTTGTGAAATCTAAGAATTAACCTTTATCTAGCACAAGAAGACCAATGACAAGCGTAATATCTAGATAAACAATTAAATTAGATAAATAAAGATGATAAAGTCTAAAATTAATAGAACCAACACTAGCAAGCCTCCATGTGATCAGTGTCTCATGAATAGTCAACTTTTCAATGAGTTGAGAAGAATATTTGGAATACAAAAGAGTTTTCCAAGAGTGGTCAAACCCCTGTTTTAATCTTTTTACCTCCACAAGCAATTAGATGATAAAAAAGATCTCTGGAATATGTGTGTGCACCTAAATATGTCTAGGATGTAGTGATAAATAGTGATTCTAGGAGCACCCATTTGGTCTATAGAGAGTATGTAATGCCCCATATTTTACACCGAGACATTAATAAAAAACACAAGATGAACCAAATTTTCATGATGCTAGTGTAACACCCACATGTCACAATTGCACACTAGCATGAAAAATCACCCAACTACCACAAAAAGGCACTAGAGAGAAGGTGGAACAAGACACACACTTTTACAAAATATGAGAGCAACCGACATTGATAAATGGCCCACAAACCAATCAATGTTGACAATTGACTAACAAGCCAAAGAGAGGTTTGGTCACGAAACCTCTCAAGGATGAAATGTCCAACATAGATCCAAAACATAATTTATCTACTCACTAAGAAAAAATCAAACATGCTAACCAACTCAAGAGCATGAGAATAACTCAAATATAGAAAATATACATTTTCTAACATATACAACAAATATTCTAAATATGATAAATTTCATATGGAATGCCACACTCATTCGACACTAACCTTTAGACAAGCCAAATACAAACATGCATATCTCAACCATAATGTGGGTGCATAAAAACCCAACTCATAACCATATCATACAGAAATGACATCATAATAAAATGATAGCACCAACATGCCAATTAACCATTTTAAGAACTATACCAGCTTTCTCAAAAAGATAATTTCCTTCTAGAACAAGGATCATTTTCTAAGTAAATGATCAAATAAAATAATAACATGGTGGAGCCTACTTTCCAAACATGGAAAGATCACACTCCAATAAGTAAAATATACAAAGCATGAATATACATCATAATAAACCACCTCCAAAGTGCCCCAATAGGCACATAGTACAATATAGCCAAAAGTTCTAAAATGAACAATGAACCATCTAGTTCCTACAAGATCATCTCAAGGACCAATGGGGAAATGTTACCCACCACCCTAACATATTACCATCATTGAGTACAATAGATGTCTATGTCACTCTAGGCGGTGAGAAACCACATGATCCTTGGATGATTGCCTACACTGAATTAGCCACCTAAGACAAGCAAAGGCACTATTATCTGCAAAAAAGATTCAAAACACAAATATGCAAAGCAAATACTTCAATGAAGAATGAATTGTTTGGGATAGTTAAATAGCTTACAATGCGAGATACATATAGGGCTTAATCGACTAAGAATAGTCAAGCCAATAATAGGAAAAGCTCACTAAGAATAGTGGTGCTCCAAGAAGAGGAAAAGAAACCACTTAACTTAGACAAAAGTAATCGAGGCATGCCAAGTATAGCTCAAGGATAAACATAGACTCCTAAATATGCACTCCTAAGAAATCTTAATATACACCAAAACCCTCCTTAATATACACCAAAACCCTCCTATAATGTGACAATGTAAGTCAGCCACCAACTAGATTCTGTACCCTAGTACCTGTACTCTGAAGTGGCTGTCTAGCCCAAAGAGATCTGAATGTGGGTGAGTCAGATGCTAAATCCTAATCCTCCAAAACAAGTCTTGAGATAGATGGGGATGGCACCCCATCACTGTCCTCGCTGTTGGAACTGGAAGAAGAAGAAAACTCTGCCTAAGGAATCTACTATGAGGCAATAGTAGATGAAAGAGATGAATTCTTGATGTCCTGGTGCAAAGAGTCACTAGAGGCTCTCAAACAAATGACTTGGTACTCTGATGAAGCAACAAGTTCTAGAGAAGATGTGATATCAATATCCTTCTATGAATAATCACTGGAAGCTTTCAAAGGAACATCACTGAACTCTATTGAAGCAACAAGTACAAAAGCATGAAGAGAAGTCTGTATGTCATTTGACTGTCTAAGATTGGCAATATACTCAAACCCCTCTAAAGTATATCATCAAAGGGTATGTTTTCTATTTTAGCAAGAGGAAGAAGAAAATCTATAGTACGATCATTTGGGAATGGAGAGATATGAGGATCTCCTTGAATCTCCTAGATTCTAGTCTAAAGTGTGTGAGGACACTCAATGTTTGATAGAGCATTAAGAGTGTCAAAATCAACACTAAGACTTGAATAAAACCCACTACATGGTCAATGATATTTCCCCAAGCTAATTTTATCCTTGGTGTGTTTGGTTCAAGCATGAGTCCATAGAGATAAGGCAAAAGATTAAGCCATTTGAGGTGTGTCAGGATGTCGTTTTACTAAGACTCATAATTGGCCTTCTATAGGATTACCATAGAAGAGTGAGTAGTGAAACCCATGATGAAACTGAGACCAATAATCTCAATGCACAAGAAAGGTGGGAAAGTAGGAAGTGTTCAAAGACATGACAAACAAGACCCCCTTGATTCAATTTTTGAAACCCCCCTAAATTTTGGCATTTTATAACTGAGTGTGTAGGAAAAAAATCTAATTTTGGGTCGTGTAGTCACACTTTATAAAATTAGTGCAGTCGAGTCCAAATTGGTTACAATGTGTTTAAAATATGGCACTCAAATGAGTTGCCTTTTTACAAATTGTTGCTAAAAATCTCTAATTTAAATGCACTCTAAATTTAGCCCTTTTCTTAAAAAAAATATTATATTTTAATTAAAAAAACTTTTTCTAAAAAAAATCAAAGCCCTGATTTGGGTTTGTGAGCCAAAAATAAGATGCAAAAACATGGCAAACACAATGGAAAAATCCCTCCAAATGTCTTTCTACAGCAAACCTTAACAGATTGGAGCCACTCAAGACAAACATGAGCACGCTCAACCTACAAGAAAACAAGTATTGCAAACAATGGACAATTGGAATGAAAAATATGGGATGATGAATTAGCTTCCAAGAGGTAGTACATATAGGGCATAATCTACTAAGAATAGTTGAGCCAAAGATTGAAAAAGCTCACTAAGAATAGTGGTGCTCCAAGTATAGAAAAAGCAACCACTTAACTCAGTTAAGCTAATCTAGGCACGCCAAGTATAGGTCAAGGCTAAACATAGACTAATGTGCACACATAAGTAAGCTTAATATACACCAACACCCCCCCTTCTACACCAAACACTGAAGAAATCATGGATTTTATGGATCCAAACACTAAACGAATCAGGGGTTTTGAGGATCACAGAACTAGACCCTCTATTAGCTTGGTTTCCATGCCTCCCTCTGCAAAAAATAAAAATTTTGTAGATCAACCCTTCAGCTTGGGTCACCACAAATTGCCCCTTTTTTGGTGTCACCTTGTGCATGGGATTTCAGCCTGAATGGGCCTCTATGTGACCCCTACGAATAGATCAACCTCTTCTCCCGACACATCAGCCTCTGTATGCCAATTGGCCTCTGCAAACGAGCCTACAAATTGAACTTCCACAAACACACATGAACACAAAGAGCAATTTTTGATTCAATGCAAAATTCTATTTTCAATTTTAAACTATGCAAATCGACCTGCTAGGGGAAATGGAGGAGGGATACCACAACCTCCTTGAAAAATTGTCCTTCAACAATGCTATTAAGATCTCACAAAATTTGAACAAACATCCACATAATCCCACTTTGATACCATGTGAGAAACCGTAGGATCCTTGGATGATTTCCTACACCGAATTAGCCACCTAAGACAAGCAAATGCACACTTATCTGCAGAAAAGATTCAAAACACAAGTATGCAAAACAAATACTTCAATGAAGAATGAATTGTTTGGGATAGTGCAATAGCTCACAATGTGATCTATACATATAGGGCATAATCGACTAAGAATAGTCGAGCCAATAATAGGAAAATCTCACTAAGAATAGTGGTGCTCCAATAATAGGAAAACCAACCACTTAACTTAGACAAAGCTAATCTAGGCATGCCAAGTATAGCTCAAGGCTAAACATAGACTCCTAAATATGCACTCCTAATCAAGCTTAATATACCTTTTCTAACCTGAGGATAGGAAAATCAAGGGTTCTAAGATAGCATCTACATTCATCTCAAATATCTTCGACATCTCCTAGGACCAAGAATTCACACACGTCAGATCAGGTTCAGCCTTGTGCACTCCTTCAATGTAGAGAAATGACGCACAACATTGGTGACCTATGATTTTCAAGAGGGAGTAGTGCCTATAAGAGGCATATTTGATCATTGGCTTTTATAGTCTTCTCACCATGCAACTTGCATCTACATAGGTCTTCAGAGGGGCCTAAGATTGGACTGTGTGAATGCCTTTAATCAGCCACTTAATGCACATCTTTTCCAGCTCCTTGTAGGGATTGTAGATAAGGCCAAGGAGGTTTTTAATTCTATTATATTTCTATGCCATCACACCCTTGAGATGGCACTAGGCCCCCTGCGAGATCCATGCACCCCAGCCTTTGCCCTTCCTTTCACTATGCCACCTCTGGAGGAGCATCATGATTCAAATTCAGATTAGCTCGGTCCTAGTTGTGTGTTCTTTGATCTTGTTTTTTATGTTTTATTCTCTCTGCTCTTTCCGTGCCTTGTAGGCAGGCTTTTTTATTATCATGACTCGTACTAGATGATACATTCCTGGTCATATTTTGTTGGAATTTTGTAATTACATTTTTTCTAATAGAGTAAAGGTGCTTCACCACCTTTCCATTTAATACACACACACACACCACAACAACAAAGGCAACCCCTAGGCTATGGAGAAGAAGATTATGGAAACACTTCTATCCAAGCTAACACTCTCACACATCCAAGAAATACATGGTAGCACTCACACAACTACATATACATATACCAGGGGTGGCTCACACAAGCCAACACATAAGAAATAACACCATTGCAATAATTCAAGCATCATACAGAACACCACAATACTAGAATAGGAAAACAAACTTGAATCTAGGATAGCATCTTATTTTTTCCTGAGTATTCTAGAAAGCATGGTTTGTCTTAATAAAGGTCACATACACACAAACACCAAAGTCCCAAAACACCCACAAAGGTCTCAAGTAAGCACTCACCCAGTAGATTCTTTTTAGAGGTAACAAGTCTCTTACAGGGTGCACACACTTACCTAGATTGCAAAGAGTCCTTAGCAAGGCACACACACTTACCTTAGGTAAAGGAGTCTCATGCACACCTACCAAATGTAAGATAATCGCTAGCAAGGCACATACACACTTACCCAAACAAAACTAAACCATAGGTAAAAGATTCCCTAGCAAGGCACATGTACACTTACCACATGGAAGGGAGTTGCTAGTAAGGTACACAGTTACCCAAACACACACTAATCCATAGGTAAAGGAGTCACTAGCAAGGCAGACACAGGCTTACCACATGTAAGGGAGTTGCTAGCAAGGCACACACACACACTTACCTAGGAGTTTACCACCTCAAGCCTTCTATGGATGTCCCTACCTATATAATATAGGGGTCAAGTTTTCACATGATCCCAAGAATTGACAAAGAACAAGTTTTTCCATAAGACATGCATCCGAATACACTTACAAAATTTAAACTATGGGGAAATCATCCATCCCACATATCATGCAACATTTAGAAAATTCAATTTCCAATAAAATAAAATAAAATAATTTATCGAATGTCCAAGATCTGCCATTGACAGATCTTGGAGCATCCCTCCTAAAAACCATACACAAATTTTCACTTTTTTCATAAGGCAGTGAAATTTAAAAATCTAAAAATACCTTCTTGCTCTAAATTAGCCCAAAAATGCACTTCTATAATCACATAAAATTTCCAACCAATATAGACAAGAAAAAACAACGAAATTCACTTAATGTGTATGCTTTTCAAGGAATGTAAAATCTGAAAATCTAAGCATACACTCTTATGCCTAATCTACACAATAGCACACTTTTCACAAAATATTTTATTTTTAGAAAATTTTGATAGGGTTTGGGTAAAAATTTTCAATTTTCCAAAGAAAGATTTTTCCTACAAAATAAAATTTAACAAATAAAATTGCATAAACAATCAAATGGAACAATACCCCACTCAAACTGAAGGTAATGGTAAGGAGAATCTTTTTCCTTCTTCAAGCGATTCGATCCAGCCAAGCGATCTCCGGGTATGCGCAAATCAAATTTCCTCCAAGAAGGGGTTTTTCAAATCTCCATTTTTTCTCTCCATTTTTTAACAATACATAATGCATAGTATCCAAAACACTTTCTCCATATATACAAGCTAATTAGAATTAAGATTAAAATTTTCACATAACATTCTAGAACCAAATCACTCAAAACAATAAAACATAATTAAATGTTTTCACAAAATACAATAACTCCTAATGAATTACATTTCCAACAAAAATAGAATTAATACATTTTCCAAATATATGATAATTAAAATAGCATGCCTTTCTCAATTAAATAATTCCTTGTTCTATGGAATAATTCTAACTTCGCAATTAGAATACATTTTACCCCAAAGACATTGTTTCAAAAATGCATTTAAATGAAATGCAATGCCTTTTTAGAATTAAATAATTCACAACACAAATAAATCATTTAAAGGATTTTCCCATACTCTAGATAATAAATAGCATAAACCAATGGATCTAAAACACCACAAATCATTTTGCACATGTACCAAGCATATGCATAATCACACAAGCGATCGATTAAATATGCCAAGGAAGACATTTACTAATATGTCACAAGGGGGATCCAGAATCAAAATTGATTAAGATGAGGTTTCATAGGTTTCGACAACACAAGGATGAGGGTGAGATGGATAAGCATCACATGTCAACATTATCCACATTTCAACCATTGGTTAATATCCTATAATTTTTTGCACACTCAATGCAAACGTCATGCACATTTATCCAATATATGACAATAGACAAAGTGAATAATAGAGATTACACAATTAAATATTAACCATCTAGAATGCACATTTGAATTAAATCATTCATTAGGCAATATGATCAAAGTGCAATTACTCATGTACAACATAATACTGAAGGAAACTAGGTCTAGCCTCCCAACATATATTTTAAATGAAAATAGTGAATCTAAAACATCAATACATATAAATCTCATAACATGACCTCATAAGAAGCTCTTTGATGGTCATACAAAACATCGCTTAAAGTATCTAGACTATGCCATCAGAACACTTTGATGGCAACAATCTCATCGACAAGTTCAGTGCAATGATGCCAAATCATGAGAATACACAATATACTAGAAATACTCAATATGGCACATCTCATAAGGATCCAATATCAGGATCAATGCACAAATAATCATCTATCACACAAGATGAGAAGGGTCAACATAGGTGGGCATTACATCCTCACCCCCTTAGATGAACTTCCTCTTGGAAGTCTTTTAAGTCAAGATCACCACACCACTAAGCACACCAAAACCAAGAAAATAACATACACCTTCAACAAATTAAGGTTGATCACTTCAATCACACAAGAGTCATACACACTAGAACAGGAAAAAAAATTGAATCTAGGATGACATTCACATTTTGCATGGATATTCCAGCATACATGGATCACCACAACACACACACACAAAAATAAATAAATGGATAATGATCACCATCTACTTCCCAACATACAATTTCCATCTCAACTCTCTCATAACATTCCACCCAATATCCAACACTAGATAGGGTAGAAAAAGAACATTTTACAACACAAGACGTGTGAATCCAAATAATAAGAAAATAGCATAGACACAACACTTTCAAGAATACCAAAGTGAAATAACTTCAATTCCAACAATAAGGTAAATAAATGGCCATAATTTCAACAATAAATAAAATGCACCCATAAGAGTGACTAGAAAATAAATTCAAAGATTTGTGGCTAAGATACTCACAACCAAAGATAAAATAAAAAATCCTGGTCTTCACAAGACAAGGTAAAACTCACCAATAACCGAAAGTAAAGTTCACAATGCTTGAAAATTGCACATTTACATTCACTACATGACCATTTCTAGTCACCAACAAGGGAGAAGAGGGAAAATAACCCATGCAAGAACATGTATCATCATAGGGAATCCCCCATTGATACATAAAAATAACAACATCGCACATCAAGCACTCAAGACCAAGGAAAGGCCAATCATGCACACAATCAAGGGTCATTCTCAAGCACTCCAAGAAGAAAAAAGAACCACCACATAAGGGCAACATAGGCTTGACCATTCCCATGACACTATTCTCCAATCCCCAAACATAGAGAGAGCATACCAAGAAACAACATAACACTCCACAAAAACACAAGGCCAAAAAACCCACACAACCTTCAAACCCTCAAGGACCAACCTAGCCAAGAAGAGGTTCACTAGGGGGATCATAACTCCAACCAAGAATGATGAAAACTAGATGACACTATGTGAGGCATGCTTCCCAAGAAAAAAATGATCATATCTCCCAAAATACATCATGTCCAAACAAGATGAACACATGGGAAGACTCCAATGACCAAGGGGAACATATTTTGTATAGAAAGTTTTTCATAAAATGCCAAGAAGTGCTCGCAATATGAGGCTCCAAGACCACAGTGCAAAGAAGGACTCTAGAAATAGAATGGGACTCTAGTGCTAAACTAGGACTTTTGTGCTAGGCATTGTTGTCCCCTCTAGGTGCTAGTGTCCAGTCTAGGTTCTAGTGTCTAATCTAGGTGCTAGTGTCCAATCTAGGCACTAGTGTCCTTCTGGGGGGCTAGTGTCCCTGAATAGTGCTTGAATGAAATTTTCTCAAAGGCATGGGTTCCAGAACAACACACATGCCTCCCCAAGGTGAATACAAACTCTAGAACACTCAAGGACACCTAAGAACCAACTAGAAACCAAAAAAGAGCCCAAAACTCCTCTTAAGAGGGCAAAGAATATGCATGTCAAAACACTCTCCAACAAGGATGGTGATTGACACGCAAACCAAGGCAAGCACTAAGGCACACCATATGCTACCATCTAGTTTGGGCATGGCCAATGGGGAGAATCCATTTTAAAATTCAAATTTAAAATTAAATGGAAAGGGGGAAATTATGTCCACAAACACACATACACAAAGGAGATGAAGATGGATTGAAGCAGACACAACAAGCACACTCCCTTTCCATCCCCAAGCAATTTCCTATCTAATGAATCTATTCTTCTTTCCCTTCCATTCTTCCAATTTTCCACTTCTTCCATGAAGCATAAGAGGGTTTGGGGAAAAACTTCTAAGATGCAAGAATTGAAATGAAAATTGAAATCTAATTTTGCTTTTATACTCCCAAAACCCCTTTTCTATTTCTTTTTTAATTTTTCTATTTCTATTTTCTAAATATCTCTTCAAAAAATACTTTTGAGACAATAAGAAAATTACTCAATTAAATAAATGTAAGAGATATTTGAGAAAATAGAAATAGAAAATGCCACATAATTCAATCATGTTTAATAAAATCTGAAAACTCATATAAATAAATCAAATTTTCCTTATAATACAACTTCTACCTTTTCAAAGCAAACTATTAAATTTTGATGAAAGAATTAGATTCACTTTAAATTTCCTCTACTAACATAAAATAATGCAATAAACTTTTCTACTAAGGTAAAATTAATCTTTTTCAACTAAATCAATAAAGTACTTTGAAAACATGGAAAACACATTTTTTGAGATAAATTGAAATATAATGCGAAAAGCTAAAGGAAACACATACAAAGGACTCAAACACACTTTACGGTTTCCACAACATTAGGACTCCAAAATTACCACTGATTCAGTTCATAAGACTCATCTCACACTCAAACTAAGTGAGATAGAGGTCAACATACATGTTTTACCCAAAGATGACTAGATCTCAAATATATAACCACCATTGGGGAAATAACATTTTACCTGCACACTCAGGTCAAACATTAGGCATACCTACTCCACATATAATAGAAAAATAAACATAATCCACCCCAAACGGCATAAATCATACATGATATAAAATCATCATATCTATTGTAAATCATCTACAACTAGCATGATCAAGGAACAAGATGAATAATCACAACATTTCACAATGTTGAAACAAACAAAATAATCACAACTATAACAAATATGGTGAAAATGGTGAATATGAAACATTGCAATGGTCTAACATACACAAGCACAACATATGCATCCCATAATGCATAGTTAGAAATCAAAGCCAATACAAAACCCCATCAAAAACACCTTGATGGTCATGCAAAAAATGTCTAGAAATGAATCCTAATTACACCATCAGAACCCTTTGATGGTACAATAGGTCATATCAGCAAGTTTGATGCAACGACACATAGCACAAGAATCACGGGTGTGTGCAAGAAGTTGTGTCCACTTATTGGCCAAAAAGTGGAAGTGTTTTCCCTGATTTTCAGAATTTGTCACATTTGACCTAAAAATTTGAAGCACTTAATGGTGGAATCTTGGAAAAAGTCACTAAATATGAAATGTAGTACTCAGAGTCTAGTTTCCAAATATGTAATTTTTTTTAATACCCAGATGATAGAAAGTAATTTTGAATAGGTGTTTCTAAAAACCACTGTTTAAAAGTCACTTTTTTTTTACTATACCATGTACGTGTACGTCATCCATATTTTGACCTAAATAATCACATTTTTCAAAATCCTTTTGGGGAAAGATTTGTAACTCACTGAAGCACGTTTTTCATATTTTTTTATAATTTTTTATTGAATTTTTTTTTATTAATTTTTTATTGGCCATTTTTGGTCTTTTAAAAAATCATCGTGTACGTCACGCATAAGATGACCTAAACTTAACATTTTTTGAAATTTTTTTTTTTAAATTGAAAAGAATTGTCTAAAGTACATTTTCCTACAATTTTTTTTACAAAAAAATATGTTAATAAAAAGTTATTAAAATACTAAAAAACCCTAATAATTCAAGTTTATGGACCTATTTCATCAAAAATTGATTAAAAAAAAGAAAAATTAATCCAATTGTAAAAAAATTTACATATTTGGAATCTACACTATCTCATCTATAATGGGTTTTAATTTCGTCAAAATATTCTACAAAATAGACCTTCAGATATATGCCCAAAGTCACTATTTTGTTGTGACATTGACAGGACCTTCAAGTTGCAGGTCAAACCTGGTCTAGAGGTCAGGTTCGGGTCCCCAAAGCATTTCCCGATCCGAGTTACAAAGCAAAACCCGAGCTTAAAATTCAAATTTTAAATAACGGGATCCTGTTTCATAAAAGGTTAATATTTTAAGCTTTATGAAACGGGATCTCGTTTTTAAAACAGGATCCCGTTTTGAAACGGGATCCCATTTTCAAAACGGGATCCCGTTTCATAAAGCTTAAAATATTAACCTTTTATGAAACTCAAAACGGGATCCCGCTTTTGGCTCGGGATTCCGAAGCAAAACGGGATCCCATTTCATAAAAAGCGGGATCCCGTTTTGGTTAACCCGATTTCAGATTTTTTTCTAACTCTGAAACTTCCACCTTAAGTGGACACAACTTCTTGCATTTACCCTCACATAATACACTAATAAACACTTAATACAACATATAATGTATGAATCAGAAAGCACACCAAGAAAACACTAGGGAAAGCATTACGTATATTAATGCATTGTATATACATGTTAGAAATTAAGGAAAGAAGGGGAATGAGAAAATACTATGAAATCCAAGTTCTTGATATGTTTATTTTATACAAAAATTGATGTAGGTTTTCTCAATAACGAATGATGTTTTGTGTGGTTTTTTTATTAAAAAGGGTTTTCCCCACATATATAATATGTAATGTGTTTTCTCTATGCTTTCTATAATTTTATTTTAGTTATTTTTATTTGTATGTAATGATTAGCTATCTAAGACCCTAATCTTGACAAGCCCATACCAAAGGATGAATTTAGATTATGACATTCAGTAGGATCCATTAGTTTATTTGGATTCAAGCTATCTGTTTATGTTAGAATACTTACTCTACATGCATGTTTGTGACTACTACATACTTCAAGATACATGATGATTCTAGGATTCACTTGCACCTTAAAGTGGAGTTAAAATGCAATGGAGAAATTTTCATACCTATGGCATTTCCTATTTAGTTTTGTGCCCATTTTGGGAGATTAGACTACTAAATTTATATATCAAGAAATGGTACCATCCTTTGTGAAGTGTGGCTATGTTTCCCATGTCATTACTTGTCTTTTTATACATATTCCTAAACATTCATCCTCCACCTTATTTATATACACATTCATTCTAGTATATTCATCCACATCATGCATTTATTACATCTATCCATGCACCCACCACTATACATTTATTATCCACCTTTATGTCATGGGTCATTTCTATGAGTGTGCAATGGATCCTACACCCATGGATCTAACCCTTCAAATTTTCAAATTCGAATTCAAAATGTGGAATTCATGCTTAGTCCTTTCCTACCTAGAGTAGACTATACACAAATGTGCATAATTTATTGATATGGACCCATATTAAAGGAATTCAATTGCACTCATTTGTCATCATCAAGCATCAAGTAATCATTCAAATATTATTCATATTTATGAAAATAATGTGTTAGGAAAACTTATATTGTAGCACTAAATTGAATAAAAAATCTATATAATCATATTAAAAGCATATACATGTTTGAGACTTGCTATAATTAATTATTTGCATGACCATGTAAAGCTAATCATTTTCATGAGTTGAATTAGGATAACATGAATCCTAGTGATCCAACATCTCTCTAAAAGGTATTTTAAAATACCATTAGTCATTAGAACAAACTAAATAGCAACGAATCAAGCAAAATAAGAAATAAGAGCACACACTATCCAAGATCAAATCTATGACCATATATTAGATCCAAGATCATGAAAGTGTCCTAGACCCATGGACTTGACCTAAAATAGGTTATTCTAGATTTGAGGCAAGGTACATAAAGAAACTTTTCATTTCTAGTCCCAAGACATCTAGATTTTAGTGGCACATTAATAGACACATTCAACATTCATCTTACATAGAGTTAAGTTCCTTAACCCTCTTTACATTTAATTTCCTAGCTTAGCATTCAATTTGTCAATTATCACACCCACAATTTTAATTGATTTAATTTAGGTTGATTTATGCTAAGTTGTATGCATTTCTTTGATTAACCTAAATTAAGCCTAGGGAATGGTTATTTTCCTTTACAATTATGTTACTTACCTAGTGAATCCTTGCGGTGTGTTCACTCCACTCTATTATAATATTAATTAAATTTATCTCTCTTATTTTGACCTTCATAATGAGGAGGTGTGCCCATTTCATCTTACTTGAATATATATTTTATAGATTTTAATATTGAATTAATTCAATAACAAGTACCACGTATTGGCGAGTAGCTACCTTTGAAGTATTAGAAAAAATAAAAATACTTATTTGGTAATAAAAAAATAATGAAAAATGCATTTGAAATAATATAATAATTACGTAAGTTGTAGTTTCTATTTTTAAACTTTCAACTATACATTATGTGGATAAATAATTTGGGGAAACATGGGTAAATGAGTTATGACAAAGTAATTTTGAAGGGGAATTACGTCTATTCAATGTTTCAAATGAAATATTATAGACAAGTGCCACTCAATATAACACTTTGAAATCTAAGGCATAAGCCTTGTATTATTTAAAATGATTGTTGTTACAATATACGATGAATAGAGAAGAATTTGAACCCTAAATAAAAAAATTGTTATAAAAGTTGAAATTTTAAACTATAGATTTATTTAATTTTTGGTAAATCAATCCAAACAAATTATTGATTCTGATGCAAATTTCACCATTATAATTTTATGTAAATGATATATTTTCCTTAAAATATGATAAATTTTTCATTACTTGGGACTAACTATTATAGAATAGGATGGGCCAAATTAACTATGGAACACTTTAGTTTGACTACTGCCACTAGATTTTCATTGAAACATCTTGCATTTTAGTTTGTGGATGCTATATATGCACCCTTAGATCTTGAGGTCCTCCGCAATTATTATGGGATCAAGCCTTTAGTTATATTCACAAATGGTGGGTGTAGTTGTAACTTGATTGATACGAAAACAAAACGACGTCGATAGTGACGAGGCACGGCAAACAGACCTCAAAACTTTGAGTGATAATTCAGCCATCGTACGAGGGCGATGAACTCATGGATTATGGATTAAATGAATGTGAGGAAACAGCATCTCCATAACGTGCAAACCACGTATTCAAGTATGAGAGTGGATTTTGCAACGATAATTTACGAATCCAACAATTTTCAAATGTTGTTTGACATTAACGATATGAATTTGAAGATTTTTAAGCACACAAATATGACAGCAAATAAACAAAAAAACATAAAAGGATAGATGCAGACACAGAGAATAAACTTTTATTGCTGTTGAAAAACTAGAGAGCTACAGCTCTTTATTACATTATATATATCTTTGCTACAAAGGAATCTAAATAGAAAAAACAGAAAACAACAAACCAAAGATAGCATGATTTACATGCATCATCATGCAACACAAAAGTTGCCAAATTCCTAAAAGTATCTAAATGAAACTAACTAAGAAAATAGAAATACTAAAATGGAAACTGCACATGTGGCTGTGCCACATCAGTTATCCAACATACTCCCCCTTGATGTGGAGAGGAGTCACAATATGATCTCGAAGCATCAAAAACTGAACCTTTGCAACTGCCTTCGTGAAAATGTCGGCAAGTTGTTCTGTAGTCTTGATATACCTGAGTTCTACTTCTTTCTTTTGCACCAAATCTCTGATAAAATGATATTTCAGATCAAAGTGTTTAGTTCTACTATGATGCACGGGATTTTTTGCCAATTTGATTGTGCTCATATTATCACAGAAGAGCACTGTAGGCTGAACTTGTTTTTCACCAATCTCTTCAAGAATTTTTCTGAGCCATAATGCTTGAGTACCCGCAGAGGTGACTGCAACATATTCTGCCTCTGTAGAAGAAAGAGAAACTATACTTTGTTTCTTTGAACTCCAAGAAACCAAACCAGAACCAAAAGTAAAACAATTACCAGAGGTAGACTTCCGGTCATCCACACTACCTCCCCAATCAGAATCACTGAAACCAACTAGATTAAAGCCTTTAGAACTGTAGTAATGAATGCCAAAAGCAAGAGTTCCTTTCACATACCTCAAAATTCTTTTAGCAGCCTGCATATGTAATTCAGAAGGTTCTGTCATGTACCTTGAAACAAGAGAAACTGCATAAGCAATATCAGGCCTTGTGTGGGTTAGAAACATTAGACTGCCAACCACACTTCTATAAGCTGTCCCATCAACTCTTTTAGCACCATCCTCTTTACACAACACAACTCCATGAGAAATTGGAGTGGAGGCTAATTTACAATCAACCATATCAAACTTCTTCAACATATCATTGGCATATTTTGTTTGACAAAGGAAAATTCCATCCTTACTTTGATAAACCTCCATGCCTAGAAAATATTGCATAAGGCCTAAATCTTTCATTTCAAACTCATTCATCATAGCATGCTTGAATTCATCCTTCATCTTAGAACTACTGCCCATATACAACAAATCATCAACATATAAACTCACAATAAGAATATCATTACCTTCTTGTTTGTAGTAGAGGGTAGGCTCACTCTTACTTCTCTTGAAGCCATTTTGCTGAAAATACCCATCAATCCTAGCATACCAAGCTCTTGGTGCTTGCTTGAGGCCATACAAGGCCTTCTTCAGCTTGTAGACATGATGTTCTTTTCCTTGCACCTCAAAACCTTGTGGCTGTTCCACATAAATTTCCTCATCTAAGTACCCATTCAGGAAGGCACTTTTCACATCCATGTGATGAATGCTCCATTTCTTTTGGGCTGCAAGGGAAATCAACATTCTAATAGTCTCTTGTCGTGCTACTGGTGCAAATGTTTCTTCATAATCAATGCCATACCTCTGTGTGAAGCCTTTAGCAACTAATCTTGCTTTGTGTCTTTCAACACTCCCATCACTATGGTACTTAGTCTTGTAGACCCATTTAGTTCCAATCTTTTTCTTGTCATGAGGAAGCTCTGTAAGCTCCCAAGTACCATTCCTATGAATAGCATCCATCTCTTCTTGCATTGCTTGCACCCAAACTTCATTAGCACATGCATCTTCATAACACGATGGTTCAAAAACAGATTGTGAAAATAAAGCAAAATTTATTGTTTCACCTATAGGATTCTCTTCATGTGCTTGGATTGTACTTCTTTGATAGATATCACTTAAGCTTCTTACCTTCCTTGTAGGACTTGGACTTGAATTTGGACTTGTACTTGAAACTGAAGAAGTAGATGAGGGGCTATTTGGTGGATGTATAGCACTTGGAATTGAAGTATTAGCTGGCTGCTCATGATCAATATCAGCAATAATACCACCACTCAAAACAGATTTAGACTTCTCAACTTGGCCTTTTTGATGACCATAAACTCCCCCTTCATCAAAAATCACATCTCTTGAAACAAGAATACTATTAGTGTGAGGGTTATACAACCTGTAAGCCTTACTTTGCTCACTATATCCAACAAAAATGCATGACTCACTTTTGGGATCTAATTTTTGTCTCTTTTGATCAGCCACATGAACATAGGCTAAGCAACCAAAAACTCTAAAATGATTAACATTAGGCTTTTTTTCATACCAGGCTTCATAAGGAGTCATCATGTCAAGTGCTCTAGTAGGACTTCGATTGAGAATGTACACTGCTGTAGCAACTGCATCACCCCAAAAAGAATTGTCTAATCCTTTGGTATGTAGCATACTCCTTGCCATTTCCACCACTGTACGATTTTTCCTTTCAGCTACCCCGTTTTGTTGAGGTGTGTAAGCAGTGGTGAGTTGCCTTTTGATGCCATTCATATCACAATAATTCCTAAAATCTCTTGAGCAAAATTCTCCTCCACGATCTGTCCTTAAGCATTTGATCTTACAACCCTTTTCATTTTCCACAAAGGCTTTGAACCTTTTGAATGTATCAAAGGCTTCATCCTTGGCCTTCAAAAAATAAACCCAACACTTACGTGAGTAATCATCAATAAAAGTAATGAAATATGATGACTTACCCAAACTCTTTGTCTGCATAGGGCCACAAATATCTGAGTGAACCAATTGAAGTGGGTAATGGGCCCTCCATGCATTACCTTTTGGAAAGGACTCTCTTGCATGCTTTCCTTTAGCACAACCTTCACAAACTTCCTTGTGTTCCTGAACCTTAGGCAAACCATAAACCAAAGCTTTTGAAGTGAGAAACATTAAACTATGAAAATTCAAATGGCCATATCTGAGATGCCATAGCCAACCCTTATCTTCATATGCCATATTGGCAAGATGGCTGCTATGTTCACCAAACTTCAATGGGAACATCCTATTCTTTGACATAGGCACTACTGTAACCACCCTATTGCCTTGATTTTTATCATAAATTGTACATTGCTGATTTTCAAATACCACCTTATAATTCTTCTCACACAACTGCCCAACACTCAATAAATTATGTTTTAATTGTGGAGTGTAATAAATATCAGTCACACTTTTCTTACCTTCTTTTGTATTCACCTCCATATCACCTTTAGCTGCAACCTCCAAGGACTTGTCATCACCAAGCTTAATTTTAGATTTGAAACTTTTATCCATTGTAGAAAAAATCTTATCATTTCCTGACATGTGGTTAGAACAACCTGAATCTAAATACCAGACTTCTTTAGAACTATTTTTAGCTTTGTCATATGATAAGAATAAATTACCAGGAGAAGCCTCATCATTCTCATTAGCAAAATTAGCACTTCTATTGTTATTACCTTCTTTTAATTTGCATTCCCTTTCAAAGTGACCATACCTATTACAATGATAACATTGAACATTTCTTTTATCAAATCTGCCTCTACCTCTTCCTCCTCTATTTCCTCTTGAAGAATTCTGATTTTGACCTCTACCTTGGCCTTGATTATTTTTTGTGCTTGTGCTAGCATTTTCATTCTTTGTAATTTGTACTTTGGAAGCAAAAGCCTTCTCATTACTTTCACCAGATGAATCTCTCAATCTTTCTTCATGAGACATGAGAGATCCAACAAGCTGATCAAACTGAAGAGCAGTCAAATCCTTGCTTTCTTCAATGATGATGGCAACATTGTTCCACCTTGGTGTTAGAGACCTCAACACCTTTTTGATCACAACTTCATTATCCATAGTTTCTCCAAGAGTAGCCATTTTATTAACTACATCTTTTACTCTTACACAATAATCACTTACATTTTCACTTTCTTGCATCTTCAAATTCTCAAATTCTCTTTTTAATGTCTGCAACTTCACAACTTTGACTTGATCACTACCTTGGTAAGCTTCTTTTAGAGTCTTCCAGGCATCTTTAGCTGTCTGTGCACCTGCAATTCTTGGAAATAGGCTCTTATCAAGAGCTATTTGAATGTGAAATAAAGCCTGTGCATTCTTTTTCTTAGCTTCCTTCTTAGCTGTTCTATCATTGGCTGCAAGAACATTCCAATCAGCTGGCTCTTCATATCCTGTTTCTACAATTTCCCATAAATCTTTTCCTATCAAAAAAGTTGTCATCTTGATGCACCAATAATCATAATCAGATCCATTAAATTCTGGGATTGGCAAAGAGTTAGAATTTGACATGATAAATTTTCTAACAAATTAACCTGCTCTGATACCAAATGAAGATTTTTAAGCACACAAATATGACAGCAAATAAACAAAAAAACATAAAAGGATAGATGCAGACACAGAGAATAAACTTTTATTGCTGTTGAAAAACTAGAGAGCTACAGCTCTTTATTACATTATATATATCTTTGCTACAAAGGAATCTAAATAGAAAAAACAGAAAACAACAAACCAAAGATAGCATGATTTACATGCATCATCATGCAACACAAAAGTTGCCAAATTCCTAAAAGTATCTAAATGAAACTAACTAAGAAAATAGAAATACTAAAATGGAAACTGCACATGTGGCTGTGCCACATCAGTTATCCAACAGAATTGTGGACCAATGCTGCTGCTAAAAAAGTGTCGTGAACTGCTATAAAAGCACTACCACAATTGTAAGTAACGATTTGTTATTGGTGGATCTCAATTTCAATAATAATAACATGACTCTTAAATTATCATGTCAAACTTATTGACTCATAATACTGGTTCATGAACAATTCAGTTCACAATTGTGTTCTGATAAAACATCGTAATCTAATACCTCCTACATATAATGGATAAAGCTTATCACGTTGTAATTACGATCCTAGTCAAAATAACATCGACCAAAAGTGTGAATAGGACGGTCGATTAAATCGATTGCGTTCAATTCTTTTTAGACAGCCGGCGCATATATTGAGCCTTACATTCTCTGGTCCACAATTAGAGAAAACAAATGGCAGAATTACGAATAATTGGGACCACTGGCGGCTTATTTCGAGTGACTAAAATCTGATGAAATATTTGTGCAAGAGGTTAACCAGTATGAAGGTCTACCATACGGCGAAAAATTTAAAAGCTTATTCAGACATTAGTACTCGACTTTATTGCAGTCGCCATCACACAATTAAAAAACTCAACATTATTCACAAAATGTCTTTCAACCATGTAATTTCTCCTGTTAGAAGTTTGTAAGTTGAGACAAGATGGAGTAACATGCTAGACATTATTCACAAAATTAACATTTGGAAGATCATGGTATGAAAGATTATGTTCCAACCATGTGATCTCTGATTCTGTTGATGCTACTCTGGAGCCATGACATTTTTTTGGGTGTTTCCCATTAGACCACGTGCTATTCCCTCCACTTTTTAATTTTGGTTCTATATATACCGGCAAGGCTTAATCAGTCAGCACGTTGTAAACGACTGGCTGGTCGAAAATCTTGCCAACTGAACAGGTCGAAGTATTTACAATGAGGAGGTTGACTGCATTTGTCAACAGGAAAGGAGGTCGAAAAAACCATAAACAATCCGCACGACAATGTGCCGGCTGTTTACGGTGGGCGATATATACCACCCTAGGTACTCAACTAAGCAAGTAGTCTTACATGCTAAGATTTACTTTTAGCTTCCAATATTGAAAGAGTGTTTCATTTGCAGATTTAGATGAGCACTTTAGGTGTTTGTAATAAGTTGATAATTTCTGCTGTTTACATTCATTGTCTTTCTCGATTCTCTAGCCTGGGCAAACTTGCATACCTATACATTCGTTGTAAGTAGATTTTAATATAATTATGTTTTTCCATTGATTGGTTAATAAAGAAGTAGATCTCAGTTTCATTTATAACAGTTTTTGAGTCAAACAATCATGAATAATGGTCCATATGAATCTATCTGGCATAAAAATGATCTACAATTAAATTCTGATAAAACAATGTAATTTACACTGGAATAAATACCGTCTATTTATCGTAGACCCCACGAAGAAAACAAATATAAAAGCTTATTCCGGAATTGATACTTCTTGACTGTTGGTGATGCAATCGCCATCACACAATAAAAAATTAGATATTGTTGCGATAGGTCTTTCAACTACGTCATTTCTACTGTTAGAAGATTGAAAGTTGAGACATGATGGAGGAACATGTTAGATATTATTCACAAGATTTACAGTTGGAATCTCATGTTACCGTAATTGCTGTATCAATCATGTGAGCTCTAATCTTGTTGATTATATATAGCACCTTAGGCAAAGAGTGAGCAAGCAGTTTTGTTACTTTTAGCATTCAATATTGAAAGAGTGCTTCATTTGCAAATCAGGTGTTTCTAACATGTTGATAATGTCAAAATTGTAAATTTTAAAATAGAAATGCAGAACAGCAAAATAACAAAACAATGCTCAGAAAGAAAAATATAAAACAGCATACACAGAATGAACAAGATGATTTTAATGTGGTTCGCCAATGTTGGCTACATCCACAATAAAGGGCAAATCTATTCTCAATTCCTCTCTCTCTGTATTACATTCACCACAGTATCTCACTGTGGAACAGCAGCAATGCTTAAGCTTTTGTATTACATACAGAATAGAATGATTGTCCAAAACTACTGCACAAGCCAAATGCCTTTTTGGCTTCAAAGACTACTCACTGCAGAATGCTACCAAACACCTTTCATCTCGTATCAAAAATGAGACAACAGCGGTTATCTGCCAAGATAGGCCATCTGCAGGAGGAGCAGTTCGAAGGAATAAAAAGACAATATTTTGCCATTTCATGTGGGCTTCAACAGCCACGTGCCCAACAATCTCCCACTTGAAGACCAATGGGAACGGCAATGAAGCTGCTATGAGAGAGATCCCCTTCGTGAAATTCAGTGTCATAGAGGAACAAGACCGAGAGAAGATCTATAGAATTTGAACTTCTCTCGAGGAACAATCTTTGTTAATGCATCCACCGGATTAACCTTTGTGTCAATCTTTGTGACCTGCAACTTGCCTTTGTCAATAAGATGGCGGATAAAATGGTATCGAAGATCAATATGCTTTGTTCGACTGTGGAAAGCTAAATTTCTTGACAAGTGTATAGCACTTTGGCTATCACAAAATAATGGAAATACTGATTTCAAACAGCCCAGTTCGGTCAACAAATGCTCAAGCCATATCATTTCTTTGGCTCGTTCTGAGAGCGCTATGTATTTAGCCTCTGTTGATGACAGAGCTACAGTTTGTTGCAACTGAGAGACCCAAGTAATGGCTGCCCCGGCAAATGTGAAGACATAACTAGTGGTAGACCGGTGTTTGTCTAAATCTCTAGCCATATCTGAATCTACATAACCACGGAGCTGAAAGTCAGTACCTCCAAAACATAAACATAAACGTGAAGTACCTTTCAAGTACCGTAGAATCCACTAAACTACCTGCCAGTGTAGTTTGCCCGGATTACTCATGAATCTACTCACAACATCAACTGCTTGTGCTATGTCCGGACGAGTACACACCATTGCATACATGATACTGCCAACTGCAGATGTATATGGAACTAACCTCATATGCTCTTCTTCTTCCTGATTTTTCAGACACATAGCTGAAGATAGGCAGAAGTGATCAGCCAAAGGAGTAGATATCGGTTTAGCATGAGACATATTAAATCTGTCCAACACTTTGGCAATGTAGCTTGCTTGGGACAACCTGAGTTCTCTTTTATTTCTATTTTTGAATATGTACATCCCAAGTATTCTTTTGGTTGGTCCAAGATCTTTCATGGCAAAATGAAGAGCCAACTGTTGCTTTAGCTGAGCAATAATCTGAACACTAGTACCAGCTACTAACATATCGTCAACATAGAGCAATAGTATGACAAACTCACCAGTATTGAGCCTCTTGTGATAAACACAAGGATCTGATTCACACCGAATAAAGTTGTTATCAATCATGAAGCGGTCAAATTTTAAATACCATTGTCTTGGAGCTTGTTTCAGCCCATACAAACTCCGCTTCAACTTGCAAAATAAATGCTCCTTACTTGGTTGAGCAAAGCCTTCAGGATGCTCCATGTATAAGTCCTCATCAATGTCTCCGTGTAAAAATACTGTTTTCACATCAAGTTGCTCAAGTTCTAAATCCCAAATGGCTACCAAACCCAACACAGCACGGATTCTGTCCATTCTAACAACTGGAGAAATTTTTTTAGAAAAATTAATACATTTTTGCTGATCAAACCCCTTGATGACTAATCTGGCCCTGTATCTTTTACTTCCTCCGTCTTCGTCTTTCAAGTGATAAATCCATTTGTTTTGGAGAGGCTTTTGATTTGGTGGAAGAGGAACCAAATCCCAAGTATGATTGACTCTCAACGACTCCATTCCTTCATTCATGGCTGCTATCCAGTTGTGTGCATTTTCATGCTTGCAGGCTTGTTTATAAGTTGCCGGCTCTGCATAATCAGAGAGCAATAACTCGTAGTCATCAAATTTTGCAGGCCTCCTCTTCTCATGGGTAGACCTCCGCAATTGTGTACCTTGCTCTGGCTGGATATTGGAATCCAGATTTAGTCTTTGTAATAAAGTTTGAACATCATCGACGTCTGAGTGTAGAGACCCTTGAGGAAAGCTCCCCTGTCTCTGTATTTGTGCACCTAGAGTGCTTTGCCTGGTCACATTGTCCTGCCACATATTTCCTATCTGTGTAGTAGAGTGACCTTTATACAGGTCTGAATGCTCACCTGGTAAGGATGTGGTGTCTGAGCCTCCTCTATACTGCATTGAAAGTTGTAGAGGTAGCGTATGACCAATGGAATGCTGCATTGGCTTAGAGGATTTGATTGGTGGTGTTGAACAGTCAATAGGTAGCGTTGAAAGATATAAAGGCTGCGGTGAAGAGTTAAAAGGCATCGAATGAGCTTGTGGAGGCAGCGTAGCAGCTGAGGAAGGCAGCGTAGAAAGATTTAAAGGCTGCGTTAACTTAGTAAAGGGCAGCGACTCTACATAAGAAGGCAGCGTTGAACCAAGAGACTGCTGCGTTGAACTTGAGGATGGCAGCGACTGACAAAAAAGAGGCTGCGGTTCATGTGACAAAGGCTGTAATGGGGGCAGTGTTGCCTGGTGATGAGGTAATGACTAGAGATGAGGAGGCTACGTTAGAGTATATGAAGGGAGTGACTGCAATGAAGAGTCAATAGGCAGTGAATCCCCTGATGGTAGCATTGAACAATCCACTGACTGTGTGGAAACAATGGAAGGCATCGAACCTGTTGAAAGTTGAGGTGGAAATGTGCATCCAACCGAAGGTAAAGTAGTTGTAGAAATAGGAGCCCTTGACATATAAGAATGTATAGATGTAACAAGTGGCTAGGAAAAAGAGATGGTAGGTTGCTTGGCCTTACCATTATCAAACAAATCCACATCAATATATTTCGGCAGAGGTGAATTGCAAGGTTGCAAACCTGGAAAATGCTTTTCATTGAACACAACATCGTGGCTACGGATTATGGTCTTTGCAACTGGATCCCAAAGATGAAAGCCAAATTGATCTTCACCATAGCCGAGAAAAACACACCTTTTTGACTTGAAATCTACTTAGTTCTCTGCTCTTTTGGAATGTGAACAAAAGCGGCACAGCCAAACACCCGCAAATGCTGATAGGAAATTTCTTTTCTTAGCCATCTCTCCTTAGGTATGTCAAAATCCAGCCTAGACGAAGGAGCTCGATTGATTAAATACACAGTAGTGTTACATGCCTTTGCCTAAAACTCTTTGCCCAATCCGACATTAGAGAGCATGCATCTAGCTCTCTCAAGTATCATGCGATTGAGCCTCTCAGCTGCACCGTTTTCTTGAGGTGTATAAGGGACGGTCTTGATCCGTCGAATACCATGGTCTGCACAAAAATAATCAAACTTTGAAGAATAATATTCTCCACGATTGTCTATTAGTAGGCATTTAATTTTATGCCCAATCTGGTTTTCAACAGAAGCCTTAAAAATTTTAAATTTTGAAAATACTTCAGATTTTCTGTTCAGCATATAAATTTAGATTTTTCGAGTGCAATCATCTAGAAAGGTTACAAAATAATTTGGTCCACCGAAAGAAGTTACCTGAGTTGGGCCGAATACATCGGAATGAACAAGTTCCAACGGAGTAGTTTTCTTGTCATGCCCCGTTCTCATGAAATTGGTCCGGCACTGTTTGCCATAAAGGCAATGTTCACAGAATTCTAAATCGATGGAGTTGAGGCCTGGAAGCTGATTGCGCTGAAGCATAACTTGAAGACCTTTTTGGCTCATATGACCGAGCCTTTTATGCCATATTTCAGACCCATTGTCCATAGCCGACAAGGTAGCTCCCACTTCACCAAAACAGTTTAGAATGTAGAGATTACCTTGCTTCTTTCCTCTTGCAATTACTAAAAGTCCCTTTGTAATTTTCCATGAATCAAGAGAAAATTTAACATTGCATCCATTGCCTATAAGTTGACTGATAGAAATTAAATTTCTTTTTAACATAGGTACATATCTAACATCCGTTAAAGTTAGTTTGTCTCCATTTTTCTGATTCAATATTATATCTCCTTTTCCTAAGATGTCACATTCTTTATTGTCACCAAGAAACACCTTACTGAATGTGCCTTCTTGAAAATTTGTGAAAGCTTGACGGCATGAAGTGGCATGAAATGAGGCGCCGGAATCAAGGACCCACGAATCTGCATTTGTATCACTTGTTGATAGGACCAAAACACCATCACTTGCAGTGTTTGCTTGATTATTTGTGCTTACGTTGCCTTGAGCTTTCTTATAGTTCCAGCAGTTCTTCTTATTATGTCCGGGTTTTCCACAAAACCAACACGAACCGGTTCTGCTCCTAGACTTTGATCGCGGACCAGATTGTGACCTTCTTCGATTGTTGTATCTACCTCTATCATGGCTTCTTCCCCTATTGTTTATACTTACAGCCGTTAGAGCATTGCCGGATGAGGGTTCCTGATGTTTCCTTCTCATGTTTTCATTGAGAAGAGTAGCTGCAACTTCGTAAAAAATCAATGTACTCTTGGCTGCCACAGAAGTGCTCACAGCCATGACAACACCTTCCCAGCTATTTGGTAAGGAACACAACAGAAAATCGCTTTAATTTCAAGATCTAACTTGATACCCACCGAAGCTAATTGAGAAACTAAGGTGTTAAATTCATTCAGATGATTGGACATAACCCCACCTTCTCTCATTTTCAGGTTATATAATTTCTTCATAATAAATACCTTGTTAGAAGCCAAAGCAATCACATACATGCTGGAGAGCTTTTCCCAAAGTGCTTTCGTAGTACTCTCATTTGAGACATTAAATAATACATTGTTGGACAATGAGAGAAATATTGTTGCCTTTGCTTTCGAATCCAGTTTTTCCCAGTCTTCATCCTTCATAGAACCTTGTTCTTTCGCTTTCCCCAGTAAGGCGATTGACAAGTCCTGTTTGATGAGAAGAGACTCCATATGCACTTTCCAAAGACCAAAGTTTTTGCCTGTAAATTTCTCTATTTTCTATTTCTCAGAGTCATCCATTTTGATTGCTGTTGCTGTGCAGGTTCCCAAAAAAAAATTTCACAGTCTCTTGGACCGAACTACACATAGAGCTCTGATACCAATTGTAAATTCTAAAACAGAAATGCAGAACAGCCAATCCATTCTCAATTCCTCTTTCTGTATTACATTCACCACAGTATCTCACTGTGGAACAGCAGCAATGCTTAACATTCTGTATTACATACAGAATAGAATAACTGTCCAAAACTACCGCACAAGCCAAATGCCTTTTTGGCTTCAAAGACTACTTACTGCAGAATGCTACCAAACACCTTTCATCTCGTATCAGAAATGAGACAGCAGCGGTTACCTGCCAAGATAGGCCATCTGCAGGAGGAGCGGTTAGAAGGAATAAAAAGACAGTATTTTGCCGTTTCATGTGGGCTTCAACAGCCACGTGCCCAACAAAAATGTTACTCAGCAAGGTTTATAGTGCTGCTCTTTACATTCATTGTCCTATTCGATTCTCTAGCATGGGCAGACTTGCATTCCTACACATTCGTTGTAAGTAGATTTTTATATAATTATGCTTTTCCATAAGTACAAATTTATTATAGTCTTTCGAAGAGCTTGATGAATCCTTGTAGATACATTCTCAATTTAATCTTCCATTAAAGTCGGTATTGTTAACTAGTCTTGAAGTATCACAATGTAAGAGACAAGCTGAGGATACTTATTTATTGTAGATATTGAGTTTTTAATTGATGTTTCATCTTATCTTGATTGTGCGTTTAACCAGTATTTAATAGAATTGACGCGTAATACCTTAATAATATGATAGACAGGGTGGAGTTCAACTGTTTTTCATTCTTTGATTATGTAGAGAATCCAGGGCAGAGCTGTATACACAAATACAGTCCAACCCATATTTCTATTTAAGAGTTCTAACGCAAGAAACAAAAATTGTTATTGTTTTGTACAGCTTGAATCGACAAACATTACTCGGCTATGTGAGACATATAACATAATCACAGTGAATGGACAGCTTCCCGGTCCAACTCTGTATGTCCGAAATGGCGACACACTTAACATTACAGTTTATAACAAAGCCAAGCACAATGCCACCATCCACTGGTAAATATAGCTGTTGTAGACTTTTGCATTTATAGCATGAATTTTATTTTCAGGCATGGAGTGAGACAGATTCGCACAGGGTGGGCCGATGGACCCGGGTACATTACACAATGCCCCATCCAAACAGGGGGACAATTTACGTACACATTCACCATAATTGGACAAGAAGGAACGTTGTGGTGGCATGCCCATGTCTCATGGCTCCGTGCAACATTTCATGGAGCAATGGTCATCTATCCAAAGAATGGCAGCTCTTATCCGTTTACCCAACCCAACGCAGAGATTCCTAGAGTGCTAGGTAATGGAAAATAGAACCGTATACAAGATATAATATTTATTGATCAAGTTAGCTTAGATGAGTCTCTTAATCTTTCTTCAGCTATTAAGATTCATGAAGTTGTCAAACTAGTTATAGAGAAAGACTAGAGTTTTCATCTAGAATGTTAGATATCACGCATTTGGCTCTAGAGTAGAAGTACACTTTGGATTATGCCGTACAGCAAACAGGGCCTGCATATTTCTTTTTAGCTGTCTTTTAACTTCTTTTAGTTTCATAGGAGAATTGACCCTCTTTTAAGGGAGCGTTTTTATAACTCCCTTTTATTTTAGTAAAATGGTGTGAGGTTTTGAACAGCTCACTTCACAATAGTAAATCGCTTAATGCAATCCAACTTATCTATTAGCTTGTTGTTGTCCTCTATTTTTTGGGAGGGTTTTATATTACCCACAAGATTGTTTTGTTACTTGATATAGGAGCACGAGTCTGTGCTTATACTTGTATGGGGCATGATCTTGATGTCATCCCTGATATATCTTACCTCTAGCGAATTTCAACTTTGTTGGATGGCATAATCATGGAATATATCATCATCCTTACCAATTCTGTACAACCAATTGAACTACAACCCTTTGGTAGCTCGTTATCTTTTAAGTTTGTGAAAGATATTTAAAATTTAGTATTAAAAGGATAGTCATTAAAGAATTAGTTTGTTGTCTTTTAAGTCTTGTTAAAGATATTCAAAATCTAGTATTAATAAGATACTCATACAAGAATTTTAAAATTTTTTAATTTAAGAGACTCTTTGGTTAAATAAATTATATTTCAAATATAGATATTTATTGAATGTTTATTTTATTTTTTAATAAAAATAATTATAATTAATTTCTAAGAGTTATTGTTTTTTAATATTTTGATTTCAATATTAAATTTTAAGTAGTTATGAAAGGATGATTACTTAATATGGTCATAAAATCTTGATTTTTTCCTTGTTAAATTGTAAAAATTGATTTTAAATAGTCATATTTATGTGTTTTTCATACATTCCAATACATTGTATGGCACTTATTGCATCCTTATGTCTAGAAATTCATTCTCCACTTCAAATTAATTATCCCTTATCTAGTGTCAATTCTATGGTTGTGGGGATTGGTCTTACACTTGTGGAATTAAGCATTCAGTTTAAAAAATTCAAATTTTGTGAACTACCCAATTTAATCCTTCTATGAGTTGGTAGACATGTTGCATGCATATTACCATTGAGTTGTGTTTCTAAACATTTACTATACATTAATTCACATGTTAGAAACATCAAGCATTCATTGAACCATTATTTGCATACAAGAAACATTTATTACAAGAACACTTCAATTGATGCAATAAAAGTAACATCATTTACTTTATATTCATTACCTAGGACATTTGCATGCTTGCCTACTATCTTTTGATTCTTAACACAACTATAAAGGTAGCATCTCTAGGGAGTTGACCTAGAAGAGCTTGCCCCTAGCATCCAACCTCTTTAACATATTTTTATATACTGTCAATACTTGACAATAGTTAAGAAGTATACATTCTAAAAAATCAAGAAGTCAAAGTGCACTATCAAGGATCATGTTCACAATCTAAACAATATATCAACATGTGTAGATCAGCTAAAATCCACAAATTCAATCAAGAGATAACAACAATTCAATACATATTTTCCAATAGTAAACACATCAAAATATTATATTTTTGTACATCATAACAATTTAAATATATACATCATAAAAATCATTCATCTCCATTACTCTTAAACTAAATACCTTTATTCCTCTACATGTAATTTATTGAGGGTGAACCACTATTATATTTCATTCTTTTTTAAATTAAAAAAAAATTGTTTATGAAATAAATATTTTTTAAACCATCTTCAAAACTTATTTTGTATCCACCCCATAAAAATTACAATTAGAACCTTCTTTCAATCTCCATTCTAAACACACTATATTAATTGTCTCCATAAATGATGAGTGTTATGTTTTTCCTATGTATTGCTAGACAGAGACAGAAAAAATAAAAACATACGCACAACAAAGAATTGCTACAACAAAAAACAATTCTGTGTTGATTTTTCTTATACAAAAATGGTTACATCATGCCTCCATAAATAGAGGACTTTTGACCATGTAGAAATTCAGAAAACTAAACCTTTATCTACTAAAATCATGCAATCCACTATAAAAATTTATTCGTGCAAAACATGCAGATTGCAATACTCCAATTCTATTATTAATTGTCATTTAAAACTATTTTATTCTCTTCCTTCTAGATACTAAATTGAAACTAAACTAAATTGCATCTTTTTTTGGGAGGAAATACTCCAAGTTCTAACACTCCGCCTTAATTTCTACCGCTAACTACTTCAGCATTTACTACGACCAAATTCAGTCTTAGATGCTCAAAATTCTCCTTTGCTAATGCCTTTGAGAATATATCTACCAACTGGTCTTCAGATCTACAAACCTCCAAATGGATTTCTCCAATGTTCACTAACTCTCTGATGAAATGAAATCTCATATCAATGTGCTTGCTCCTCTTGTGAAAAACATGATTTTTTTGACAATGTAATTGTTGATTTGTTGTCACAAAAGATTGGTGTTGGCTCCTCTTGTGCTTTGAATAAATCTGCCAATACTCTCCTCATCCAAATTTCTTGACATGCTGCTAATGTGGCTGCTACATACTCTACTTTAGTTGATGAAAGTGTCACTATAGGTTGCTTTTTTGATGCCCATGAGACCACACTTTTTCCAAAATGAAAGACATATCCATAAGTACTCTTCCTGTCATCAATGCTACCTACAATATCATTGTCAGTATAGCCAATCAAACCAAAATCATTAGTTGTGGAATATAAAATTCCATATTTTGTTGTTCCTTCCACATATCTCAATAACCTCTTTCCAGCTTGCCAATGTGAATCTTTTGGTGAACTCCATACATGATATCTGGTCTTGTAGCTATAAGATACATCAAACTTCCAATTAGTCTTTTGAATGTCTTAGAATCAACATTGGGCCCTTTGTTGTCTTTTCTCATTTTTGTCCCTGTAGCAACTGGTGTAGGTGTTGAATTACAATTCAACATCTTAAACCTCCTTAACAAATCCTTTGCATATTTAGTTTAACAAATAAAAATTCTCTTATCTGATTGTACAACTTCAATGCCCTCAAATTCTTTCTTCATTGTTGATTTAAATATGTCTATAAACAAATTCCCAATGAAAATCAAATCATCAACATATAAACACAAAATCAAAATCTACCCTTCTTTGTTGATTTTTGTATACAATGTGGGCTCACTACTACTTTTGTTGAATCCACTGTTTGTCATGTATGAATCAATCTTGCTATACCATGCTCTTGGTGCTTGTTTGAGACCATAGAGAGTGGTCTTCAATCTATAGACTTTATCTTCATGTCCATGCACTTCATAACCTAGTGGTTGTTTCAAATACACTTCTTCATCTAGAAAACCATTCAAGAAATCTGATTTGATATCCCTTTGATATAATTTACAATTATTTTGAGTGTAATTATTGCTAAAAACTATTCTAATAACTTATCAAGTCTAGCAACTGGAGAAAATGTTTCATTATAATCAATTCCATGTTGTTGTGCAATGCCTTTTTCTACTAACTTTGCCTTGTCTTTTCAATCTTACCTTTTGCGTTAAATTTGGTCTTATAAACGCATTTGACTCCTATGCAATCCTTACATTCAGGTAGGTCAATTAGCTCCCATGTTTGATTTCTCTCAATAGAATCCATCTCTTCATCCATAGCTTTTATCCAATTTTCCTCCTCAATTGCTTCTTTGAAATGCACAGGATCAAAAGAGAATAAAGCAAAATTTGAACACAAAACTAAATTTTCTTCTCTTTGAACATAAATATCCTTCAAGATTCATATTGTCTTTCCTTTATACTTTGACCTTAAGGAGGCATGTGTAGTATTTGCTTCATCAATTGTGAATTAGGAGTAGGATGAAATGCATAACTAGATGATTCACCTTGTTCTAAGTTCCTTGGTGTTCTTATTGGAGTGCTTGTTCTTGCTTGTGGAGTTGATTGATCACCTTGCAAATTTTTTTCTTCAGATTCTTCTTCATTTTGGGAATTGGTGCTCCAATTGTGATTGTTCTATCAATTCTTTCATCCCATGCTTCTTCTTCCTTAAATTCTACATCTTTGCTAATAATCACTTTCTTTGAAATGGGGTTATACAACTTATAAGATTTTGATTCTTCACTATACCCAATAAAAATGCATTTCTCACCTCTATCATCAAGTTTTCTTCTCAATTCAGATGGTATAAGAGAATATGCAATACAAGCAAAATTTTTGAAATAATATACACTATGTTTCTTACCACTCTAAGCTTCTTGTGGAATTCGTTCCTTGACACTCTTTGTTGGGATTCTATTAAGAATATATACTACACATGCTACTGCTTTTGCCCAATATTTATTTGACAAATGTTTGGTCTTCAACATGCTTCTATCCATCTGCATGATTGTTCTATTCTTCCTTTCTACTACACCATTCTATTGTGGTGTGTACCTTATAGTAAATTGTCTTTTAATGCCATGATATCTACAAAAATCTAGAAATTCATTAGACATATATTCACCTCCTCTATCTAATCTAAGTACCTTGATGTAATGGCCACCTTGCTTTTCCACCATAGTTTTGAATTCTTTGAATTTTCCAAAGGCTTCAGACTTTTCTTTGAGAAAATATATCCAAGTCTTCTTGCTAAAATCATCAATGAAGGCTAGAAAATAAGTACTACCTCCAAATGATGGAGTTTGCATTGGTCTACATAAATCACTATGAACTAGCTCCAATAATACCCTTGCTCTAGATATGAAATTCCTACTGGAAAGCTCACTCTATGTTGTTTTTCCAAAATACAACTCTCACATGAACTGCTTGGCTACTCTATTGGTGACAGTCCTTTCACCATATTTTTCTTCTATAACAAATTCAAACGTCCAAAATGTAAATGTCCATACCTCAAATGCCATAGCCATGATTGGTCTAAATACATAGTTTGTAAATTGACTTCCTCTTGTCCTTGGATGCATTGAATTGAAAGGGGGAACATCCGATTCTTTGTCATCTCCACTCTTGCAATCAACCTATCATTTAGATATCTATGTAGTATTGTGCAAACATTATCCACAAAAGATACTTTGTAACCTTTATGTACTAACTGTCCAACACTCATTAGATTATGCTTTAATCCAACTAGAGAATAAACATCAGGAATAAATCTTCTTTTACCATTTTTTCCAAAACATTTATTACTCCTTTACCCATTATAGCCACTTTATTATCATTTCCCAATTTCACTTTTGATTTTATGGAATCATCAGGACCATCAAACAATTCTTTATTCCCTATCATATGATTGTACTACATCCACTATCTAAAAACCAAATATCTCTAGCACTTTCTTGAGCAACATGACATGTGATGAATAAAATTCTAGAATTAGATTTAGATTCATTTGAATAATTAGCATTCTGTTTGTCCACACCCCCTTGTTTCTTTCTACATTCATTTGCATAATGTCCATATTTTTTGTAATAGTAACACTGCATGTTAGATTTATCAAACCTTTGTGAATGTTGCTGGAAGTGATTGTTGCCACGTCCACTATTGTTGTAATTTTGATTTTAGTTTTCACCTTGATTTGGATTGCTCCTTCCATCTCTACCTCTACCTCTTCCTCTGAAGTTTGACATTCCTCTTCCTCTTCCTCTTCCTCTGCTAGATGATACCTGAGACTTGAAATCATTCTCAAGAGAATTATTGTAATTTCTACTCATTCTGGATTCATGTGTTAACAAAGATCCCATTAATTCATCTACTGATAATTGTGCCAAATCCTTGGATTCCTAGATTGCTACAACTATTACATCAAATTTACTAGGTAAACTCTTGAGATTTTTTTCTATAATCTTCTGATCTGTTATTTCTACTCCGTTAGATCTAATTTGATTCACAATATTCATTACTTGAATCCTAAAATTATCTATTGATTTTGAAACATTCATTTCCTCTAAGAGATTGTAGTTGAACTACATTCACCTTTGTATTTCCTTGATAGGTTATCTCCAAAATTTTTCATGTTGTCTTGGATCTCATTGTAGTTGCAACTCTAAGAAATATTGACTCATCCATTGCTTGTTGGATTAGGAATAGAGCTTTTGCATCCTTTTTCTTAGTATCTCTAAGATGATATTTTTCTGCTTGTGATAATGCATGATAGGCAACCTCATCCCGTGGTTCTATAAAACCATTTTCTACCAAATCCCAAAACTCTTGTGAGCAAAACAATGTTCTCATTTTAATTGCCCAAAAATTGTAATTCTTACCATTGAAAATAGGAATTTGGGGTTGAGTGATGTTGTTGCTTGATGCCATGATGTGATTAGATCTCCACTTTTTTGAATAGCTGTGGGATTATTTCTTCAATGATAATTTCCACTTTTCTGTGACAAACTTCAGCCACCCTTGTAAAACTTTGATCTTCTGATCCAAAATTGACTTGTAGGAAGTCCCACGATCTTAACAGCTTTGATACCAGTTTGTTGGATAGAGACAGAACAAATAAAAACATATGCGCAACAAAGAATTGCTACAGCAGAAAATAATTCTGTGTTGATTTTTCTCATACAAAAATGGTTACAATGGTTACATCATGCCTCCATAATTAGAGGACTTTTGACTATGCAGAAATTCAGAAAACTAAACCTTTATCTACTAAAATCATGCAATCCACTAAAAATATCTATTTATGTAAAACATGCAAATTACAAAACTCCTATTCTAATAATAACTGTCATGCAAAACTGTTTTATTCTCTTCCTTCTATATACTAAACTGAAACTAAACTAAATTGCATGTTTTATTTTGGCAAAAATTACTCCACCTATAACTACTTTTGACAAGTATTTTCTTATGTTTTATTCTTACAAAATTCTAATTCTGTTCAATATTTTATTGAGTGGAATCTTTACCTATTTGACGTTGATTTTAAATTTAAAATTGAAATAACAATGGTATATCTGTAAAGCGTGAGTGGTTTGGAATAGGAAAGTGCAACCCTCAGGATGCACATTTGAGCGTATTTATTAATTAATTAAAATTCACAATAACAGTATTGTGAATTTTAATTAATTAATAAATACGCTCAAATGTGCATCCTGAGGGTTGGATAGATAATTCGAATAGGAAATGGGCTTCTGATTCACATATTTCATGTTTTAGATTTTTCCCTTGTAGGTTAATACTGTTTTTGTCCTTGCATTTCGTCATGACTCAAATTACTTGAATAAAATAATCAAATTGAACAGGAGAGTGGTGGAATAGCGATCCCATAGAAGTCGAAGCTGAAGCAGTTCTGAGTGGAGGTGCACTGAATGTTTTAGACGCTTTCACTATAAATGGACAACCAGGAGACCTCTATTCATGCTCAAAGTCAGGTACCAATTTTCTTTTAGTTGGAAAAGGTTTTGGAGACCTCTATTCATTTCCAGTGTTTTGAGTGGATGGACAGGCAATTAGTAAGGGTCAATATATTAAAACCGAATAATTCTACACAGTTAAATCCATAAATGGGCACTGTGAACACAACTAAGGCATACCCAATTTCATTTCTCACTAAACAAAATCAAGACTGGAAACTAGTTGAGCAATGAAATTCTATGTGTGCAGGAACAACAAATTTCTGTGTAGAATAGGGACAAACCTACCTTCTTCGTATCATCAATGCTGCAGTCAATAATCACCTCTTTTTCAAGATTGCATCACACAATCTCACAGTGGTAGCCGTGGATGCCTCCTACACAAAGCCATACACAACAGACATACTGATGATAACATCTGGTCAGACTGCAGACGTTCTTCTCACAGCTAATCAACCGCAAGCCAAATACTACATTGCCGCCAAAATATACACTACTCAAGCTGAAGCAAATATTGATAAGACCACAACAACCACCATTTTAAGCTATGTGGGCTCTAACTCATCTGCCACTCCAATCCTTCCAGAGCTTCCAGTATACAACAACACTGCAACTGTGACCACATTGAGTCGAGCCTTACGAAGCCTGGCTTCACAGGAGCATCCGGTGGACGTTCCCCAAAGCATAGATGACAGTAGCATCATAACCGTCAGACTTGGTTTACTTCCTTGTGCCAACGGCGAGACCTGTGACGCCCCTAGCAATACTAGAGTGAGTGCCAGTATGAACAACATATCTTTTGTGCTGCCAGATGTCGCCATTCTGCAAGCTTATCACTTCGGCATTAATGGAGTCTTTACCACTGACTTTCCTTCAAATCCACCAGTTGTGTTCAATTATACCGGCGATGTAGATGAATCTCTGTTTGCGCCAATTTCTGGCACAAAAGTGAAAGTCATTGATTATAATGCCACAGTTCAAATAGTCTTCCAGGGAACCAATATCTTCCAAGAAGACAACCATCCGTTGCATATTCATGGCTATGACTTTTATATCGTAGGAGAGGGTTTCGGTAATTATAATAATGAAATAGATCCACTCTCTTTCAATCTGGTCGATCCGCCGCAACGAAATACTATAGGGATTCCTGTCAATGGATGGGCTACTGTCAGATTCAAAGCTGACAATCCAGGTAATAAACAAAGTGACAATTGTCTCATGATTCTAGAGATGATATATGGCTTGAAATTGAAATTTGGAAACTATATCTATGGAGGACTGAAGTATTGATTGTTCCATTTGCGCAGGTGTCTGGTTCGTACATTGTCACTTTGATGACCATGTAACATGGGGGTTGAATATGGCCTTTCTGGTGAAGAACGGTCCTAGTGCTTTGGAAAGTTTGAACTCTCCTCCTGCTGACCTCCCCGAATGCTAGAGCAAGTTTCAGTGTCTGTCAGAAATTTAATTTGATGTTCTTCAGCATAATGTACTGTGGGTTTTATTTAGAGACGATGCCTAAGGACATATGCTTTTTTGTTTTTTTTCTACTGGGGGTTTATGTTTTGGGAATTAGTTCATCTTCAGCATCTAGTCAGCGATGTTTAGTATTAGAAAGCAAGGATAAAGCTTATCCTTATCTTTAGTTTACATATTTTATAGTATTTTGTATGTGTGTTTTAAGTTAATAAAAATGTAATAATTCTTTGGTAAATGTTATGGTATGAGAAACATAAGAAGTATTTATTTTTGGTAGCTTAGGGGAATCATGAATTAGTTAAAAACTATTTTTATGATTTTTTAAAAAAAAATTTAGTTTAAATTAAAGTTGTTTTTATTAATAGTTTTCAATAATATTAATGGAAAATTATAGTTAGAAAATATTTTTCAATATTTAATTTATTATATATTCAAAAAAATTTAATTGATTAAAATTTTTATTAATTTATAGGATTATAGTAAATTTTATTAGAGATTAAAATATAACTAAAGAAAATACTATCACGATAATAATAATTGGTTATCATCCAAAAAGATAAAATATAATTTTACAAATGTTTGAAAAATCAAACAATCTTGAAGTGGTTAAGTTACTTTATTAATATATAAATTTAAAATGAAAATTTAAATTCAAGATCTCATACCTTAATGAATGTAAGAATTTTGATAAAGAAAATCAATGTTAATAAACAAATCTACAAGTAAGTTTAAGCTACTATATAGAGATTTACAATAAACCATTGAAATAAAGGCATGCTAAGTGAGATTGGGGATAGCACCCTTAGATACTAAATTCTTAGAAGGTGAATAATTCACCATGTCATAAGGTACAAAGGAAAAGACACTAGTTAATTTGCATGGGACATACGTCAAGCTACATAAGATATATGACAACTTTATAGTTGATCTTTTACAAGATTTCATGGAACTATTTGTAGATCATAGGGCATATCTTCTTGGATAAAGTAGAGATTCAAGCAATCTCATTGTAAGACTTTCTCTTACTCACTAATACACAATATTATTGTAGGTAATATATGAAAGTTCTAATTAGTTCATATGCATAGCTTTTCTCTATTTTTTAACACATTTTTTATAATTGATCCATGCCTAGTTACTTATTCACACAGGTCCATGGTAGGAGAAGAAACAATTTACTAGATTTAACCATCTTAACCTTGTATTTAATTAATATTGGTTGGAATCTCTAATGTATGCTTCATGTTTGTATCCTATATGTTAAGGATGATTTCCTAGCATATTTGAGTGTTTGATGCTTAGATATAGTTTAAAGAGTGCCTTATTCCTTATAAGTGTATAATTTTGATGATGACCATTCTAGCATTCTCATAACAATATATATATGCTAAATGAATCACTTTGCAATGAGTTAAACAATTACCTTACTATTATACATGATGCTTATTAATTTTTGGATTTCTTAATGTAATAAAATAACTTTTACATTGATCAATATGGAGACCCCTACTTGAAAATGTGTAAAAACACAACTAAATAGTGGTATAAAAAAGTTAATTTGGAAATTAATTTAATAGTGAAACTTTAGCCATTATCCTAATATATTTGAGAATAACAAGGTAGAAGCCATACTTTTACTAAAAGGCATAAAAGTCAACATCATTATGTGTATTGAACATCTTGTTGTGGAAGCAAAGTCATTACTTATAATTAATATTGTAGTAAAGGGTAAAAAATAGAATTGGAAGCTTTACAAGGTTTTAGATCATGAATTTTAACATTAATATCAAGAGAAGCCAAAATTTTAAAAAAAAATCTAATTTTTTAAAATAAAACCCTGATATTTATTATTATGTACATGTTTCTAGTTGTGCCTCAAATTGTGCGATTTTATGCTTCTTATGTGTCTGTGTTGCTCTGTTAATCCTATGTTTACAACCAATCTAAGATAATCTATATTAGGATGTCATTATGGGGCTCTAGGTTTCTCTTTGTGGAGTAGGGTTTGAATTTTATCCACATGTCCTAGTTAAAAAGTAAATTGTATTTAGTTCTTAAGTGTAGGGTTGTATGTTGTAGTGACTCTTTATGCTCTAATGTTGGTCAATTTAATGGGCCCTAATAATATGACCATTCTAGCCCTTGTGGAAGTAATGCAGTCTCTAGCTATGACTTTGTTATGTTTTCATTGTGTAACTATATTATAATGATCTATATTATATGTGATATCCCTATCAAGTTCCTTTAGTTTGAGCTTCATCTTCATTCGTGGTGGTTTGGCATGTTTTCCTTGATTCCCTATGTCACGCTTCACTTGGTTCGTATTTTCTTGGAATTAAAATTCACGTTCTTTATTGCAAGTATGTACCTAATCGGTGTTGTCATTGATGTCAACATATCTGTGTTGTCATTGATGTCAACTATATCCCTATCTTTTGATTGACTAGAAGCCTTATATGTTGATGACATTGAGAAAATTAGCCCCTCTCGAAGAATCGGAAAGGAAACAGTGAATCACAATGAAGACAGTGAGTTGCATACTGAAGAATGGTCCAAAATATTGCTCCGCATTTCTTGTAGATTGAAGGTCTTGGTCTGCGGATTGGACATTATTTAGAGGCATGTACAAAGATGCTAAATCTTGGGTTTGAGCCTCTGGTATGAAGATTTGAGTGAGTTACATTCACTAGAGTAAAACCCGCTTTTTCTAATTATTCACTAGTGACATGGAGAAAGTATTTTGCTCTGCATTCCTCCACATTGAAGTATTTTTCTTTGTGGTTCTAGAGGAAAGTCCGGGATGATGATAAGTGCCTACAACTAGAATGGTTCATGATTTGGTGGTCTGCAAGCTATCTTTCTTTTATGACAGTTGAAGACAATGAAGTTCATGTGCTTCGGTGTGAAGAATCTCATGGATAAAGTGGTTAGAGTCTGTGCGGTTGCTCCTGGTGATTACAATGTTCTTGTGGATATCTCTTGATCATGTTCCTACATTTACATTGGTCTGCATTAAGGAATTGAGACCATCTTTGAAGTTTATTCCCAGATAATGTAGCATGTAACCAGTCTTAGCTGACTTGGTTAATACCAGTGATTGTGGAGATATATTGAAGATTGTAGAAGCATGTCGTGGCGTGGAAGATTGTGTTTGAATCCTAGCTAAGGCATGGAGTGATCCGCATACATCTTTACTACATTTCCTTAGCATAATTTTGTATTAGGTCAAGACCTATTTTCTAAATGTTTGTAATGCTGACCTTGGAGATTGTTCCAATAGTTGATGAATGTAATGTCGACTTTGATGTACATTCCAAGGTTGATGAATGATATATATACTTGTAATTTGGTTGTGAACAAGATATCTTGTAATGAAAATGTGAAGTTAAGTGAAGAAGTGTAGAAGGCAGGGAAGAGAAGAGGAAGAGTATTGCGCTTCAATGGAACTAAATTTAGGCATGGAGTAGATGCTAACATCTCAATTCAAAACCCTAAACAGTGAGCCACCCCTTGGTAGTGAGCCCTATTGGCAGTGAGCCTCTAATTTTTAGTATTGTTATAACTTATATATCTTGTGGACTAACATCCACCATGGTTTTTCCCTTAATAGGGTTTTCCACATAAAAATCTAGTGTCACTTGTGTATGATCTTGCAATTGTGTTTATGTTTTTGAGTTTATGCTTTCATGATTTAATCATAAAAAACAATGAACAAGTGTTTAATGTTTTCAGGTGTAGAATTAGTTAAAGATTTGAGACAATTCATTCACCCCCTGTCTCAGTTCTCTGGTTCATTTCAACAATTGGTATCAGAGCCAAGTTCCTTGGAAGAAAGATTGACTGCTTGAGGCTAATCTAGGATGTTGTATAAGAAAGAAAGTCTGTAATTCGATGGAATGAACTACTCTGTCTAGAAGATCTACATGAAAACCCATCTCCTATGCTTGGGTTATAGTGTTTGGAAGATAATCAAAAATAAGTATGAAATACTAAAGAATGGTCTGCAAACTGAAGATGAGATCAAGCAATTTGAGTTGAACATAAAAGCCAAAGGTGCCTTGGTAAGCACCTTCTCCGACATTGAAGTAACAAAGATCATGGAGCTGGAAACTGCTTGTGAAATTTGGGAAAAGCTGAAGAATCTGTATGAAGGAGATGAATCTGTGAAGAGCACCAAGTTGCAGAGTTTGAAGGCAAAATATGAATGTTTGAGGATGAGCAAAGATGACAACATAACATCCTTCATGCAGAAGGTTGACGAACTTGTAAGTAGCATTAGAAGTGTGGGAGGAAAAATTGAGGATATTGAAGTTGTGAAAAGAATTCTTAGATCACTGCCTAAATCATATAGTCATAAGGTGGCCGTAATTGAAGAAGTAATGGTAATGACAAAGATTACAAAAGATCAGTTGCTCAGGTGCTGACAGCGTTTGAAATGAGAGAACTTGGTGATTCACTTCCAAAGATAGAGACTGCTTTCAAGGCCAACACTTCAGAAAGAACTCCCAGATTTGACAGATACAAGGTGGAACAAGATTATGAGCTTGAAGAACTTGAAGAACTTGAAGCCAACTTTGTTAACAGTCTACCCAGAGGTATTGGTAAGTTGAAAGGCAAATTACCTTTCAAATGTTTTAGTTGTGGCAAAGCTGGTCATTATGCTTCTAGGTGCCCCACAAGAGTTCCTAAGCCAAGACTTGATAGACCTAGGATTCCAAAGAAATGTTATTATGTTGAAGATCTTGATGATGATGAAGGAGTATTAGATGGTGAACCAGATAATGCTAGTACTTCTGGTAATGAATGCTTGTTTATTTCTATTAAAGAAGAACCTGTGACTACTAATCCTGCTAGCTATGTGAAGGAAGAAAAACCAGTGGAAAGTACCTTGGCTACTCAGGTTGTTGAAGACAAAGATGAATGGGTTATTAATAGTGGATTCTATCATCACATGACTAGTGAAAAAATAAGTTCATAAATTTGAAAAAATATGATGGAGGACTAGTTATATTTGGTGATGATACAACTGGTAAGATTTGTGGAAAGGGATCCATTTCTTTTGATGGCAAGCATAACACTGGTGATGTCTTATATGTGAATGGATTAAAGCACAATCTCTTGAGTGTTGGTCAGATGTGTGGCAAAGGTTATGATCTTAGATTCAAGGATGCAAGATCTTGGAAAGCTCTGGAACAGTGATTACAACTGGTAAGAAGACAAGAGATAACATTTATCATTTGAAAGGGACTAATGAATATTGTTTGTTGTCTTAGAATGATGAAAGTTGGTTGTGGTATAGAAGGTTTTGTCATATCAATTTTGACAACATTGTGAAGATAAGTTCCACTCAGGCTATAAGAGATTTGACCAAGCTTGTGAAGCCTGCTGATACTTTTTGTAAGGAGTGCCAATTTGGAAAATAGACAAGAACAAGTTTCAAGAGAAAGGACCAATTTGTTGATGGACTACTAAATTTAGTGCATATAGATCTATGTGGACCTACCAGAGTAAGAAGTCTACAAGGGATAGGTACTTCATGTTGTTGATTGATGATTATTCTAGAATGACTTGGGTTACCTTCTTAAAAGAAAAAGTAGAAGCCCTAGAAAAGTTCAAAGCATTCAAGGCAATGGTTGATAATGAGCTAGATTTGAAGATAAAATGCTTGAGGTCTGATAGAGGTGGACAGTTTACACCAAATGAGTTTAACTTCTTGTTAGGGTTCAGATAGATCAAAGCAATAAACACTAACAATTATATGCAGATTAAATAACCTAAAAATAATAATGAGGACTAACACAAAAGAGATCAACACAAAAATTTAATGTGGTTCACCCAATATGGACTACATCCACAGAAACTCATCCATCCAATGATTTTATTATCCAGTGCAAAACAAATTACAAGCTCGCGAATACCTCATCGTAACATACATCCCAGCTGCTTATAACAAGCTTTTTGGAAGCTTCTAGAATTAGGGTTTTGTAATGTCATTTTTCTTTTGTCAGTTGACAAAAATTAACAACTGACTTTGATCTTGTAAAAAGAGGAAAAGAAAAAATTTGGGGGTTGCACCCCTGAACCCCTACTTCTCAGGGGCTGCCACCCCCAAACCCCCACTTCTCGGGGGTTGCCGCCCCTGAACCCCTGCTTAGGGCCCAACCTGGCCCCAAACCCCAGTGAGGATACATAACTATTGTACAATACTTGCACGATCATTCGCCACATATCAACAATCTCCCACTTGGAGACTATCAGGCTCCACACCAAACAATCTCCCACTTGGAGACTGGTCCTGGATGACACTGCTGCGCTTGCAACTCCCACTAGATTGTAGGCTTGGTTGGTTTTTTATATCCACTATTAACAGTCATGAAGGCCAATGAAAACTGATGAGGAAATCAGTTTCTCCCATGTAACTGCCTTTGTGAACATATCTATAGGATTCTGACTTGTGTGAATTTTCTCTAGCTTCAATTGCCCATCCTCCAAAATTGACCAGATGAAGTGGTATCTGAGCTATATGTTCTTAGGTTTTGAATGCAAAGATGAATTCTTAGCAAGAAGAATGACACTCTAGCTATCAGTGTACAAAGTGCTATCTTCTTGTCATTGTCTCAATTCCTCTAGAAAATGTTGTAACCAAATCATCTCCTTGCTAGCTTCTATAGTAGCAACATACTTAGCTTCAGTGGTTGAAAGCACAAAAACCTTTTGCAGTTTTGAAATCCAATTGACTACATTACCTCCTATAGTAAAAACATACCCTGTAGTAATCCTACTATCAATGTCACCCGCTAGATCAGAGTCAACATATCCTTTTAGATTAGAATTTGTTCCTCCAAAACATAGTTTCTTTGAAGTAGTACCTCTCAAATATCAGAGAATCCATTTTATAGCATTCCAATGTTCCATTCTTGTATTGCTCATATACCTACTCACAACTCCCATTGCATGTACAATATATGGCCTTGTACATACCATTGTATACATCAAGCTACCAACTGTTGATGCATATGGTATCTTAGACATTTTGTCTTCCTCCTCTTGTGTCGTTGGACACATCTCCTTAGTCAACTTAAAATGACTAGGCAAAGGTGTACTAACTACTTTTGCATTCTGCATCCTTTTCAACACCTTCTCTACATACTCACTTTGAGACAAAAATAATTTTCTGTTTGTCCTGTCTCATGTGATCCTCATACCAAGGATTTGTTTTGCTGCACCCAAATCTTTCATAGCAAATGAATTTGCTAATTTCTACTTAAGTTCATTAATATGTTGCATGTTAGACTTGGCAACAAGCATGTCATCAACATAAAGCAACAGGATAATATAGCTTCCATTACTCAATTTCTTGAAATAAACACAATAATTAGAATGACATCTTTTGTAACCTTCAACCATAAAACTATCAAATTTCAAATACCATAGCCGAGGTGCTTGTTTTAGGCCATACAAAATCTTCTTTAACCTGCACACAAAATCCTCCTTACCCTTGACCTCATATCCCTATGGCTGTTGCATGTATATTTCCTCTACCAAATACCCATGGAGAAATGCTATTTTCACATCTAGTTGTTCAAGATGCAAGTCTTCTTCAGCCACAAGACTTAGAATAGTTCTAATAGAAGTCATTTTTACAACCGAAGAAAATATTTCATCAAAATCTATACCTTTTTTTCTGTGCAAAACCTTTTACCACGAGTTTGGCCTTATGTCGTTTCTTGCCTCCATCTTCTTTCTTCAACCTGTAAACCCATTTATTTGGCAATGCTCTTTTACCTATAGGCAATTGGACTAAGTCCCAAGTTTGATTCTATAGCAAGGAATCCATTTCCTCTTTCATGCCTAGCTCCCACTGCTTTCTGGTATCTACCTGCATTGCTTCTTCATAATCTTTAGGTTCACCAGAATCAGTTAATAACATAGAATATAATGATGGAGAAAATCATTCTGGAGGTCTTGTTATCCTTGTAGAACATCTAACACTTGCAGGAGTCTATGGGATAACTTGTTGCTGAGCATCAGACCTGTACCACTGGCATTTTATTTTCTAGAATCTCATCCAGCACCACATATTCCTTTTTAGCTTGTTCATCCTTCTTTTCCTGCAGCTGATCCTTATACATGACTTTTTGATTGAATATAACATCTTTGCTCCTAATGATTTTATGATTTTCATAATCCCATAACTGATAACCAAATTCATCTACTCCATATCCAATGAAGGTATATTTTTTAGACTTAGCCTCAAGCTTAGTTCTATTTTCAATATCAACATGGACAGAAGCTTCACAACCAAAAGTTTTTAGAAATGAATAGTTTACCTTTTTACCCATCCATGCCTCCTCTAGAATGCCACCATCCAAAGGATTTGAAGGTCCCCTGTTTATTAAATAAACAACGATATGTACACTATCTGCCCAAAAGTGTAAGGGTAGTCTAGCATGCAATCTCATGCTCTTTGCATGCTCCATAATGGTCCTATTCATCCTCTCAGACACACCATTTTCTTGTGGGGTTCTAGGAACCGTTTTCTACCTACAAATTCCATTGTATGAATAGTAATTCTCAAATTCTCTGTTGCAATACTTGCCTCCATTATTAGATCTTAGACACTTCAACTTTTTTTCTGTCTCATTCTCAACCAAAGATTTCCACTTTTTAAGAGTTTCAAATACTTTTGATTTTTGTTTTAGGAAATACACCCATGTTTTCCTAGTTGCATCATCAGTAAAAGTAACATAATAGCAAGAGCCACCAAGAGAAGATACCTGAGCTAGTCCTCATACATCTAAATGCACAAGCTCTAATTTCTCACTCTTCTTCTCTTTACCAACTTTGAGAAATTAGACTCTTATATTTTCCATAAACATAATTTTTATAGAACTCTAAGTCAATCTGCTTTAGATCTGGTAGCAAATTTCTAGAGTGTAGGTCTTCATCCCTTTCTCACTCATGTGCCCAAGTCTATGGTGCCACAATTCTGTTTCTGTCCCTGCAGCAAGTGTTATAATTGTCTCAGTAACTGTTTCTGTAGCAGCTAAGGTAGAATAAGTATTACCAGTACACAAATACAATGTGCCTACCTTTTCACCTTTAGCTACTACTAATGTACCTTTAGTGACCTTCTAGACTTTTTCTAAAAAGGTAACTATGCAACCTTCATTACCCAGTTGTCCTATAGAAATTAAATTCCTTCTCAAATTTGGAACATGCTTTACCTCCTGTAGCAACCATTCATTTCCATTCTACAACTTGGTTTTAATCTTTCCTTTTCCAACAATTTGACAAGGTTCATCATCACCCAAATATACCTATCCAAAATCACCTTAAACATAATCTACAAAATATTTCCTATGGGGGGTGGCATGAAATGAAGCCCCTGAATCTATTACCTAGGAATCATTAGCATTATCTAAACACGGAATTAAAGTATTCTATAATTTATTACTTGAAACATTAGCTTTCTTAATGTCATCATGTTGTCCATCTCCTTGTTTGCCCTTTTGAGACCAGCAATCCTTCTTCAAGTGTCCTAGATTTCCATAGTACCAACAATCCATTCTTCCTCTAGATTTAGATCTACCTTTCTTTGACTTCCCTTGTGACTTCCCTCAATTTGTAGGGCTTTTTCCTCTTTCCTTTGTTCTTCCCATGTTCTCTACAGTCATAGCATTACCCAATGTTGAACTCTCACCTGTGCTTTTCCGTTGCATTTCCTTGTTAAGGATAACACTAACAACATTATCAAATTTTAAAGTATTTAAACTAGAGACATAGTTTCTTACAGCCATTACCAAGCTATTTCAGCTTTTTGGAAAAGAACATAAAACCAAGAGAGCCCTCACCTCTTCATCAAATTTCACTTTTATAGAAGTTAACTGACTGGTAATTGTATTAAACTCATTTAAATGATCTGACATAGATCCACCTTCAATCATTTTCAAATTAAACAAACGCTTCATGAGAAATACCTTATTAGAGGCTAAAGTTTTTTCATACAATTTGGCCAAAGATTTCATCAGTTCACTTGTTGTCTTCGCTTTTGTTATATTGAATGCCACAGATGGTGCCAAGCTTAACCGAATGGTTCCCAGTGCCTTTCTGTCCAGAAGTTCCCAATTCTCATCAGTCATTGCTGCCGGTTTCTTGGCTATTCCTTCCAACAACCTCCATAAATCTTTTTGATAGAGATAATCCTCCATCTACATCTTCCATAATTGATAGTTCCGCTCATTGAATTTATCTACCTTCAATTTACCCTCATGTGCCATTGCTCCCACTTAACCATGAGACTCCCACTCAACCGTGAGACCTTCCTGCAGACGATAATCAAACACAACCCACTCTGATACCAGTTGTTAGGGTTCAAACAGATCAAAGCAATAAACACTAACAATTATATGCAGATTAAATAACCCAAATATAACAATGAGGAGTAACACAAAAGAGATCAACACAAAAATTTAACGTGGTTCACCCAATATGGGCTACATCCACAGAAACTCAGCCATCTAATGATTTTATTGTCTAGTACAAAACAGATTACAATTTATTTTTTCCATTAACAAAAATTAACAACCGACTCTGATCATGCAAAAAGAGGGAAAAAAATTTCAGGGCCTGCACCCCCAAACCCCTGCTTCTTGAGAGCTACCACCCCTGAACCCCCGCTCAGGACCTAGCCTAGCCCCAAACCCTGGAGATGATACATAACTAGTGTACAATACTTGCATGATTAGTCGCCACATACCAACACTTCTTCTATGAGGAGCAAGGGATAAAGAGACAATTATCTACACCTAGGACTCCACAACAAAATGGAGTAGTTGAAAGGAAAAATAGGACAGTTCAAGAGGCTACTAGAACAATGATGAAGGAGGTTGACCTTTCAGAAGTTTATTGGAGAGAGACAATTCACACTACTGTATACATCCTAAACAAAGTCCAAGTCAAAGGTAATAGTTCTAAGACTCCTTATGAGTTATGGCATGGTAAAGTTCCTACTGTGAAATATTTCAAAGTTTCTGGTAGTAAGTGTTATATCAGAAGAGATGAAGATCTAGGTAAGTTTGATGCAAGATGTGATGAAGATATCTTCCTTGGATACTCTACCAAGAGCATGGCCTATCGGTGCTAGAATAACAGGTTGAAGAAGATCATTGAGAGTGCAAATGTCAAAGTTGATGAAAGCAAGGAAAAGGTATCAAGTGGATATGAATCTGATGAACTGAATGTCCCTGCAAACAAAGTAGTAGTGTAGCAAGAAGAAAACTTAGAGGAAGAAGAAGAACAAGCTCTGGAAATCATTACTAAGACACCCAGGTATGTGAAGTTAAATCACTCTAAAGATCAAATCATATGAGATAAGAGTAAAGGATTTAAGACTATAAGAAGAGCTGCTGATGAATAGGTTAATTATTGTTTGATTTCTCAAGTGGAACTTAAAAATGTAAATGAATCTTGCAATGATGAAAATTGGGTAAAGGCTATGGAAGAAGAATTGATGCAAATAGAGAAGAATCAGACTTGGGATCTTGTTCCCAGACCAGTAGATAAAAATGTAATTGACACCAAATGGGTCTTCAGGAACAAATGAATGAGAATGGTGAAGTGGTAAGAAACAAAGCAAGGTTGGTATGCAAAGGATACTCTCAAGTTGAAGGAATAGATTTTGAGGAAATATTTACACTAGTGGCAAGGATTGAAGCAATAAGAATGCTTTTAGCATTTGCAGCCTACAAAGATTTCAAGGTATATCAAATGGATGCAAAGTCTGCATTCTTGAATGGAGAATTGGAAGAAGTCTATATTGAACAACCGGAAGGATTCTAATCATCAGATCAGGGTGACATGGTGTGTAGCTTGAAGAAAGTATTGTATGGACTAAAACAAGCCCCCAGGGCCTGGCATGCAAGATTAGATAAATATCTGATATAGTTAGGGTTCAGTAAGGGTACTACTGACATCAATCTCTACTTCAAGATCAATGATGAACAAATCCTAATTATCGCAGTCCTTGTTGATGGCATTATCTTTGGAGGCAATGAAGGTATGTGCATGGTTTTTGCTAAGGAAATGCAAAATGAATTTGAAATGTCCATGTTTGGTGAGATGAATTTCTTTTTAGGTCTGTAAATTAATCAATTAGATAAAGGTATCTTCATTTCTCAATCTAAGTATGTGAAAGAGTTGTTAAAGAAGTTTGGGATGGAGTACTCTAAACCGGTAAGCACTCCCATGATAACTAGTTGTAAGTTGAGCAAAAATGATGACTCACCAATGGCAGATCAGAAAAGGTATAGATCTATGATTGGAGGATTACTTTATCTGAACCAAATCAGACCTGACATAATGCGTGCAATTTGTCTTGTGGAAAGATTTCAAGCAAAAGCTAAAGAGTCACATGTAATGGTAGTTAAGAGAATATTGAGATACTTGAAAGATTATGGTTTGTGGTATCCAAAAGACAATGATTTCACTCTCAGTGCATACACTAATGCAGATTGGGCCGAAGATGTGGATGACAGGAAAAGCACATGTGGAGGTGCATTCTTCTTGAGAAAAAGGCTAGTATCCTGGTTAAGTAAGAAACAAGACTCAATATCTCTATCTACTGCACAAGCAAAATACATTGTAGAAGCATGCAGTTGCACTCAAGTGTTATGGATGAAGCATACATTGAAGGACATCAAAGTTGTGTATGAAGCTCCAATTGCAATATTTTGTGACAATACAAGTGCTATAAACATATCAAACAATCCTATAATGCATTCAAGGACAAAGCATATATCCATAAGATATCACTTTTTGAGAGAAAAGGTGACAGAGAATGAAGTCAAGTTGGATTATGTATCTACAAAAGATGAGATTACAGATATTTTTACCAAGCCTCTGCCTAAGGATACTTTTGCGTATCTCAGAGAAAAGTTAGGGTTATCACCCATCCTGCTCTAAACTAAGATGCACAAGAGTGCATCAGTTCGGTGGTGCTTAGAGTCTCACCTCCAGATCTAGATTGATGCTTTAAGGGCTACTTCTCAGGGGGAGTAGTTAAAGAGTTCAGAGGAAAGTTGGATCAGAACAACAAAGTGCAAGTATGTGCCCTTTGCCATTGATGTCAAAGGGGGAGAGAAATCATGTGAAAAACTCAGAGAGAAAGAGTGCAGATGTGTAAAGAGAAAGGAGGAGAATTTTGTCATGATGGCTGTTGTTGTTTTTCACATTATATGTTGCCATCAATGACAAAGGGGGAGTTTGTTGCAAGTATGCGCCTAATCGATGTTGTCATTGATGTGAACATATGTGTGTTGTCATTAGTGTCAACTATATCCCTATCTTTTGATTTATTAGAAACCTTATATGTTGATGACATTGAGAAAATTAGCCCCTCCAAAAGAATTAGAAAGGAAACAGTGAATCACAGTGAAGACAGTGAGTTGCATACTGAAGAACAGTCCAGAAGATTGCTCCGCATTTCTTGTAGATTGAAGATCTTGGTCTACGGATTGGAATTTATTTAAAGGCATGTATGAAGATGCTAAATCCTGAGTTTGAGCTCTGGTATGAAGAGTTGAGTGAGTTACATTTACCAGAGTAAAACCTGCTCATTATTCACTAGTGATAGGGAGAAAGTATTTTGCTCCGCATTCCTCCGTATTGAATTATTTTGCTCTGTGGTTCTAGAGGGAAGTTTGGGATGATGATAAGTATCTACAACTCAATGGTTCATGATTTGGTGGCCTGCAAGCTATCTTTCTTTTATGACAGTTGAAGGCAGTGAAGTTCACATGCTCCGGTGTGAAGAATCTCATGGATAAAGTGGTTAGAGTTTGTGTGGTTTCTCCTGGTGATTACAACATGCTTGTGGATGCCTCCTGATCGTGTTCCTACATTTACATTGGTCTGCATTAAGGAATTGAGATCATGTTTGAAGTTTATTCCCAAATAACGTAGCATATAACTAGTCTCAGCTGACTTGGTTAATACCAATGATTGCAGAGATATATTGAAGATTGTAGAAGCATGTCGTCATGTGGAAGATTATGTTTGAATCCTAGCTAAGGCATGGAGTGATCCAAATACATCTTTACTACATTTCCTTAGCATAATTTTGTATTAGGTCAAGATCTATTTTGTAAATGTTTGTAATGCCGACCTTGGAGATTGTTCCAATGGTTGATGAATGTAATGCCAACCTTGATGTACATTCCAAGGTTGATGAATGATATATATACTTGTAATTTGGTCATGGAAAAGATATCCTGGTGTAAAAATGTGAAGTTAAGTGAAGAAGTGTAGAAGGAAGAGCAGAGCAGAGGAACAGTATTGCGCTTCAATGGAACTAAATTTAGGCATGGGGTAGATGCTAACATCTCAGTTCAAAACCCCTTGGCAGTGAGCCACCCCCTGGCAGTGAGCCTTTTTCTGGGCAGCGAGCCTCTGATTTTAGGTATTGTTATAACTTATATATCTTGTGGACTAACATCCACCATGGTTTTTACCTTAATAGGGTTTTCCATGTAAAAATATGGTGTCACTTGTGTATGATCTTGCAATTGTGCTTATGTTTCTGAGTTTATGCTTTCATGATTTAATCATAACAAATAATGGACAAGTGTTCAATGTTTTAAGGTGCATAATTAATTAAAGATTTGAGACAACTAATTCACCCCCCCTCTCATTTGTCTGGTTCATTTCAACATTCTCTACATGTGCTTTAGCTCTTTTGAAATGTTGATTAGTACTAGAACACACTCTTAAAACTTAAACTAAATGTTTAACTCACTAGATTTATTCTTTCTAGCCACACCATTCCTACTCACTATTTCAATACCATCCCTAAGCTTATGCACAAATACCATAGTGTGTTATGTATCAATCTCCAATTGCATCAAGTGGGAGAGCCCCCATCAAGGCATTATTCCCTATATAGCTTCAATCAACCAACCTACGCTATCCTTTCATGTTTGTATTTCTTATGCATGGTGTAAAATGTATGTAGGGTTGCTAGTGGCACATTTCTCTCTATAATTTTGCATGGCGATACATGGACAATTATTGTGCTCCACATGTTCCTAAGTGGCAAGGGTAGTATACCTAATTATCCTCTATGAAAAATTTAACCTTTCTTGCAAGCTAGTGTGCTAATGATATCAAGTGACAATGTGTTGACATGTTGTTCTATCAATCTTGGCCTCTCCATCAAGGGAAATTTCTCATGTAATATTTTTTACCCATTGCTAATGAATTATGGATCAAAAGGCATAGTCCACAAACTATCTTGATCTTTGCACAAGATTAAACTCTTTAACTATGCTTCTTTGTATCATTTCATATAGTGTGAGTACATGCAATCATTAAATTCTCTTATAGGGATTTGATGGGTTGTCACGGGAAGAATATGGTGCTCAAATACTTTACCAAGTGAAATTACCCTTCTAGGAATCCTTCTCCTATGCACAATATGGTCTTATTTCACATAATCTTACATGAGCTCATTGTTTATATGTACAAAAAATTATGGAATTTGTGGAATTATGCTACATGATTCTTCCTAGATTTATGAATGATTGTAAACTTGGTAACATTCTACTGACTATAAAATTTATAGTTCCACAAATCTTAGAGAGTAGACCATAAACATAAGCCTAGGTAAATACAACCTAGGATAATGGACTAGAACTCATGACTAGATAGTGGACAACAATGGGTTAATTAGTAAAAGCTGGTAATCTCTTCTTCTTCTTTAGGATCTAGTAAACTTAGAATGGTGTTCTGAGAGGCTTCAAACATGATAATTAAACAAGAATATTGAATGATAGTTAGGCCATTAGTGTTAGAAATAAAGGTGAACAACTATAGAATGGAAATCTGATTACAACTGTAACTATTAATCCAGTGCAGAACTAAAATGGAGATAGTATGAAATCAACACAAAGAAATAATGTGATGCAGTCAAGGTAGGAGTGTCCGGTGAGGGATTGTCCAACCTTGCAGCCTTAAACAATTAACACTATGATCATACAGATATGCAACAGAAGCTTACAACTAAACAACAGAAAGATAAAAGATATTCATGAAAACATAACACAATATATATCCTGGGAAAACCCTAACAGGGAAAAATTGAACCTCCAAAGCTCATTCCTCATATATTATAACTTCAAATAAAATTACACATGCCACAAAGGCCTTACAGATGCTAGGCCACAGCCCAAGGATTACAAAAGATTCATACAACAATATTCCTTCATGATTTCTTTCTTCTACATCTCAATTCTCTGCTCTACAACTCATTCTACTTCTTGCTCTATTTTCTACTCTATTGTGCTACTCAATCGGATCAAAACAACTTTAGATCTTTCTTCTTTTCTTCCTTCCATTGATCACTACCTAGAAACAAACCTTTATCTCTTATTTATATCCTCCGCAAGCCTTCGAATCATTATCAAGTCAGCCTAATTGCAACGACTAGTATGAAATAGATAGGTCAGACCTAAACTTAAGATATTGCTCTGCTGGTGCTTAGAACTTCGTGTGGATCTTCATGAAGGTCAGCCAGGTCCTAAACTTCATTGAATAATGTTCCTTTTAGCTCCTCAAGTCACAAAATTGATCTGCAAGCCGATTAGACTTCACTGAACACTGTCAGCTCTGCTTTGTGAAAACATGCAAAAATAGGCAATCTTCTGATAGCGATATCTCTCTGGAATTGAACCCAAGTGATCTAGATTTTGGATATGTTGTAGGTGACTATGTCTAGATGCTAAGTCTAGCTCTGTAACCTTTAATATGAAAATGCGGTATTCTCCAAGGTCACTCTCTCGATATTTTATAACTTACTGTGAACTGTCTTAATTGTTCTGAATGCTTTCAGATGCTCCTGCAGTAGGCTCTTGGGGTTATTTGAAAAGTGAGCCTCTAAACTTTGGTCTGTATTATGTCAAATTCAATGTGATCCCTTAGGATAGGTTTGGCAGTCTATTTTCAGGTACTTACAACTGCCTCAAGGTCAGCGGTTTGTTCAAGTCCACCCTGCAAAACTACCTCAAGTTCTTCATCCTTTGGTGATCTAGGTTTGGTGGTCTACTTGCAAGCCTTGCACTGCCTCAATCATCGACGGTCTGAGAAAGTCTTCTCTGTAAGTTGCCTCAAGATCAATATCAACATCAATCAATTAAGAGTCAATTAATACTTACTTGTATCCTCTGAAACAATCCTATTACTTCCTTTGATATAGTCGATACATTCCTAAATTTTCTGCAACACTTTCTAGTCTTTGTTCTAGATACAATTCCTCTCACACACTTTAGAATGTTATAGTTTCTTCTTTGCACATACTTTTCCCATACTATTCTTCATTCCTTTATCCATGTTTCCTTTACTCTGGTACACAAACCTTCTCCTTCGGTAGAATATCTTGTCATTTCTTCTTTCTTTGCCACATGAACTTCTCTACTTTGTTATTTCTCACACTTGTCCACACAAACTTTCTCTTGCACTATTTCAGATGATGATTCTATAACAAAATTTGTCTTAGGATTAATGTTTCACCTTCTTATAGTTTCTCTATCAAATCTGATGTCTCAAAAGGTTCCTCTTCCTCTACATAAACCGTCTCTATATCAACAGGCTCTTCTTCCTCTGCATAAATTATCTCTATACTAACAGGCTCTTCTTCCTCTGCACAAACTGTTACTGAATGATGTACTGCTTCTCCTTCATTAGCTTCTTTGGTAATAGGTTCTTGATGACTTTCATTGATTGATTCTTTTCTCCTCCAAACTTGAAAACAGGTTCTTCTAAATGGTCTTCTATCAAATCCTCTTACATCTCTTCTACATATCCTTCATTGTGATAAGACTTGTGACTCCTGTTATTTTTTGCTCTGTAGAATGAATTACTATCCTTGTTCTGCTCCACATAAGGTCTTCTTTCTCTACATCCAGGTCCAACACATGAATACTTCAGTCTATACCCCCTCTAAACATACAAGTAACACATGTTTCCATTCTTGTCCATCAATCCATCCATAATTCTTCTATATACAACCTGCCATAGATTTTATCCTCCTCATTTTATCCCAACACATCCTTTCAAAATGATTCCTTAATCCACAAAACATACAAGGGTATATATCCCAACACAATTCATTTTCATGCCCATGTCTGTTACAATGTGAACAATACATTTCTCTTCTTCCCTGATTTGATTTGTTTGAATTTGCAATAACATCCTTACCTCTGTCATATCCCAGGTCTTCACTTCTTGATCTTATTATTGGTTCAATAGGTTCTGTAATTCCTTGTTGATGCTTTCCTAATCCTTGTCCTTCATATCCCATTCTTTGCATGATTTTGAAACCAATACCATCACCAACAATTGCAGGTTTTGTCACACTATCATCTTCAATCTCACTTTGTAAAGAAATTTCTGCATCATCACACAAATCATTAGTATCACAAGAAACATCACAAAATTCAGGTTTAGATCTTAGACTTTCATTCTCTTTTCTGCATTCTACTAGTGACTATTCCAACTGATTAACATGTTCTTTCAATCTTGATAGTTCATTCTTTTGCAAACTATTTTTCTTTTTCAATTCTTCCAAACTTTCTTCTAGATCTTTGTTCCTCTTTTCTACCTTTCCAAACAAATTAAATCCTTCTTCTAATTTTCCAAGTCTCTCTTCAAAATCCTTAAACAACTCCAACTCTACTACTAGTTCTTCATTTCTCCTTCTTTCATCATTTAGTTCTGCTTCAAGGGCATCATATTTATCTTCTCCTAGTTCTTTCATCTTTTCCAACAACTTTGAATTACACCTTTTAATTTCGCACAATTCTTCTTCCAAAATATCCTTTTCACATATTAGGGTTTCATTTTCTTTCTTCATCCTTTTTCCAATCTTCCCCATTGAAACAAATAAGATAAACAAATTAATTTTGAAAAGCTTACCCGAATCCTTCTTATCTTGATCTTCTTCAGCAATGATACTTGTTACTTCTAGGGTTTCACACTTCTTTCAACACTTTCTTCCTTCCCAACAGATTCATAATCAGCCCAACAGATTCACACCCATCTCTGATACCACTTGATGTAGTCAAGGTAGGAGGGTCTGGTGAGGGACTGTCCAACCTTGCAGCCTTAAACAATTAACACTATGATCATACAAATATGCAATGGAAGCTTACAACTAAACAACAAAAAGATAAAAGATATTCACAAACACATAACACAAGATATATCCAGGGAAAACCCTAACAGGAAAAAACCTAGCCTCCAAAGTTCATTCTTCATATATTATAACTTCAAATCAAATTACACATGCCACAAGGGCCTTACATATGCTAGGCCATAGCCCAGGGATTACAAAAGATTCATACAACAATATTCCTTCATGATTTCTTTCTTCCACATATCAATTCTCTGCTCTACAACTCATTATGCTTCCCGCTCTGTTTTCTACTTTATTATGCTACTCAATCAAATCAAAACAACTTTAGATCTTTCTTCTTTTCTTCTTTCCATCGATCACTACCTAGAAAAAATCCTTTATCTCTTATTTATATCCTCCGCAAGCCTTCAAATCATTATCAAGTTGGCCTAATTGCAACGACTAGTATGAAATGGATAGGTCTGACCTAAACATAAGGTATTGCTCTGTTGGTGCTTAGAACTTCATGTGGATCTTCATGAAGGTCAGCTAGGTCCTAAACTTCATTGAATAATGTTCATTTTAGCTCCACAAGTCACAGAATTGCTCCACAAGCCGATTAGACTTCACTGAACACTGTTAGCTCTGCTCTGTGAAAACATGCAAAAATAGGCAATCTTCTGATAGTGATATCTCTCTGGAATCAAACCCAAATGATCTAGATTTCAGATATATTGTAGGTGATTATGTCTAGATGCTAAGTCTAGCTCTGTAGCCTCTAATATGCAAATGTGGTAAAATGTGGTATTCTCCAAGGTCACTCTCTTGATATTCTGCAACTTACTGTGAACTGTCTCAATTGTTCTGAATGCTTCCGGTGAGGGACTGTCCAACCTTGCAGCCTTAAACAATTAACACTATGATCATACAAATATGCAATGGAAGCTTACAACTAAACAACAAAAAGATAAAAGATATTCATGAACACATAACACAAGATATATCTAGGGAAAACCCTAACAGGAAAAAACCTAGCCTCCAAAGTTCATTCCTCATATATTATAACTTCAAATCAAATTACACATGCCACAAGGGCCTTACATATGCTAGGCCATAGCCAAGGGATTACAAAAGATTCATACAACAATATTCCTTCATGATTTCTTTCTTCCACATCTCAATTCTCTGCTTTGCAACTCATTATGCTTCCCACTCTGCTTTCTACTCTATTCTACTACTCAATCGAACAAAACAACTTCAGATCTTTCTTCTTTTCTTCTTGCCATCGATCACTACCTAGAAACAATCCTTTATCTCTTATTTATAGCCTCCGCAAGCCTTCAAATCATTATCAAGTCAGCCTAATTGCAACGACTAGTATGAAATGGATAGGTCTGACCTAAACATAAGGTATTGCTCCATTGGTGCTTAGAACTTCGTGCGGATCTTCATGAAGGTCGGCCAGGTCCTAAACTTCATTGAGTAATGTTCATTTTAGCTCCACAAGTCACGAAATTGCTACACAAGCTGATTAGACTTCACTGAACACTGTTAGCTCTGCTCTGTGAAAACATGCAAAAATAGGCAATCTTATGATAGCATTATCTCTCTGGAATCAAACCCAAATGATCTGGATTTCAGATATGTTGTAGGTGATTATGTCTAGATGCTAAGTCTAGCTCTGTAGCCTCTAATATACAAATGCGGTAAAATGTGGTATTCTCCAAGGTCACTCTCTCAATATTCTGCAACTTACTGTGAATTGTCTCAATTGTTCTGAATGCTTTTGGATGCTCCTGCATCATAATGGAACATATAACATAGTGTTTACATGGAGAAACCCTTTCAAGAAAAACTCCACACAAGAAGACATGCACTAGTTCATATTAACTTCAATAGAGTTTATAATAAAAAATTATCAATCTCCTCTTCAATCTTCAATCTAGCAGCGTCTATAATACTCATCCATAGCTGAAATACAATATATTTTTAAAAGAGTGTTGCCTTCTAGGGAAAAAACACTAACATAACTTCTACTATCAAATATGCAACCTAATGATGAATGGTCTAGACTGACTATGAAATTACAATATTTTACAAGGCAACTTTCTAAAAAATAATCTTTGGGGTTGCTACCCCCAAACCCCCACTAGGGAGGCTAGGAAGTTGTTGCTGCACCCCTGGACCCCCCAGTGATAGTATTAGGGGGCAAGCCCCCATACCCCTTGTCAGGTACAATGATCCAAAATGTGGTTGAACCACGATCGCTACTTGGTGAATACTTCACCCCTTATGAATAATTTACAAAAAATATTAGGAGTAATTAAATACATTAGATTTACAAGGTTGATGGCACATTAATCCTAACAATTAGCAATCATACCTAGTCTATTTAATAAGCTCCTAAGATATGTCACTAAGCTAATAACATATTAGTTGTTGCAATCAGACCTATAATATTGCACACATGCAATAAAAGATAAAATTACTTTTCCATTGCTTCATATGGTTCTCCTTATGCATCACATACATAGTTTCAAGTTGTGAACATTGCTAACATGACTCTCTAAAATTTTATCAATTTAATCTTACTAGGGATTTAACATTGGTTATATAATTGAATCATGAAAACAACTAGGAACTAAACTACTTCTACTTTATTAAGGAATAAAGAGATAATTAAAACATGTATTGTTTTGATCCCTCACCATTTAGAGTGGTCTATTTAATGGGAAAGAGTCAAAGTTTGTAGAGAGAAATCAGAGGATAAGTATGAACTATCAGTGGAAATAGATTTGCATCTCGTAATAGATGGTTTTAAGTTTTCACTATTTAAGTGTTTTAACCTACTTAACACCTTTATAATGAATAAGACTAGTTCTTAAAAGAGTATTTTTACTACTATTTTATAACAAAAAAGAACAAAACTAACCAGGACTTATTAAAAAAATGTTATTAAACAATCTTTTCTCAATTAAAATTAAGAATTCAGATTTAAAAATTTATAATAACAAAACACAATAGTACTAGAGTTAAAAATAGACAGTAGAAATGAAATCAGTAGATAATGAAGAAACTAGAAAATAAATTGCAAATCTCACTAGATAGGATGCCAATGTGTTGTACTATCCTCCAATCCATGTATTGTCATCTAGTCCACATGTCATCTAGGAATGGTAGAAAATTAAGTTTTATTTCTAGATATAGGACTAATCTACACACAAGAAGACAGAAGCAAACCAAAACATACTAGATATACCAGAAATGTATAACAAGCTAAAATTAACTCTAAACTAACAATTTCAATAAAAATAATGAAGAATAATAAAAAGAGAAGAAATATACAAAACCTCCATTTTTTTTATAATATTTGAATACATACAAGATAAAATGAGGATAAAGGGGATAAATAATTTAGATTTTACCTTCAGGTCATGCCCCTAATTTTTTCTTAAACAATCTCCACAGTTAGTTAATGGAACAACATAAATTGGAATATGTGCTCTCTTAAACCTCGTGCTTGTATAAGAAGTTAAAAACAACAATATAGTAATAAATCTATGAATTCTAAATCCTTGGTCTATAGGGATAAACACCATAGTGTTTGTGTGGTTGGACAAGAGGTGGTAATGGTCACCAAAGAGATATGTTAATGGAAATAAAGAGGTGAAATGAGAGAGAAGATGTAGCTACAATACAATCTTATTACTCAAATAACAATAAAATGCACAACAAAATTATTAAATTGATATTATTGGAAAGAGGGAGTAGAGATGATTAAGGATTCAAATATGTCAATTAGGAGTGCAAAAATAGATACCCACAAGAAGCTTTAGCAATGGAGGTGTAACCAACAAAGTGTAGCCAAGAGAAAGAGAAGTTGAATGTGAGTTGTGTAATTCGATAATCACTTTTTGCATGAGGATCATGAGTAAGTTGAAAGGTTGCATTCAAACACATGAGAATTTTTCAACAAATAGGCATTACAATAGGTAGGAGTAGGCAGTTGGATGGGAAGCCAATGAATCAAATTTTGAAAACTCATAGGATGCTAGTGCGTCACATAGATGTCCACATGTGACACTAGCACCATAGATAACATACTCAAAAATTAAATAAATAGCTCAACATTAGTGAGAAAAATTAGAATGTGATCTAGAAATTGGAAAATTGGTGAAGGAAAAGGATAGGGTTATAGGTTTCATGTATCCTAAAACATGCTAGGGGAGAGGACACCAAAGCAAGTGTAAAACATAGTGTGAAAATTATAATTATACAATTTATTTTATTACATTTTCGCCCACATGAGTGAGCTTGTACCATTAAATGATAAAGATAACCTAAAGTACATAAATAAAATACTAAAAAATAATATCATAATAGGATACATAACAGTTCTTCAAGTGAGGAGAGCCATGACCCTAGGATGAGAACTTGCAAAACCACAACATTAGAAATCACAATTCTGCAACACCATAATGTCATAAATATCAATCCTACAAAAATAGATATGTTAGTCCAACACTAAAATTACTATTGAAGAAAGCCTATACGAAGAGAAGAAGTTGAGAATATATCGTTCTATCAAATAGAATAATTAATGTAATGAAGAGAAAGGAATGTAATTGGGACAAAGAGAGAGAAAAGTTATTAAGTGGAATGACATGACTCAAGGTCTAGCTTATAATTTACGAGATTTAACAATCTTAACCTTGTAATTAATTAATATTGTCTAGAAGATCTAACATGCTTCATGTTAGTATCCTGTATTTTAAGGATGATTTCTTAGAATATTTGAATATTTGATGCTAGACATTAGTTAAAGAGTGCCTTATTCCTTATAAGTGTATAATTTTGACGATGACCACTCTAGCTGTTAGAGTAGGCTTAAGTTTACTTAGGTTATCTAACATTAGATCATTATTATTTTGGTGCATTTTTTATTTTTCCTCGTTGAGGTAGTTGGGGTTGGTTGTTCCCGTACCTCATCTTTTACCCGGTTATTTATACCTGGGTTTGTACATTGTAAAATATCTCATGCCCAATGTATATTCTTCACTCTTGGTGAAATAACTTCTCTTGTGTTGCTTCCCCCCATGGAGTGGGAATCAGAGATACGGGGCAAAATTAAAATAACTAATATGATGCAAATTGTAGACTCAGACTGCACCATGGTCCAGTTTACGGTGTGTAACATCTATGGCCATAAGTGGATCCAAGGCTATGAGGAGAGGCTGTTGAACTGGTCTGATGTGGTCTCACATATTTTATCCAACATAATGGATGTCATGCAGGACGGAAATTACGTCCATGCCATCGCCATAGGCTTGTTTTTCGACCATCTCTACATAGTGGATTGATGGAATCCAACCTTGAGAGGCTATAATATGTTGAAAGGCGAGGCTATGATCAGAGGTGTCTTTCCTATTCAAAGTATGAGAACGTTCGTGGCAAATGAAAGCTTGTACAAGGCCATGTAGGAGGGCCTAGCTTGTGGGTGTATAAACGGGCTGGAGAAAGCTCTAAAGGGACATAGCTATTGCTTCTCCAAGTGGATGGCGAAGAGGTGCAGAGCACTCTACTTAAATATCATCTATTTCAATAGTCAAACAGTTAATAGCAATTTTACACGTCATTCACAACAAAAATCCGTAAATATTTGTCCTATTTTTATTCGCCAAAATTGACCTTTGACTATTGAAGTAGATGATATTTAAGAACAGCCGAGACATACTAGTTTCCATCCATTTCCTATGGGTCCATGCGCCGGATTGGGCCCCACACCTTCCAAGGGAGCTGCACCTGGCCAACAATATGGACGAGCCTGTCAATCACGGGAGTCAGCTCCTATGTTGCTGAATGGTGTTGTATGCTCTGTTGTTTGGGAGTCCACGTGGTAGTTAGTCTGGTTTCTTTTTGGCATGGTTCTGTTGTTTGGCGGCGGTTCGTGTTTGTTTTAGGTTTTGGGTGGTAATTGTTAGTGGTTATCATGTATATTGGCCATTATAGGGCCTTTAGTGCTTTTTTATTCGGTTTATGCTGTATGGACTTGTACGTTTGGAGGAGAGATTTCTCCATTTTGTATTTGCATCCTTTTATTAATATATGGGTGGCCTACCACCGTTCAGGTTAAAAAAAATCAAGAAACGTTAATGAATATTAATTCATTGTACGGAAGTGGATGCAACTATCATGGACTGCACAAATAACACGTCTCTTGTCTAGCTTATTGTTTAAAAATTAAAATTATTGCACTGTGACACGCGAATTCACCGACGGCAAAGTGGCTTTCTCAGAATTGTCACGTTGGAAAATATCTAAAAAGTATGATTTAGCAATTGTCGGTCGGAAGAATAATCTCGAATGGAGAATTATTATGGTGAATTGGCTGGCTTGTATGAATTAAATTTGAAGTTGTTTTGAAGATACATTCTGTCGTGGAATAGCAAGACGTGAAATGAGATTAAAATGAGAATACTGCTGTGGCACGGATGAACTATTATTTTGGCTGAAGAACATACCAAAAGTCAAGATTCTGATGGTAACGCTTTGAAATCTAATCAATAAGTCATCCAGTCGGACACGGCAGAGAATAATAAAGCAAACATGATTGAGATCGACAAGTCATGTCTGTATCGAAGATTGCCAAAGGAAATAAATATAAGATTGAAAACAGAGAAGCCGATCGATGATCACGCCCTGAATTTCAGTGTGTGCCGCACTGAAATTCCGTGACGGGCACGGCTAAATATGTTCGACAGCGATCGACAAGAAGTCTCACTTTCAATTGCTTGCAAAGTAACAGTGTTATTAAGAGCCTTGAACCTATTTATGTGTCATGTAGCCACATTTCTTAGAAGAAAGTAAACAACAAAGGTAACATCTTTAGTTTTGCCTAGAATATGATTACAAACTTCTCTTTCATAATAGGTCTAGACCAAGAGTCTTAAACATCTCTTATTTCTACAATAAATTCATTGAATTAGATTAAAAAAAATTGATATAATAGCACTATAACCATGTCATTGTGAAAGTTCCAATAATAGGTCTAGACCAATCACCTTGTACAAGACATTCTCAACCCATAGAGAACCAATTATATAAAAACCTTTCTCACATTATCTAAATCATATCTCTAAATAGCTTGTGCTTCCTACTTTGGTGGCATGAGATATGCCCTAAGACTAATTTTTTCTCCCATCTTATATAATTGATATTCTAGCAAAGACGAGCAACATTTTATTAACAAATCGTCATGAATGTTTAGTACTTTCAAATTATGTGTAGAAGAGATTAAAAGATTATCAATTATTAACTTAGAATTTAATTAGCATCCAATCAAGCTTGTAATGTGGTGCAGGAGCATCCTTGGTTCAAGAACAATCTTGCATCAACCAAAAACATTTGCCTTTTAGTTTGTTTGCAGTTCAGTTTGTTTTCTTTCATTTTCTAGTTCAGTTCAGGCAGTTCAGTCAGTAGTAGTTTCTATATTTTGGTCCTCATTCTGCCACAGTTGCATTTCACATCTTGTAGAGATGGATTTAACAACTAGATTCATTCATCTACATCATGTCTAGAATTCAGAGCATTTGGATTAAGTATCGGAAAGATATCGCTATCAGAAGATCAATTATTTTTTTAGAACAGAGCATTCTGATAGTCTTTGATAACCAGCTAAAAGAGAAGACTTGCGGAGCATTCCTCAACTTTTGGAGCCTAATGACACATCATTCAATGATCTTTGGTTTGTGGCCGACCTTCCCTAAGATCCGCATATCAATCCATTCATTTGCGGAGGTGTTCTATGCGTTTAGGTCCAACCTATCCATGTACACACGTTACAACTCTTCATTGGAGTTTGTGACCTTCCTTGGCTGATGTGGAGGAATCTTTTGTACCGAAGATGATATATAAGGATGTAATAGATCCCTAGGAAAGTAGTTCAGATAATTTAGAGAACCCTTAGTTTAGATTTAGCATGAAGGAGCTTCAAAGCCATATCTTGTGCATATTGTGATAGTATATAATCAGGCCTTTGATCCCTACTTGTAAGCCCGCATGATAATGGCCAGATTGTATTTGAATTCTATTATATATTAAATGACTGAATTTGTGTTTATTTCATATATTTGATTTGTTTCTGTTGTGTTTACTCTTGCTGCATGGTTTGGACAATTCATTCTGTGAACCCTCCTACCGTGACTGCACCAAGTGGTATCAAAGTGAGAGTTTGAATGTTTGGGAGTGAGTTGAGCAAAGTTGGCAAAGGAATTTCGTAAGATCTTGATGTGGACAGATCACTGAATTGAGGTAGGTTACTTGTGTTGCAACCGATTACCGATCGTGAAGCAGTTGTCACCTTGTAGCCGGATCGCTGAACTTGAGGTAGTTTGCACTTGATCCTAGGAAGAATGACGCCGAGGAGAGTTGTTGCTATTGGAACAATGGCTGGTAGAATGGATAAAATGATGAAGATTATGAAAACAATGCGAATTCATTTGAATGTTGTTGAAGAAGATAGACAAAGAGGATTGACACCGAGACCTAATGTTGAAAGTGATGATGAAGAAGAATTTCAATTCGTCAAACAAATTGGTGAAACCCTAGGAGGTGATGAAGAAGAAGAATCAGATCAAGTAAAGATGTTGTGAGCTATTTCAAAGATTGAAAAAAGACCTAGAGTTGATGTGTCAAATTATACTGGTAATTTGAACCCTAAAGAATTGATTGACTAGATAAATGACATGGAAGAATACTTTGAGTATGAAGAGATTGAAGATTCGGAGAAGGTGAAATTTGCAAAGACAAAATTGAAAGGACATGCTGCTATATGGTGGAAAAAGTACAGTTGGAATGAAATAGAAGAGGAAAAGAAAAGATTACAAAGTGGGATAGGATGGTGACAAAATTGAAGAATCAATTCATACATGCTGACTATGAGTTGGAGTTGTTGAAAAGATTGCAAAACTCGAGACAAAAGGAGAAGTCTGTGAAGGAGTACACTGAGGAATTTCATAAGATGATTAGAAGGATAGGACATAGTGAAGCAAGCAAGGAGAAAGTAGGTAGATACATCAATGGACTGAGATTGAACATTCAAGAAGAACTGAGTTTGGTAAGGATGACATCTTTGGAAGAAGCATATCAGTTTGCCCTAAAAGTTGAAGAGAAGATGAATAAAAGACATGATTTGAGATAGAAAGGCAGAGGAGGTAAATTTTAGAGAGGTAGAATATTTTCCATAGGAGATAGATCACATTCAGAGTAGAACAAGTTTGACAGCACATTCAGGAAGGAGGATAGAGATAATAATGTTTTCCAGAGAGATGACATAAACTTTTATTGAAGAGGAAACCCTAGTGCATACCAGAATGAAGGATACAAAAGAGAGGGAAGAGGATTTGATAAGAGAACTTTCAGATGCACTTGTTTCAAGTGTGGAGGTGAAGGACATAGAGCATTTGAATGTAATCAGGGTAGTACAAGTAGGAAGATGGAGAACAGTGGAAGAGCAACCTATGTTGAAGAAGAACCTATTGGATCACCTAGTTTTGTTGGTAAGCCAGAGAAAGGAGAATCATTGCTGATGAGGAGAGCACTATTTCAAGTAGAAACAAATGAGGAACCGTCGCAGAGGAAAAGTTTGTTTAGGACAAGATGCAAATCAGGAGGTAAGTGTTGTAAAGTTGTGATTGATAGTGGTAGTTCAGATAACCTAGTTTCAGAGGAGATGGTGACTAAGCTGAAGTTGGAAAGATTGAAACACCCTAAGCCCTATCAGATAGCATGGATTTAGGATGATCATAAGGCATTGGTGAGTGTGAGTGAACAATGTTTGGTGAAATTTCATATTGAATCTTATCATGATGAAGTCTTGTGTGATAATATGCCTATGGATTAATGTCATATCTTTCTTGGTAGACCTTGGCAGTATGATAGAAAAACTATACACGATGGGAGAAAGAATTAACATACACTATAACAACAAATAGAAAGAGAATTACTTTGATTCCTTTAGAAGATGATCCTAAGAGTGAAGTATGTGGAAATGCTAGAATCTATTTGGTAGATGGAAGAAAATTTCTAGATGGTTTGAGACATGAGAATATGTGTTATGATTTGACCCCTAAGAAAACTAAAATATTGAAGAAAGAGACTAGAGGAGAACAACCGGAGGAGATAACAAAGTTGCTAATAGAGTATGAATACATCATATCAGATAATGTACCTGAAGGATTGCCACCTATAAGGAGTATCAGTGATCACATGGATCTTATATTGGGAGCAAGTTTGCCTAACAAAGTAGCACACAAAATGACACCGACAGAGAATGAAGAATTGAATAGACAGATATAGGAGTTGTTGAATGAAAGGTTTGATCAGAGAAATCTTGAGTCCTTGTGCAGTACCTACAGTTTAAGCACCTAAGAAAGATGGAGAATGGAGAATGTGTATTGACTCTAGAGCAATAAACAACATCATAGTTAAGTATCGATTTTCTTTACCTAGGATGGATGATATCATGGATTGTTTGAGTGGAGCAAGATATTTCACAAAGATAGACTTGAAGAGTGGATACCATCAGATCAGAATTAGAGAAGGAGATGAATGGAAGATTGCTTTTAAGACAAATGAAGGATTGTATGAGTGGTTGGTGATGCCTTTTGGATTGACAAATGCACCAAGTGCTTTCATGAGATTGATGAATGAAGTCTTGAAGAAATTCTTGGGTAAGTTTGCGATTGTATACTTAGATGATATTCTGATTTTTAGTAAGACAAAAGAAGAACATTTGTGTCATATTAGACAAGTTTTGCAGAGGTTGAGAGAAGATAAATTGTTGATAAACATTAAGAAATGTAGTTTCATGAAGGAAGAGTTGGTGTATTTAGGATTTATGATTTTTGTGGAAGGATTGAAGATGGACCCTGAGAAAGTAAGAGCAATTGTTGAATGGCCTACACCAGAGAGCATTGGAGCGGTTAGATCATTTCATGGATTGGCTAGTTTCTACTTGAAGTTCATCAGAAATTTTAGTTCAATATGCAACCCTATGACAGAGATAATGAGAGGTGATAGAAAAGACTTTAAGTGGACATTAGGAGCAGATAAAAGTTTTGAATTGTTGAAGCAAAAAGTGATAGAGCAACCTGTTTTGGCATTACCAGATTTCAATAAGGTATTTCAAGTTGATTGTGATGCAAGTGGAAATGCGATTGGAGTAGTATTAAGTCAAGAAGGTAGACTTGTAGCATATTTCAGTGAGAAGTTGAATGATGCAAGGAAAAGATATTCAGTCTATGACCAAGAGTTATATGCCATAATTCAAGCTTTGAAGAAGTGGAGACATTACTTGTTGCCTAAAGAGTTTGTACTATATACAGATCATCAAACTTTGTAGTATTTGAACAGTCAAGGTAAGTTGAATCAGAGACATATGAGATGGGTAGAGTTCATGCAGAGTTACACTTTGTGTTGAAGCATAGGAGTGGAAAATCAAACAAAGTTGTTGATGCGTTGATTAGAAGAAGAAACTTGTTGACAAAAATGCAATTGGAAGTGTTGGGTTTTGATGAATTGAAGAACATGTATGAGGGAGACACTAATTTTGTAGAACCTTGAAAAGCATGTAAGGAAGCTGTTGTGATAGATAGGAGTAAGTGGTTGGATTATTTCATTCAGGAAGATATGTTGTTTAGAGGAAATCAGTTGTGCATACCTAAGAGTTTAATGAGAGACAATTTGATCAAGGAGAAACACAGTGGTAGATTGGCAGGACATTTTGGCATTGATAAGACAGTGGCTTTGGTAAGTGAAAAGTACTTTTGGCCTTAGATACATAAGGATGTTAGGAGATTTTTGGAGAGTTGTAGAGTTTGTCAAGTTGCAAAAGGGAGTAGTCAGAATATTGGATTGTATAAACCTTTGATAGTACTGGAGAGATCTTGGGAAGACATAAGCATGGATTTTGTAATGGGATTGCCAAAGACACAGAGAGGACATGATTCAATATTTGTAGTGGTTGACAGATTTTCAAAGATGGCTCATTTCATACCTTGTAAGAAGACAATTGATGCAGTGCATATAGCTAACCTATTTTTCAAGGAGATTGTGAGATTACATGGATTACCTAAGAGTATAGTTTCAGACAGAGACACAAAGTTTGTTGGATACTTTTGGAAGACACTTTGGAAGAAGATGAAGACATATTTGAAGTTCAGTTCAGCATTTCACCCACCGACTGATGGACAGACAGAGGTAGTGAATAGAAGTTTGGGAAACCTATTGAGATGTTTGGTTGGAGAGAAGACAACAAGTTGGGATTTGATGCTTTCACAAGCAGAGTTTGCATACAATAATTTAGTAAATAGGAGTACCGAAAGAACACCTTTTGAAATTGTTACCAGAGTAAATCCTAGAGGAGTTGGAGAATTGAGGGACATTGGTATGGAAGAAAAGAGAAGTGCAAAAGTAGAGGAATTTGTAGATCACATGAAGATAGTGCATAATCAGGTGAAGAAGCATTTGAAGGATATGAAAAGTAAGTATAAGGAAAAGGTAGATGAGAAGAGAAGACATAAGGAATTTGAAGTTGGAGATGAAGTAATGGTATACTTGAGAAAAGAGAGATTTCCAGTTGGAACATATAACAAGTTGAAGATGAAGAAGTTTGGACCTTGTAAGATACTTAGAAAATTTGATTCGAGAAATGCATATGAAGTAGAGTTACTAGAGACATTGAGTATATCATCTATTTTCAACATTGCAGACCTTTATCAATATAATGAAGCAGAGTTTAGTGATAGTATGGAAGATGACTTGAAGCAGCAGTTACCACAACAAGCATCGGAGGAAATTGAAGACATTTTGGATAGCAGAGTTGGACGTAGCACTAGAGGAAGACAATACAAAGAATATCTTGTGAAGTGGAAAGGCGGACCAGAAGAAGATTCAGCATGGATTTCTTAAGCTGAGGTGGACCATCTTGGTTCTCCCCTAGCCCCAACAAAGTGAGTTCTCCCCTAGCCCCAACAAAGTGAGGGACTCACTTCTTCAATAACCCCAGATGTCTGATGCAAGAGCATCCCTACTTCAAGAGCAATCTTGCATCAACCAAAAACATTTGCAGTTTAGTTTATTTTCTTTCATTTTCCAGTTCAGTTCAAGCAATTTAGTTAGTAGTAGTTTCTATATTTTGGTTCGCATTCTGCTGCAGTTCCATTTCACATCTTGTAGAGCTAGATTTAACACCTAGATTCATTCATCTACATCATATCCACAATTCAGAGCATTTAGATTAAGTACCGGAAAGATATTGCTATTAGAAGATTGGTTGTTTTCTTAGAACAGAGCATTTTGATAGTCTCTGATAACCAGCTAAAGGAGAAGACTTGTGGAGCAATCCTTGACTTGTGGAGCCTAATGACACATCATTCAATGATCTTTGGTTCATGCCCGATGTTCCTTGAGATCCACATATCATTCCATTCATTTGTGGAGGTGTTCTATGTGTTTAGGTCTGACCTATCCGTGTACACATGTTACAGCTCTTCATTGGAGTTTGTGACCTTCCTTGGCCGACACGAAGGAATATTTTATACCGGAGATGATATATAAGGATGTAATAGATCCCTAGGAAAGTAGTTTAGATAATTTAGAGAACCCTTAGTTTAGATTTGGCACGAAGGAGCTTCAAAGCCATATCTTGTGCATATTTTGATATTCTTAATTAGGCCTTTGAGCCCTACTTGTAAGCCTGTATGATACTGACTAGATTGTATTTAAATTCTATTATATACTGAATGATTGAATCTGTGTTTGTTTCATATCTTTGAGTTGTTTCCGTTGTGTTTACTCTTGTTGCACGGTTTGGACAATTCATTCTATGAACCCTCCTACTGTGACTACACCATAATGGCACCATTCACATGCTAAAGCTCATGACAATATTGAGTCCATAGTTAGAAGTGTTCCAAAGTGTCATTTGCCACAAAATTAATGAATCTCCAAAATGAATGAACATGACTTAGAGTACTAAATGTAGGATGGAGACTTGATGTTGTGAATGATAAGCCATATTGATAATACCTGCACAAAACAATACACAAATGGTTAGCATGGATCATTGAGACCCAAGGAGTTAGAAACCCCCCTTTGGTGATCTAGGTCATTTGGACTTGTTCTCTCCTTTATAACAATTTCCTCTAAATTCACAACTTCCATGAATGAATGGAAGTGTCCACCAAAAGATCATATGAAGAATCGATTGCATAATTTTCTAAAACATTGATTGCTTGATTGGCTTCTTGATAACAATGTCCAATTTCAAATGAAGAAAGGTCCTCCAAAAGGCCCCAAACATTCTTTAAAATGTAAGGTTATTCTACAATAGTGTGTCCTAGATATAGGACGGGGCAAAAATATGCCCAAGGTGCCAAAATTTGTAAAACACTTTTGAATGAAGGTATACCTTCGACAATGAAGGTATTTTTTAATTATTAAATGCTTCAGGAGCTTTGAATGAAGGTGGGTACCTTTGAATGAAGGCCCTTCTTTTTAGTTTTTTAATTCTTCACATTCAAAACCCTTCAAATGAAGGTACCCTCTAATGAAGGTACCTTTCATTCAAAGGTCTTAAAGATGCCATCTCATTGTTGCTCATAAGAAATTTTATATTTCAAAGAAAGGGATGGACCATCAAATGGAGTGATCATGTCATAGAATTTTGTAGGATTGTAGGCCTCAAAGTAAGATTTTTGACTTAGGCCAAAAAAGTGATAGAAAGTCAAAATTTTGTTAAAAATATTAATTTCAATGTCCCACTTAGGCCAAAAAGTGGGATACACTATTGTGGGATCACCCTAGTATTAATTCTCCATTTCATAGTTGATATGTTCTTCAAGGAATTTATAATTGTCACAGAGTCACCTTTGATAATAGTTTGATGAATGTCTACGTTCTTGATCAGTTTGAGACCTATAATGAATGCTTGAGCTTCAACCTCATTATTAATACCATTACCAACTTTTCTAGAAGACAAACAACATCTTTAATAATACAACCTACACTATATAGTTTTAGTTCCCTCTACTATCATTGTCAATGTTTAACTTAACAAATCCTTTATGAGGGGGCACCTATCTTATTAAATATTTTTCCACTTTAAAATAGTTTTTATAGTAGAACACACACTATTAGTGATTGGAGGCTTGAAATAGATTCATGATTTCAATAGAAAATTATCCCATAGAGTAAAGAGTTTTTTAGTGTGAATAATGCCTAATGTAGCCATAACATTTTCATAGATAATGATCTCCAATTTTAAAATCTCCTCCTCAAGATGAGAACCTTTTCTTCAAGAAGATTATTAAATTTCTATGATAGAGGGAAAAAAATAATCTACTAAATTTCTATTCCACACTTAAAATAAATTGTGTTGATTTATAAACTAGATTAACTTATTCAAAATTTATCTCACTCCTACAAATCAGACTAGAGCATGAAATGACTTTAAAAAATAGACTTCAAGAAAAGAAATAATACAAAATGTTGAACTTGTCAAAATAATTTGGAGGCCCCAGCCAAGGATGAGAATGTGTCATGTGGACATCTATGCTAAGTGGTTCCATCTATAGAGCTCTATATAGATGATAGAGTTCAATAAGGTTATCTAGATTCTTTGTGGGGTTCTCCTCATTCACTTGTGAAATCTAAGAGTTAACCTTTATAGCACAACAAGACCAATTACAAGCGTAATATCTAGATAAACAATTAAATTAGATAAATAAAGATGATAAAGTCTAAAATTAATAAAACCAACACTAGCAAGCCCCCATTTTTTTATTAGTGTCTCCTGAATAATCAACTTTTCAAAGAGTTGAGAAGAATATTTGGAATGCAAAGGAGTTTTTTGAGAGTGGTCAAACCCCTATTTTGGTCTTTTGACCTCCACAAGCAATCAGATGAGAAAGAAGATCTCTAGAATATGTGTGTGCACCTAAATGTGTCTAGGATGTAGTGATAAATAGTGATTCTATGAGCACCCATTTGGTCTATAGAGAGGATGTAATGCCCCATATTTTACACTAGAACATTAATGAAAAACACAAGACAAACCAAATTTTCATGATGCTAGTTTAACACCCACATGTCTCAATTGCACAAGTAGCTGAGCATGAAAAATCACCCAATTGCCACACAAAGGAACTAGAGAGAAGGTGGAACAAGAAACACACTTATCCAAAGGATGAGAGAAACCAACATCAATAAATGGCCCACAAGCCAAGCAATGTTGTCAAATGACTAACAAGCCAAAGAGAGATTTGGTCACGAAACCTGTCAAGAATGAAACATACAACATGGATCCAAAACATAACTCATCTACTCACTAAGAAAAAATTGAACATGCCAATTAACTCAAGGGCATGAGAATAACTCAAATATAGAAAATATACATTTTCTAACGTATACAACAAATATGCTAAATATGATAAATTTTATATGGAATGCCACACTTGTTTGACACTAACCTTCAGATGGGCCAAATAAAAACATGGATATCTCAACCATAATATTGGTACATAACAACCCAACTCATAACCATATCAGAAAGAAATGACATCATAATAAAATGATAGCACCAAAATTCCAATTAACCATTTTAACAACTATACCTGCTTTCTCAAAAAGATAATTTCCTTCTAGAACAAGGATCATTTTCTAACCAAATGATCAAATAAAATAAAAACATGGTGGAGGCTACTTCCCAAACATGGAAGGATTACACTCCAATAAATAAAATATACAAATCATGAATATACATCATAATAAACCACCTCCAAGGTGCCCCAACAGGCACATAGTACAATATAGTCAAAAGTTCTAAAATGAACAATGAACCATCTAGCACCTCCAAGATCATTTCAAAGACCAATGGGGAAATGTTACCCACCACCTTACCGTATTACCATCATCAAGAAGAATAGATGTCTATGCCACTCTAGGCTTTGAGAAACCACAAGATCCTTAGATGATTGCGTACACTGAATTAGCCACCTAAGACAAGTAAAGGCATGCTTATCTGTAGAAAAGATTCAAAACACAAGTATGCATTTGAAGCAATTACTTCAATGAATAATGAATTGTTTGGGATAGTGAAATAGCTCACAATGTGAGATACATATAGGGCATAATTGACTAAGAATAGTCAAGCCAATAATAGGAAAAGCTCACTAAGAATAGTGGTGCTCCAAGAATAGGAAAAATAACCACTTAACTTAGACAAAGGTAATCTAGGCATGCCAAGTATAGCACAAGGCTAAACATAGACTCCTAAATATGCACTCCTAAGCAAGCTTAATATACACCAACACCCTCTTGAGCATAGATAAGGTGGGCTAAATGAAGATGGGTCATGGGACAACTGCGTTTGATTAGGTACTCATGTACAATGCAATGCAATCTCTCATAAAGTGGATAAAGGAAGAAAACCCTGTGGGAAAAAAAATTCCCTCCAAAAGAGATAAAAGAAAATGAAGAGTTTGTATTGAGTCTGTTCATCCATGTAATGCTAACTAAGATGATGCAAACAAGAACCTCTCAATGAAGAGAGAGAAAGAGACTATCTAACCCCCCACAATGAAATAGCTCCTATGCCAAAAGAGAATGGTTGTGTATGAATGCTAAAATGAGTGATCCATTTGTGGTAGATGACATTTCTCCCCTTAGGAAGAAATAACTCTAATGGTGAATTCTTAAAGAAGTGAGGTGAGGTGCTAAGTCTCATGATGAAGCCTATCTTAGAACACTACTCAAATGTCTCCATATTAATGTCGAAACAAGTCAAAAAATAAATCAGGAGTCCCATGCCTAACTGAAACAAGTGACATCTCAAAATCATGTGAAAAATAATGAAGAGAAAGATCCAAAGAATTGATGTATGGATGTGGAATGTCAATGCAAGCCATATGGCTACAATACAAATCCCACGAGATGACTTGCGAAGAATTAATGGAAGCCCATGGTGAAACCTCAATGAACTCTGTAGTAATAGAAGGTCTATGTATACTATCATCAAACAGTAAGATGAGATCCTCCAAGGTTTCATCAAGATTCGATATGTGAGACTCTACAAACAACCAAGAGATCCATAGTAGAAGTGTGTCCCAATGAAGTGAATCCTGAATATGACCCTATTGTAATGAATTACTAGAAACTCTCAAAGGAGAAACACTAAACATAGAAGCAGAGGCATAGAAATCATGTGCCCTATAATGTGACAATTTAAGTCAGCAACCAACTAGATTCTATACCCTAGTATTTGTACTCTAAAGTGGTTTTCTACTCCAAAGAGAGTTGAATGTAGGTAAGTCATATGCTAAATCCTGATCCTCCAAAACAAGTCTTGAGATGGATGGAGATGGCACCCCATCACTGTCCTTGCTATCAAAATTGGAAGAAGAAGAAAACTCTACCTTAAGAATCTTCTATGAGACAATAGTAGATGAAAGAGATGAATTCTTGATGTCCTGGTGCAATGAGTCACTGGAGGCTCTCAAAGGAACAACTTTGTACTCTGATGAAGAAACGGGTTCTAGAGAAGGTGTGATCTCAATATCCTTCTTTGAATAATCACTGGAAGCTCTCAAAGGAATGTCACTAAACTCTATTGAGGTAATAGGTGCAAAAGCATGAAGAGAAGTCTGTATTTCATCTAACTATCTAAGACTGGCAATATACTCAAACTCCTCTAATGTATCATCATCAAAGGGTATGTTTTATATTTTAGAAAGAGGAAGAAGAAAATTTGCAGTAGGATCATCTAGGAATGGAGAGATATGAGGATCTCTATGAATCTCCCAAATTCTAGTCCAAAGTGTACAAGGACAATCAATGTCTAATACATCATTGAGAGTGTCATAATCAACACTAAGACTTGAATCAAACCTACTACATGGTCAATGATATTTCCCTAAGCTAATTTTCTCCCCAGTGTGTTTGGTTCAGGCATGGTTCCATAGAGATAAGGCAAAATATTAAGCCATTTAAGGTGTGGTAGTATGTTGTTTTGCTAAGACTCATGATTGGCCTTCTTCAGGATTGCCATGGAAGGATGAGTAGTGAAACACATGATGAAACCGAGACCAATAATCTCAATGTACAAGAAAGATGGGAAAGTAGGAAGTGTTCAAAGACATGAAACATAAGACCCCCCTTGATTCAATTTTTGAGACCCCCTTGAATATTGGCATTTTATAATTGAGTGTGTAGGCAAGAAATCTAATTTTGGGTTGTGTAGTCACACTTTATAAAATTAGTGTGATTGAGTCCAAAATGGTTACAATGTGTTTAAAATATGAAACTCAAATGAGTTTCCTTTTTACAAATTGTTGCTAAAAAACTCTAATTTAAATGCACTCTAAATTTAGCCTTTTTTCTTTAAAAAAAAAGCTATTATATTTTACTTTAGAAAAATGGTTTTTTCTAAAAAAATATCAAAGCCCTAATCTGGGTGTGTGAGCCAAAAAGAAGATGCAAAAATAGGGGCAACACAAAGGAAAACTCCCTCCAAATGCCTTTCTACAATGAACCTTAATAGATTGGAGCCACTCGAGACAAATAGGAGCACGCTCAACCTACAATAAAACAAGTATTGCAAACAATGGACAATTGGAATGCAAAATATGGGATGAGGAATTAGCTTCCAAGAGGTAGTACATATAGGGCATAATCTACTAAGAATGGTCAAGCCAAAGATTAAAAAAGCTCACTAAGAATAGTGGTGCTCCAAGAATAGTGGTGCTCCAAGTATAGATCAAGGCTAAACATAGACTAATGTGCACACCTAAGTAAGCTTAATATACACCAACACCCCCCTTCTATGCAAAAAACCAAATAAATTAGGGATTTTACCTATCCAAACACCAAACGAATTAGGGGTTTCGAGGATCACAGAACTAGACCCTCTATCGGCCCAGTTTCCATGCCTCTCTTTGCAAGAAATAAAAAATTAATAGATCAACCCTTCAGCCTGGGTCGTAACAAATCACCTCTTTTTTGGTGTCACCCTGTGCATGGGATTTTGGCCTCAATGGTCCTTAACGTGACCCTTGCTAGCAGATTGACTAGGATTTCACCCTGAATGGGCCTCTATGTGACCCCTACAAATAGATCAACCTCTGTATGCCAACCAACCTTTACAAATGCGTCTACAAATTGAACTTCCATAAACACACAAGAACACAAAGACACTTTTTCAATTCAATGAAAAATTATATTTTTAATTAAACTATGCAAATCGACCTACTAGGGGCAATGGAGGAGGGATTCTGCAACCTCCTCAAAAAATTATCCTTCAACAACACTATCAAGATCTCACAAAATTCAAACAAACATCAACACAATCCTGCTTTGATACCATACGAGAAACTGTAGGATCCTTCGATGATTGCCTATGCCAAATTAGCCACCTAAGACAAGAAAAGGCACACTTATCTGCAAAAAGATTCAAAACACAAATATGCAAAGCAAATACTTCAATGAAGAAGGAATTTTTTGGGATAGTGAAATAGCTCACAATGTGAAATACATATAGGGCATAATCGACTAAGAATAGTCAAGCCAATAATAGGAAAAGCTCACTAAGAATAGTGGTGCTCTAAGAATAGGAAAAGCAACCACTTAACTTAGACAAACCTAATCTAGGCATGCCAAGTATAGCTCAAGGCTAAACATAGATTCCTAAATATACACTCATAAGAAAGATTAATATACATTTTCTAGCCTCAAGATAGGCAAATCAAGGGGTCTGAGATAGCATCTAATTTCATCTCAAATATCTTTGACATCTCCGAGGACCAGGAATTCACGCACGCCATTAGGTTCAGCCTTGTGCACTCCTCCTTATATGTAGAGAAATGGCGTATAACACTGAAACCTATGATTTTCAGGAGGGATCAGTACCTATAGGAGGCATATTTGATCATTGGCTTTTGTAGTCTTCTCATCATGTAGCCTATGTCTACATGGGTCTTCAGAGGGGCCTGAGATTGGATTGTGCGAATACCTTTAATCAGCTGCTTAATACACATCGTTTCCAGGTCCCTGTAGGGATTGCAGATAAGGCCAAGGAGGTTTTTAATTCTATTAGATTTCTATGCCATCATGCCTCTAATATGGTGCTAGGCCCCTCGTGGGCTCTAGGCACCCCAACCTTTTCCCTTCCTTTCGCTATACCACCTCCAGAGGAGCATCATGATTCAAATTCAGACTATCTCAAGATCCTAGTTGTGTGTTCCTTGATCTCGCTTTTTTATTTTCTATTCTCTCTACTCTTCCCGCACCCTGTAGGCAGGATTTTTGTTTATCATGACTCATACCAGATGATACATTCCTGGTCATATTTTGTTGGACTTTTGTAATTATTTTTTTCTAATATAGTAAAGGTGCTTTGCTACCTTTCTATTAAAAAAAAATATATATATATACACCAACATAGGCAACCCCTGAGCTACAAAGAAGAAGATCATGGAAACATTGCTATCTAAGCCAACACTCTCACACATCCAAGGAATACATGGAAACACTCACACCAATACATGAAACACATGGCACAATTGTTAATCAAATACATATACCAAGGGTGGATCACATAAGACAATACATAATAAATAGCACCATCGCAATAATACAAGCATCATACAGAACAACACAATACTAGAATAGGCAAATAAACTTGGATCTAAGATAGCATCTTATGTTTTCATGAATATTCTAGAAAGCATGGTTTGTCTCAATAGAAGATCACATACACACTGTTGATGCATAAATCTGTGAGTCTAATCCAGTAGCAACATGGGAAATTTTTGAGATGTGGGAATGCTTCTCAGAAACTACCTCCAGATTTTAGGGAAGCTAGCTCTTCTATTCTTCAATGGGTGGTTTAGGAAAAAGTTAGAAAGAAGACCATATTTGCAAAAAACAAATGCCTAAATCTATGGCGATCCACTAGATTTGAAACAATTAGTTGCACAGTGTTAACTTTGAAAGATTTGACTGGAATTAAAGAGCATCAATGCATGATTAAGACCCAGTTTAAGAAACATATTAAACAGAGGTAGAGAAACAGAGAAATTAAAAGCAAGAAATAGAGATATCTAAGTATGCATGAACCACCATCTCATTATTTGAATAACTAGTTATAGAGGCAAAAGTTGCAGCACAAAATGAGTGTTACATTCTCATAAAGAAAGAATTGCTAAGGCAAGAAGAAAGAAAATCTATGTCTGCTGCAAAAAATCTTTTTTGTAAGAAATGTAGAACTCTGTATGTGTATGAAGAAATCCTAAACTGTGTCTCAGATCTACCCATTTATAGCCCTAAAAACCCAACAAATTCTCAACTGTCTCTCTGAAAATTTGCAACTGAAACTTCGCAAAATCTAGCATCAAATCTGACACCAATCTATTATTTGAAACTGAATTGTGGCTTTCTATTTTTCCCATGGATGAAAAAATATCTCTGTGGCATGAATTAAACTCCCGCTAACACCGCTTCCATTTCTTGCCTGTAGCTTACTCATGAAAAATGAAAGTGGCTTCGGGAGAAAATTAGGGCTACATCATTTTATCTACCTCCCGTGAGATAAAATAAGAGAGTTACATTAATAAAATTTCACCTTTCTCCTTGGACCCATAGTATTTTATCTTTTAATAAAATATCCTAAATTTAATAGACCCTCGTGCCTCTATATGAGAAGGAAGACATTTAAAACAAAGCATTTTAGCTTCATATGAAAAGGGGACCCACCATAAGTTTCCTTATAAAAAATCAAACTCAACGTGACTTTTATCTCACTTATGAATTTTATAAAATAAAATAAAACATTTTATTTATCAATCTTCTGTTGCTCCCACGTGGTCACCTCCGCACAATTCTGAGTTTCTCCAATTTTACTCCATAGCCTCCAAGTGTCACTCTTTGCATGATTATAATCTCTCTTCAGCGCTGCTCGGGCTCCTCCATTTAATTAATAGACTTTTAAAATATTTAATCAGCCTTTAAAGTATTCACTTGACCTATTGATACAATTATTAAAATAAAACCAAAACTTTAGTTTCTTGTGCCCTGCTTCAGCCACATGGCTCTCTCCGCATCAAGCTTGAGTTCCCTTCTACCGCTGCACCCACGTGGCTCCTCCCACATAATTTATAATCTCTCTTCAACACTTCAGCCACATGTTGGCTTCCAATGCTCTTTGAGAAACTTTCATACCTCTACAGGTGCTGACACATGGCAAGCTCAGAAGCTTTCCTTTTACCATGTATGTTTCTTATTTTTGTTGTGAAACATTGAAACACCATTATGGGGATTGAGTTCCTCTTGGATGCATTTGAATTGGAGGCCAAGGCCTAACTATAACTGTGGCATCATTATGAATGAGTGTTTCTATTGTAGTAGACACCCTCTTATTAGTTGCTGTAGCCTTCTATAGTAACGCCGTGCCTCACTTTCACTATGACCGATCCCTTGAAGATGATCGCTGGTAGAGACTTATCAATTCCAGGCTTAGGCTTATATCAGTTATGTGACATCTTTTCTAAAGAAGCTTCTTTGCTGACTTGATTGATAGCGCCCTTGGCTGGAGACTACACCAAACTTAAAGGCTGTGGGCCTTTAAATGATTTCATTTTAACTTGTAGTGGCAGCATTGTGTTTCCTAAATGTTGAGAATTTTATAAGGCCGAACCTTAGTTTTGATATAGCTGCATTTCCTTATGGCTCGCCATGAGCTTTCCATCGACGGAGCCAAGTACCACCCTCTTAGAGACTACTTTATGTTTGAGTGCTTTCTCCTTATACTAGCGATGCCCTCTCTATGGTATGTGGCAATTTAAACCGTGAAACTTATGTGTATGTACCTTTTATCATTTGATGAGTGCTCTCTGTAATAATAGAAGCAAGAAGAGAACCAAATAGTTGCAAACCGTAATAACAAAAGTAAGAAGAGAACCAAATAGCTGCAAAATTGAGACATATTTGAAAAATTTCAAAATGGTGCAAAAATTTGTGACCAGTTCTTGGTGACTGATTGGGCGAGTGGGCCTGCTCACTCCAAACCTAAAAAAACTCTGGCTATGCAGACTAGAGGCCTATCTATTGGGCATATAGAGTTACATGTCTGAGACTGAAACATCCACGAAAAAAGAAGAGCATCTGAGCTTGAAACTGACTGATCATTGTATACTGATCATTAAATCCAAGATACTGAGACAGGTTGAACCACTGAGACTAATCGGATCCTCATACACTGCAGCTGAGATTTATTGAAAGAAAACTAACTAAACTGAAAACTAGTGCTATTGTGACCAATTTATTCTGAACATTGAAGCAAAATTACTGACAACTGAAACATACAGGAACATGTCCATTCACTGGAACAACAAAGTAGCTACCAAATTTAATTATGCTTCTCCCATGAATCCTCATCATGCTGAAAATGACCCAGACAAACTATATGAAGAAATATAACAATATTTTGTACCTTTTTACTTCTTTGCACTCTGGAGAGTTCCTTTTTTCTTCAAAACACCAGTCAAGCTGACCTGCATGTTGTTCCTGTTTTAGTGGAGGGCGGGGAGGGAAAATAAAACACTGAAACTCTTTCCTTTGTTTGCATTTGAAAACTTCTACTGCCAGAAACTCATTAGTGACCTCTTTTGTTGACTCTTCATTTGAATGATGATCCATGATAGCATCAAGATCTAGCTGACAAGTGAGAGAACTACACAGAACAGTCCTAAATCTTATTGGCATCCCTTCATGCAAGAAGAAATGTGTAGAATCTAACTCTGTTTGTGACGTCATATGTGGCTCTGCACTGTGGCAAATGTCTCTCCGGATCTCATCATCTTGTAGAGGTGAAACTTCATCAAGAAGAAGACAATAACCATTTGCAAAAATAGTAAATAAATCAGGTCTTGAATCTTCCTCTGTTTCAACATTTTCTCCATGATCTACTACAAGCCTTACAAATGAACTTTGCACTTTCTCAATTGCAAGATCTTTCTCATTTAGTAGTTGATAGCCTTGTTACAAAATTGAGAATAAATCCTCATCTTGCCCCAAATGTTGCTCATGCATCTCTGTGCCTTCCTCCTGCAGGTGTGAAAACTTTTGGTTGAAATAAAGACACTCACTCTTGATAGACTCTGCAATAGACTCTCTGACATCCTCTTCCTCAAGATAAGGTCCAAGCTGTGCATCATTGTTGACCCAATACTTTTCATCTTCAAAGCCCCTCATGTAGTACTTTTCAGCTTCTAAAAGTGTCATCTCATACTCAACTTCTGAATCTTTTCCATAACTTGATAGAATCTTTGAAACACATGTTGCCATAGGTGCTTGATGCTCAAGATCAGAAAGACACACTAAATAGACAGGGACCACCTGTGTTCTTGTAATCTGATCTTTGAAACCTAATTCCTCCATTATATCAAAATGACAAAGAACTTGGTCTATGGCTTCTATGCGCTGATTTGCAACTTCAGAACCTTGTGATGTATGATTTTGAAAATTATTGGGTCCTTTTTGGCTATATCCGGTTTGCTTCTCATACAAACCTAGGGGTGTAAAATTTGGATCAATATTGTACACGGCTTGATATTTTAACTCATTTAGTTCATTGGAGAGGACATTTATTAGTTCTTTATAGAACTCATCTCCTCAAGATTTGACAAATTAGCAAGGAGGGTGGGTGGATTAGAATAGGCATGCATTTGACTGCAAGAAAGAGTTTGAGACAAGCTCTTTGCATGAGGCATCAATTGTTTAAAAGGTAGATGAGGCAGTTTACCAGACATTATGATATTACTTTCAGCCTTAATGGCAAGATCATATGACTAAGGAAGAGTTTCACCCCCCAAAGATTGTATCATGATAGAGATCTCAGGGTCTAAAGCCTTTAAATAATACAAGAAAGCAAAGGCTGGAGGAGGCCTCAGGTCTGTAGAAATTTTTTTCCATACCTTGTCAAATCTTGAATTAAAATCATGTATGGGCTCCATTGGATGCCTCTTGATTGTAATGAGGTTCTGGGTGAGAGTGCTGACATCTGTCCTGTCTCTGAACTAATTGTAGATGAGTTCCCCAAGTTGATCCCATCCAGTGATTGAACTGGGCTGCAAGCTTCTGTACCATTCTTTTGCTTTGCCTTTGAGGGATGATGCCAGCAATAGGAGGGCATGATTTTTAGTCGTGACATTATGAACATAGCATAGATTTGCAACATTTTGAATGTGATCTGCAGGGCAAAAAAGCCATCTGCTAGAAAGTGAGGCAGTGCCTTCCATGCTGTGTTAGGAACTTGACCTTGTTGTTGAAGAACAAGAGGACTTGAATCCCAAGTCACAAAGGGTGGATCTCTTTGAATATTCAGGTGTACATAGATACCAGGGGCTACCATGATCTACAGGGGCAAAGATTCAAGAAAGATCCGCCAGTAGAGTCCCCAAATGGAAGATACATGCTCCTATGAGTAGATATTTCTATGATTTTCCATCAAAACCATAGAATGCAGGGCAAAGATTCAGTGAAAACAAAGACCCAAGTCTTTGAATCCAGTCCCACCGAGCGTGCCAAAAATTGTTGATGCATAAATCTATGGGTCTAATCCAGCATCATCATGGGAAATTTCTGAGATGTGGGAATACTTCTCAGAAACTACCTCCAGATTTTAGGGAAGCTGGCTCTTCCGTTCTTCAATGGGGGGTTTGGGAAAAAGTTAGAAAGAAAACCATATTTGTAGAAAACAAATGCCTAAATCTATGGTGATCTGCCAGATTTGAAATAATTAGTTGTACAGTGTTAACTTTGAAAGATTTGACTGGAATTAAAGAGCATCAATGCATGATTAAGACCCAGTTTAAGAAACATATTAAATAGAGGCAGAGAAATTAAAAGCAAGAAATAAAGATATCTAAGTATGCACAGAACACCATCTCATTATTTGAATAACCAGTTACAGAGGCAAAAGTTGCTGCACAAAATGACTGTTACATTCTTATAAAGAAAGAATTGCTAAGGCAAGAAGAAAGAAAATCTATGTCTGCTGCAAAAAATATTTTCTGTAAGAAATGTAGAACTCTGTATGTGTATGAAGAACTCCTAAACTATGTCTCAAATCTGCCCATTTATAGCCCCAAAAACCCAACAAATTCTCAACTGTCTCTCTGAAAATCTGCAACTGAAACTCTACAAAATCTGGCATCAAATCCGGCACCAATCTATTATTTGAAACTGAACCGTGGCTTTCTATTTTGCCCATGGCTGAAAAAATATCTCTGTGGCATGAAGAAAACTCCCGCCGACACCGCTTCCATTTCTTGCCTATAGCTTACTCATGAAAAATGAAAGTGGCTTCAGGAGAAAATTAGGGCTACATCATTTTATCTACCTCCCGTGAGATAAAATAAGAGAGTTACATTAATAAAATTTCACCTTTCTCCCTGGACCCACAGTATTTTATCTTTTAATAAAATATCCTAAATTTAATAGACCCTCGTGCCTCTATATGAGAACGAAGACATTTAAAACAAAGCATTTTAGCTTCATATGAAAAGGGGACCCACCATAAGTTTCCATATAAAAAATGAAACTCAACGTGACTTTTATCTCACTTATGAATTTTATAAAATAAAATAAAACATTTTAATTATCAATCTTCTGCTGCTCCGACATGGTCACCTCCACACAATTCTAAGTTTCTCCAATTTTACTCCGCAGCCTCCAAGTGTCACTCTCCACATGATTTATAATCTCTCTTTAGCGCTGCTCGGGCTCCTCCATTTAATTAATAGACTTTTAAAATATTTAATCAACCTTTAAAGTATTCACGTGACCTAATTGATGCAATTATTAAAATAAAACCAAAACTTTAGTTTCATGTGCCCCGCTTCAGCCATATGGCTCTGTCCGCATCAAGCTTGAGTTCCTTTCTACTACTGCACCCATGTGGCTCCTCCCACATAATTTATAATCTCTCTTCAGCGCTTCAGCCACGTGCTGGCTTTCGATGCTCTTTGAGAAACTTTCAAACCTCTACAGGTGCCGACACATGGCATGCTCAGAATCTTTCCTTTTACCGTGTATGTTTATTATTTTTGTTGTGAAACATTGAAACACTATTATGGGGATCGAGTTCCGCTTGGATGCATTTGAATTTGGAGGCCGAGCCCTAACTATAACTGTGGCATCATTATGAATGAGTGTTTCTGTTGTAGTAGACTCCCTCTTATTAGTTGCTGTAGCCTTCTATAGTAACGTCGTGCCTCACTTTCACTATGACCGATTCCTTGAAGATGATCATTGGCTGAGACTTATCAATTCTGGGCTTAGGCTTATATCAGTTATGTGACATCTTTTCTAAAGAAGCTTCTTTGCTGACTTGATTGGCAGCGCCCTTGGCTGGAGACTACACCAAACTTAAAGGCCGTGGGCCTTTAAATGATTTAATTTCAACTTGTAGTGGCAGCATTGTGTTTCCTAAATGCTGAGAATTTTATAAGGCTGATCCTTAGTTTTGATATAGCTGAATTTCCTTATGGCTCTCCATGAGCTTTCCATTGACAGAGCCAAGTACCACCCTCTTAGAGACTACCTTATGTTTGAGTACTTTCTCCTTATACTGGCGATGCCCTCTCTATGGTGTGTGGCAGTTTAAACTATGAAACTTATGTGTATGTGCCTTTTATCATTTGATGAGTGCTCCCCATAATAACAGAAGCAAGAAGAGAACCAAATAGCCGCAAACCGTAATAACAGAAGTAAGAAGAGAACCAAATAGCCACAAAACTGAGACATATTTGAAAAATTTCAAAATGGTGCAAAAATTTGTCACCACACACAAACACCAATGTCCCAAAACACCCACAAAGGTCTCAAGTAAGCACTCACATAGTGGATTCTTTTTAGAGGTAACAAGTCTCTTACAAGGCACACACATTTAACTCTTGCAAAGAGTCTCTAGAAAGGCACACACACTTCCCTCAGGTAAAGGAGTCTATTGCAAGGCACATGCACACCTACCACATGTAAGAGAGCTGCTAGCAAGGCACACACACACTTACCCAGCCAAACACTAAACCATAGGTAAAGTTGTCTCTAGAAAGGCACATGTACACTTGCCACATGTAAGGGAGTCACTAGCAATGTACACGCTTACCCAAACACACACTAATCCATAGGTAAAGGAGTCACTAGAAAGGCAAACACATGCTTACCACATGTAAGGGAGTCACTAGAAAGGCACACACACTTACCTAGGAGTTTACCACCTCAATCCTTCTATGGATGTCCCTACCTATACAATGTAGGGGTCAACTTTTCATGTGATCCCAAGAATTGAAAAAGAGTAGGTTTTTCCATAAGACATGCATCCGAATGCACTTACAAAATTAAAACTGAGGGAAAATCATCCATCCCACATATCATGCAACATTTAGAAAATTCAATTTCCGACAAAATAAAATAAAAACAATTTATCGAATGGCTAAGATCTGCCATTAACGGATCTTGCAGCATCCCTCCTAAAAACCATACACAAATTTTCACTTTTTCACAAGGCAATGAAATTCAAAAATCTAAAAATACTGTCTTTCTCTAAATTAGCCCAACAATGCACTTCTATAATCACATAAAATTTTCAACCAATATAGACAAGATAAAATAGAAAAATTCACTTAATGTTTACTCTTTTCAAGGAATGCAAAATCTGAAAATCTAAACATACCCTCTTATGCCTAATCTACCCAATAGCACACTTTTCACAAAATATTTCACAAAATTTTGACAGGGTTTGGGTAGAAATTTCAATTTTCCAAAAAAACATTTTTCCTACAAAATAAAATTTAACAAATAAAATTGCATACACAATCAAATGGAACAATACCTCACTCAAACTGAAGGTAATGGTTAGGGGAATCATTTTCCTTCTTCAAGTGATTCGATCTAGCCAAGTGATCTCCAGGTATGAGCAAATCAAATTTCTTCCAAGAAGGGGGTTTTCAAATCTCCATTTTTTCTCTCCATTTTTTAACAATACATAATGAATAATATCCAAAACACTTTTTTCATATATACAAGCTAATTAGAATTAATCTTAAACTTTTCACATAACATTCTAGAACCAAATCACTCAAAATAATAAAACATAATTAAATATTTTCACAAAATACAATAATTCCTAATGAAATACATCTCCAACAAAAATAGAATTAATACAGTTTCCAAATATATGATAATTAAAATAGCATGCTTTTCTCAATTAAATAATTCCTTTTTCTATGGAATAATTCTAACTTCGCAAATAGAATACATTTCACCCCAAACACATCATTTTAAAAATGTATTTAAATAAAATGCAATGCCTTTTCAAAATTAAATAAATCACAACACAAATAAATCATTTAAAGGATTTTTCCATATGCTAGGAAATAAATAGAATAAAATAATGATTTCTAAAACACCACAAATCATTTTGCACATACCAAGCATATGCATAATCACACAAGCGATCAATTAAATATGCCAAGGAAGACATTTACTAGTCTATCACAAGGGGGGTCCAGAATCAAAATCGATTAAGATGAGGTTGCATAGATTTCAACAACAAAAGAATGAGGGTGAGATGGATAAGCATCCCATGTCAACATTCTCTAGATTTCGGCCATTGGTTAATACCATGTAATTTATTGCACACACAATGCAAAAATCATGCACATTTGTCCAACATATGACAATAGCCAAACTGAATAATAGAAATTACACAATTAAATACTAACCATATAGAATGCACATTTGAATTAAATCATTCATCAGATAATATTATCAAAGTGCAATTACTCATGTACAACATAATATTGAAGGAAACTAGGTCTTCCCACCCAGCATATCATTTAAATGAAAATAGTGAAGCTAAAACATCAATACATATAAATGTCATAATATGACCTCATTAGAAGCTCTTCAATGGTTTACAAAACATCCCTTAAAGCATCTAGACTACACCATCAAAACACCTCGATGGCAAAAATCTCATCGACAAGTTCAGACACACAATACACTAGAAATACTCAATATAGCTCATAAGGATCCAATATCAGGATCAATGCATAAATAATTATCTATCACACACCACTAAGCATATCAAAACCAAGAAAATAATATGCACCTTCAACAAATTAAGGTTGACCACTTCAATCACACAAGAGTCATACACTTGATAGAATAGGCAAACAAAATCAAATCTAGGATAGGATTCACATTTTGCATGGATATTCTAGCATACATGGCTCACCACAACACACACTCACAAATAAATGGATAATGATCACTATCTACTTCCCATTATAAAATTTCCATCTCAACTCCCTCATAACATTCCACCCAACATCCAATAGTAGATAGGATAGAAAAATAATATTTTACAACACAAGACTAGCAAATCCAAATAATAAAAAAATAGCATAGACAGAACATTTTCAAGAATACCAAAGTGAAATAACTTCAATTCCAACAGTAAGGTAAATAAATGGCCATAATTTCAATAATAAATCAAATGCACCCATAAGTGTGACTAGAAAATAAATTCAAAGATTTGTGGCTAAGATACTCACAACTAAAGATAAAATAAGCAATCCTAGTCTTCACAAGACAAAATAAAACTCACCAATAACTGAAAGAAAAGTTTACAATTATTGAAAATTGCACATTTACATTCACTACATGACCATTTCTAGTCACCAACAAGGGCAAAGAGGGAAAATAACCCATGCAAGCACATGTATCATCATAGGGCATCCCTCATTGATACATAAAAATCACAACATCGCACATCAATCACTCAAGGCAAAGGAAAGGCCAATCATGCATGCAATCAAGGGTCCTTCTCAAGCACTCCAAGATGAAAAAAACAATCACCAAATGAGGGAAACATAGGCATGACCACTCCCATGATTGTATTCTCCAATCCCAAACATAGGGAGAGTGTACTAAGGAACAACATAACACTCCACAAAAACACAAGGCCAAAAAAACCCACACAACCTCTGAACCCTCAAGGAACAACCTAGCCAAGAAGAGGTTCACTAGGGCGATCATAACTCCAACCGAGAATGATGAAAATTAGATGACACTATGTGAGGCATGCTTCCCAAGACAAAAATGATCATATCTCCCAAAATACATCATGTCCAAACAAGACTAACACATGGGAAGACTCAAATGACCAAGAGGAACATCTTTTGTATAGAAAGTTTTTCGTAAAATGCCAAGAAGTGATCACAATCTGAGGCTCCAAGACCACAGTGCACACAAGGACTCTAGCACTAGAATGGGAATCTAACTACACTAAACTAGGAATTTAGTGCTAGGCATTGTTGTCCCCTCTAGGTGCTAGTGTCCAGTCTAGGTTCTAGTGTCCAATCTGGGCAGTAGTGTCCTTTTAGGGGTCTAGTGTCCCTGAATAGTGTTTGAATGAAATTTTCTCAAAGGTACAGGTTCCAGAACAACACACATGCCTCCCCAAGGTTACTGCAAACTATAGAACACTCAAGGACCTAAGAACCAACTAGAAACCAAAAAAGAGCCCAAAAATCCTCTCAAAAGTGTAAAGAACATGCATGTCAAAACACTCTTTGACAAGGATGGAGATCGACATGCAAGACAAGGCAAGCACCAAGGCACACCATATGCTACCATCTACTTTGGGCATGGCCAATGGAGAGAATCCATTTTAAAATTCAAATTTAAAATTGAATTCAAAGGGGGAAATTACCTCCCATAACACACATACACAAAGGAGATGAAGATGGATTGAAGCGAACACAATAGGCACACTTCCTTTCCATCCCCAAGCAATTTCCAATCCAATGAATCATTTCTTCCTTCCCTTCCATCCTTCCAATTTTCCATTTCTTCCATGGAGCATAAGATGGTTTGGAGAAAAACTTCTAAGATGCCAGAGTTGAAATGGAAATAGAAATCTAATTTTGCTTTCTACTCCCAAAGTCCCTTTTCTATTTCTTTTATAATTTTTCTATTTCTATTTTCTAAATATCTCTTTGAAAAATAATTTGAAACAATGGGAAATTTACTCAACTAAATAAATGCAAGAGATATTTGAGAAAATAGAAATAGAAAATGCCACATAATTCAATTATGTTTAATAAAAGCTGAACACTCATATAAATAAATCAAATTTTCTTTATAATGCAACTTCTACGTTTTCAAAGAAAACTATTAAATTTTGAAGAAAGAATTAGATTCACTTTAAATTTCCTCTACTAACATAAAATAATGCAATAAAATTTTCTACTAAGGTAAAATTAATCTTTTTCAACTAAATCAATAAAGTATTTCGAAAACATGGAAAACACATTTTTTGAGATAAATTGAAATCTAATGTGAAAAGCTAAAGGAAACACATACAAAGGAAGTGCAAACACACTTTACGGTTTCCACAACATAAGGACTCTAGAATTACCACTGATTCAGATCCAAGTTTTAACAGAAGGATTCATAAGACTCATCTCACACTCAAACTGAGTGAGATAGAGGTCAACATACATGTTTTACCCAAAGATGACTAGATCTCCAATATATAACCACCATTGAGGAAATAACATTTTACCTACACACTTAGGTCAAACATCAGGCATACCTACTCTAGATATAATAGATAAATAGACATAATCCACCCCAAATGGCATAAATCATACATGATATAAAATCATCATATCTATTGTAAATTATCTACAACTACCATGATCAAGGAGCAAGATGCATAATCACAACATTTCACAATGTTGAAACAAACAAAATAATCACAACTATAACAAATATGGTGAAAATAGTGAAGCTAAAACATTGCAATGGTCTAACATACACAAGCACAACATATGCATCCCATAATGCATAGTTAGAAAACCAAGGCCAATACAAAACCCCATCAAAAACACCTTTATGGTCATGCACAAAATATCTAGAAAAGAATCCTAAATACACGATCAGAACCCATTGATGGTACAATAGGTCACATCAGCAAGTTTGATGCAACGACTCATAGTACAAGAATCACATAATACACTAATAAACACTTAATACAACATATAATGTATAAATTAGAAAGCACACCAAGAAAACACTAGGGCAAGCATTGTTGGCATAATAGTTTGTATTACATTGCCAACGTATTACATTGCCAATGTAACTACATAGTTACGTCAGTTAGTTTCTACAGTTCTGCATAGTTTTGTAGTTATGCCAACTGCTATGACAATTTCATCAACTGTTCATCAAATGTTAAGTAGTATTTATACCCATCTTGTATATGCCTTTCACATCGAATGAATAATAAAGCATTTTACTCTTTCTCATTTGGTATCAGAGCGTCGATAGTTATGTTCCTGTGAATTGTATCTGATACACTAGGACATGCATAAGACTGCAACAAACTTGCTCCACTGCTCCTGCAGGCCTAGTTCAATGCCAAGGCATTTCAATCTATAATCTGGTGGACGCAGGACAATGTAGTGGATGCAAGCAGAAGGATAGAAGGCGATGGAGTTTTGCTGAGGTGTGCAGGAAATAGCCTTGGAAGGAAGCATCGAGTTTGGAGGCCTTTGCAGGGAAATTAAAATCATTCTCATCTCTGTTGTGCTCTCTGCTGTAGCGGTTGTTGCCTAGACTGAAGTTTCTCTATCCAAGCCATTTGTAGCACTCTCCATAAGGCATTTGAATGAGGAAGACATAGTCTGCAAAACCCGGCAATCAAAGAAAAGTGGATGTCCATTATCATCTCAAATTGTTATGTATTGAAGTGTGTATTTAAGTTTGAGTAAGAAGTCAATCTTTTGGAGTATTATCTAAATGGAGATTCCATTAGACAAGTATTCTGGTTTCAATTTTCATACTTGGAGAATGAAAATTCAAATCCAACTAATGAATAAAAATTTATGGGCAATAGTAAGTGGAAAGGAAAAAGCACCTACAGATGCAAATAAGTTATTACATTGGAGTAGTAGAGATGATAAAGCTAAGGCTATAATTCGTCTTACTCTTTCTGACACCGAATTGTACCATATTAATTGGATAAATCATTAGCCAAAATTTGGGATAATCTGAATAAATTGTTGGGAGCAAAAGCCATTAATGCAAAGTTTTCTCTGAAACTTCAATTATTTCGGTTTAAGATGGAAGATGGAATCACAATGTCAAATCATATAAGTAACTTGCAGTCTCTCATTAGACAACTAGCAGAGGTTAAGGTTATAGTAGATGATGATGATGCTAGGGCCATCCTATTAAATAGTTTGCCTTCAAAATACAACAATGTTGTTTTTACACCCAGTCAAATACCTTCACAAACTCTAGAAGGTATGATTTCTGCTCTTCTATCAGAAGAGAAGAGAACAACAGAAGATTCAGAAGATGATCCTCAGGAGAAAGCATTATTTTCAAGAAGCAATTACAAGAGATCAGAGAGAATCAAATGTTTTTATTGTAAGAAAAACGGTCACATAGCTTGGTATTGTAGAACTCGAGCTAGTGATGTTCTTAAAGGAAAGCTTTAAAATGAAGGAAATCTTTCTTGCATTGAAGATGATCAAGATCCACCAGATATTGAGGATGAGGATCCACCAGATGGTGCTATAAATTTATGTGGATATGCTCTTTAAGAAGGGTCAAATTGGAGGCAGGCGACATCGGAGGATGGAGGATTTTCCATCATCTCAAGTTAGCTTCTTGCTTTGAGATGATGCTTTGCATGAGAAGCATTTTTGGTTTTGGTTGTTTTGTTTTTCTTTGTTGATGCTGACGGAGCTGACAGATTTGAAGAATGTATGTTTGTGAAGATTTTGTTTTGGATACAGGTTTGGGGTTTGGTGTTGAGCTCAATATGGATTGTTGTCCAGTGAGCTTCAAAGAGTATATGATCTTGAATTATACCCTTTCACGGTCACTAGACAACATGGTAGAGATCTGTCGTATCTCTTAGGGTCCATTGTCAAATAATTCAAGACTCTGTGATTTGAGAGCTTGGGACTAAAGAGCTCAAGAACACAACTCGAAGCTATGCCTTTCCGAGGGTAGACAAGACAGCATGATGGAGCCTCACTTGGTTTAGGATTTGTTCTTTGGGAGAAGATCTTCTATAAAATATGTATTTATATTATGTAATCAGCTTTGTTATGTATTTTAGCATTCAGGGGGGGTACGTTGGTACTATTACAAGAACAATGTAATAAGGGGGGAATGTTGGCATAATAGTTTGTATTACATTTCCAACATAACTACATAGTTACGTTAGTTAGTTTCTACAATTCTACACAGTTTTGCAGTTATGCCAACTGCTATGACAGTTTCATCAACTGTTCATCAACTGTTAAGTAGTATTTATACCCATCTTGTATATGCCTTTCATATCGAATGAATAATAAAGCATTTTACTCTTTCTCAAGCATTACATTTATTAATGCATCATAAATGCATGTTAGAAATTAAGGAAAGAAGGGGAATGAGAAAATAGTATGAAATCCAAGTTCTTGATATGTTTATTTTATACAAAATCATTGTAATTTTTCTCAATAATGAATAATGTTTTGTGTGGTTTTTTATTCAAAAGGGTTTTCCCCACATATATATTATGTAATGTGTTTTCTCTATGCTTTCTATAATTTTATTTTAGTTATTTTTATTTGTATGTAATGATTAGCTATCTAAGATCCTAATCTTGACAAGCACATACCAAAGGATGAATTTACATGATGACATTCAGTAGGATCCATTAGTTTATTTGGATTCAAGCTATCCTTTTTATGTTAGAATACTTACTCTATATGCATGTTTGTGACTACTACATACTTCAAGATACATGATGATTCCAGGATTCACATGCACCTTAAAGTGGAGTTAAAATGCAATGGAAAAATTTGCATACGCATGGCATTTCCTATTTAGTTTTGTGCCCATTTTGGGAGAATAGACTAATAAATTTATATATCAAGAAATGCTGCCGTCTTATGTGAAGCGTGATTGTGTTTCCCATGTCATTACTCACCCTTTTATACATATTTCTAAACATTCATCCTCCACCTTATTTATATACACATTCATTCTAGTATATTCATCCAAATCATGCATTTATTACATCTATCCATGCACCCACCACTATACATTTATTATCCACCTTTATGTTATGGGTCATTTCTATGAGTGTGCAATGGATGCTACACCCATGGATCTAACCCTTCAAAATTTGAAATTCAAATTCAAAATGTGGAATTCTTGCTTAGTCCTTTCCTAACTAGAGTAGACTATACACAAATGTGCATAATTTATTGATATGGCCCCATATTAAAAGGAATTTAATTGCACTTATTTGTCATCATCAAGCATCAAGTAATCATTCAAATATTATTCATATTTATGAAAATAGTATGTTAGGAAAACTTATATTGTAGCACTAAATTGAATAAAAAAATCTATATAATCATCTTAAAAGCATATGCATGTTTGACACTTTCTATAATTAATTATTTAAATAACCATGTAAAGCTAATCTTTTTCATGAGTTGAATTAGGATAACATGGATCCTAGTGATCCAACATCTCTCTAAAAGGTATTTTTAAATACCATTAGTCATTAGAACAAACTAAATAGCAACGAATCAAACAAAACAAGAAATAAGAGTGCACACTATCCAAGATCAAATCCATGACCACATATTAGATCCAAGATCATGAAAGTGTCCTAGACCATGGACTTGACCTAAAATAGGTTATTCTAGATTTGAGGCAAGGTACGTACAGAAACTTTTCCTTTCTAGTCCCTTGAAGACATCTAGATTTTAGTGGCACATGAATAGACACATTCAACATTCTTCTTACTTAGAGTTAAGTTCCTTAACCCTCTTTCCATTTAATTTCCTAGCTTAGCATCCAATTTGTCAATTATCAAACCCACAATTTTAATTGATTTAATTTAGGTTGATTTATGCTAAGTTGTATGCATTTCTTTGATTAACCTAAATTAAGCCTAGGGAATGGTTATTTTCCTTTACAATTATGTTAATTACCTAGTGAATCCTTGTGGTGTGTTCAATCCACTCTATTATAATATTAATTAAATTTATCTCTCTTATTTCGACCTTCATAATGAGGTGTGCCCATTTCATCTTACTTGAAAAGGTATTTTATAGATTTTAATAATGAATTAAATCAATAACAAGTGTCACGTAGTGGCGAGTAGCTACCTTTGAAGTATTAGAAAAAATAAAAGTATTTATTTGGTAATTAAAAATAATGAAAAATGTATTTGAAGTAATATAATAATTATGTTAAGTTGTAGTTTATATTTTTAAACTTTCAACTATACATGTTATGTGGATAAATAATTTGGGGAAACATGGGTAAATGAGATATGACAAAGTAATTTTGAAGAGGAATTACGTCCATTCAATGTTTCAAATGACATATTGTAGACAAGTGCCACTCGATATAACACTTTGAAATCTAAGGCATAAGCCTTGTATTATTAGTTCCTGCCGAAGGAATACTAATGCATCTGTTAGGTTTTATTAATTTGCACCCAATCAACCAATGAGAGAGCAGAATTAAAATAGTTTGACTAAATTCTCTAATGTATATTATTTTCCAAACTTCTTGCAAAATAAAAAAAAAAATCATTTTATTTATCATTCTATTGGATTATAGTTGTGAATAGTCTTATTGTTTGATGTAACCTTTTTTGGAGTGTCAATGTAATGGAGCAAAAAGTTTTCCATTGATTGCTATAGCAATAGTATAACTTTTTTGTCCACTCTTGCTAATAATGTTGTCGAGTATTTTATTATTTGATAGCTAGTGAAGTGTCAATGTAATGGAGCAAAATAAACCTTCCATTAATAGTTGTAGCAATAGTAGCTCTTTGTCTCCACTCCCTAACTTTATGATGAGAATTTGCTAATAATGTTAACCACTATTTATGTAAGGTTTACTCTATTTTCCTACACATATTTAAAATAAAATATTAAAAGAAACTCCTATAATATAGTAAACTCAAACAAATTACAAAATTTTCAATGGTATCTATCTCAATTAGTTCAAGCCCAATTTCAAAGATTGCTTAAAGCACTTGAATTACCCACACAACCACATTTATAATCACAAGTTTTACTACACAATGAATCCATCTACCAATTCAAATAATAACTCTTGAAAAAAAACAAATTAAAATTTTAGTTGGATGGGGATCATGTTCTATTATTATCTAATTTTCAATAAAAATATCACATATGAAAATTTATGTAAACTACTTTTAAATTTTAAAAAATTAAATAAACACAATCATAGTCCACATGCTCCAGTTATCACTATCTTCACTTCCAACCATAATTGTAATCAACAAATTATCGGCAGATATCAGACGCAATGCGTCTCTTGTTTAAAAAGATTGCTGTTACAATATATGATCAATAGAAAAGAATTTGAACAACCTAAATAAAAAATTTGTTATATAAGTTGAAATTTAAATTATATATTTATTTAATTTTTGGTAAATCAATCCAAACAAATTGTTGATTTTGATACAAATTTCACCATTATAATTTTATGGAAATGATATATTTCCCTTAAAATATTATAGATTTTTCGTTACTTGGGACTAACCATTATAGAATGGGATGGGCCAAATTAATCATGGAACACTTTAGTTTGACTACTGCCACTAGATTTTTATTGAAAGATCTAACATTTTAGTTTGTGGATGCTATATTCACCCTTGGATCTTGAGGTCCTCCGCACTTATTACGGGATCAAGCCTTTAATTACATTCACAAAAATGGTGAGTGTAGTTGGAACTTGGTTGATACGAAAACGAAACGACGTCGATAGTGACGAGGCATGGCAAACAGACCACAAAATTTTGAGTGATCCATCGTACGAGGGCGATGAACTCATGGATTATCTTGTCTTAGTTATGATAGCAAATAATGTGAGGAAACAGCATCTCCATACCGTGCAAACCACGTTTGTCCAACTCCTAGATACGTATTCAAGTATGAGTGGATTTTGCAACGACAATTTACGAATTCAACAATTTTCAACTGTTGTTTGACATTAACGAAATGAAAGGTGGACCAATTGAACTCGTTTCAGTCGTTGAGTAGAAAAGTGTCGTGAACAGCTGTAAAATCACTATCACAATTGTAAGGTTATTTTAAAATGTCATCCACTTTAACAGTTGAATGTCAATTTTGACTAATAAAAATAGGACAAATATTTCCTATTTGTGGATGAAGTCAAATATTGTTATTGAATATTTGACTATTGAAAGGATGATATTGACCATTTGTTAGTAGTGGATCTCAATCTGAAATATCACAGATTTCATTAATAAAAAAGTGGATCTCAATTTCATTTTTAACAGTTTGAGTCAAACAATCATGAATAATGGTCCATATGAATCTATCTCATATAAAAATGATCTACAATTAAATTTTGGTAAAACATGGTAATCTACACTACAATAAATACATTCTATTTAAATATGGAAGCGCTTAACCAGCCGGTGCGTTGTAAGTGACCGGCTGGTTGACATTTGTATGGCACATTGTTCCCGTCGAAAACTGGCGTACGGCATGTTGTTTACTGGATCAGGTCGAAAATCCGAATGCAATCATTTATTAATTTTTGTCGACTGCTCCCGTCGACTGGCCGACCGTATAGTCGGTGAGTTACAACTCACCGGCTGTTTACGGTGGGCGTTTAAATATCATCCATTTTAATAGTGGAACAATCAATAACAATTTTATAAATACCGTCTATTTACCATAACCCCGTGAAGAAAACAAATATAAAAGCGTATTCAGACATTGATACTTCTTGACTGTTGGTTTACAATCGCCATCACACAATAAAAATCTACATATTGTTTCGGCAGGTCTTTCAACCACGTCATTTCTACTGTTAGAAGATTGAAAGTTAGATATTAGATATTATTCACAAGATTAACAGTTGAAATCTCATGTTGCCGTAATTGCTGTATCAAATAACAGTTAAAATTGTTCAAACCAGGTAGCTCTAATGTTGTTGTTATATATAGCACCTTACGCAAAGAGTGAGCAAGCAGTTTTGTTACTTTTAGCATTCAATATTGAAAGAGTGCTTCATTTGCAAATCAGGTGTTTCTAACATGTTGATAATGTCAAAATGTTACTCAGCAAGGTTTATAGTGCTGCTCTTTACATTCATTGTCTTATTCGATTCTCTAGCATGGGCAGACTTGCATTCCTACACATTCGCTGTAAGTAGATTTTTATATAATTATGCTTTTCCATAGATAAGAATATTATTATAATCTTTCAAAGAGCTTGATGAATCCTTGTATCTGCTCAATTTAATCTTCCATTAAAGTCGGTATTGTTAACTAGTCCGGAAGTATCGCAATGTAAGAGACTGAGGATACTTATTTATTGTAGATATTGAGTTTTTAATTGAAGCTTCATCTTATCTTCATTGTGCGTGCGTATACCCAGTATTTAATACCTTAATAATATGATAGAGAGGGTAGAGATCAACTGATTTTCATTCGTTGATTATGTAGAGAATCCAGGGTAGAGCTTTATACACAAATACAGTCCAACTCATATTTCTATTTTAAGAGTTCTTACGCAAGAAACAAAAATTGTTATTGATTTGCACAGCTTGAATCGACAAACATTACTCGGCTATGTGAGACATATAACATAATCACAGTGAATGGACAGCTCCCGGGTCCAACTCTGTATGTCCGAAATGGCGACACACTTAATATTACAGTTTATAACAACGCCAAGCACAATGCCACCATCCACTGGTAAATATAGCTGTTGTAGACTGTCAATTCCATTTATGATTCAATACTCACTAACAAGAATTTGATTTTCAGGCATGGAGTGAGACAGATTCGCACAGGGTGGGCCGATGGACCCGTGTACGTTACACAGTGCCCCATCCAACCAGGGGGAAATTTTACATACACATTCACCATTATTGGACAAGAAGGAACGTTGTGGTGGCATGCTCATGTCTCATGGCTCCGTGCAACAGTTCATGGAGCAATGGTCATCTATCCAAAGAATGGCACCTCTTATCCTTTTACCCAACCCCACGCAGAGATTCCTATAGTGCTAGGTAATGGAAAGTACAACCGTATACAAGATATAATATTTATTGATCAAGTTAGCTTAGATGAGTCTCTTATCTTTCTTCAGCTATTAAGATTCATGAAGCTGTCAGGCTACTTATAGAGAAAGATCTAGAATGTTAGATAGCACGCATTTGGCTCTAGAGTAGTAGTACACTTTGGATTATGCCCTACAGAAAACAGGGCCTGCTTATTTCTAGGGCCTGCATATTTGTTTTTAGCTGTCTTTTAACTTCTTTTAGTTTCATAGGAGAGTCAGTAATTTTGACCCTCTTTTAAGGGGGTGTTTTTCTAACTCCCTTTTATTTTAAGTAAAATAGTGTGAGGTTTTGAATCGCTCACTTCACAATAGTAATAGTAAATAGCTTAATGCAATTCAAGTTTATCTATTAATTTGTTGTTGTCCTCTATCTTTTGGGAAGGTTTTATATCACCTACAAGATCATTTTGCTACTTGATATAGGAGGACGAGTCTATGCTGATATGGGGCATCATCTTGATGTCATCCCTTATATATCGTACCTCTAGCGAATTTCAACCTTACTGGATGACATAATCAAGGAATATACCATCATCCTCACCAATTGTGCACAACCAATTGAACTACAACTCTTTGATAGCTTGTTGTCTTTTAAATCTTGTTAAAGATATTTAAAATTTAGTACTAAAAGGATAGTCATAAAAGAATTAACTTCTTGTCTTTTAAGTCTTGTTATAGATATTTAAAATTTATTATTAAAAGGATAGTAAAAAGAATTTTAAAAATTCTTAATTTAAGAGACTCTTCAGTTAAATTAATAATATTTCAAATATGGATATTTATTGAATAATTTTAATTTTTTAATGAAAAATATTTATAATTAATTTTTTTTGAGTTATTGTTTTTTATATTTTGATTTGAATACTAAATTTTAATTAGTTATAAAAGCCATGATTACTAAATATGGTCATATAATGTTGATTTTTCCATGTTAAATTCTAAAAAACTCATTTTAAATAGTCATTTTGTTGATTTTCTTCCTTTACTTACGTTTTTTTTATAGATTCCAATACTTTGTATGGCATTTATTGCATCCTTATGTCTAGAAATCCATTCTCCACTTCAAAATTAATTCTCCGATATCTAGTGTCATTCCTATGGCTGTGGGGATTGGTCTTTCATATGTAAAATTAAACACTGAGTTTCAAAAATTCAAATTTTGTGAACTCCTACCCATTTTATTCCTACTATGAGTTGGCAGACATTTTGCATGATTATTACCATAGAGTGGTATTTATAAACATTCACTATACATTAATTCACATGTTAGAAACATCAAGCATTCATTGAACAATTATATGCATACAAGAAACATTTATTACAGGAACACTTCAATTGATGGAGTAAAAGTAACATCATTTACATTAAATTCATTACCTAGGGCATTTGCATGCTCGCCTATTATCTTTTGGTTCCTAGCACAACTATAAAGTTAGTGTCTCTAAGGAGTTGACCTAGAAGAGCTTGCCCCTAGTGTCCAACCTCTTTAACATATTTTTATATATTGTCAATACTTGACAATAGTTAAGACGTATACATTCTAAAAAATCAAGAAGTCAAATTGCACAATCAAGAATCATGTTCATGATCTAAACAATAGATCAACATGTGTAGAATCAACTCAAATCCATGAATTCAATCAAGAGATAACAACAATTCAATACATAAATTCCAATACTAGGCACATCCAAATTTTCTATTTTTGTATATCAGAACAATTTAAATATATCCATCATAAAAATTATTCATCTCCATTACTCTTAAACTACACACTTTTATTCCTCCACACCTAATTTTCATACTTTGATATTTAATATTATCACTTCCATAACCCATATAATAATTACTATAGAGTAATTTATATCAAGGGTCAACCACTATTATATTTCATTCTTTTTTTAAATAAAAAAAGTTGTTTATGAAATAAATATTTTTTAAACCATCTTTAAAACTTAGTATGTATCAACCCACTAAAAATTACAATTAGAACCTTCTTTCAAGCTCCATTATAAAAACACTATATTAATTGTCTCCATGAACGACGAGTGTTATGGTTATAATGTGTATAACTACTTTGGACAAGTATTTTCTTGTGTGTTATTCTTACAAAATTCTATTCAATATTTTATCGAGGGGAATCTTTACATATGTGACCGTTGATTTTAAATTTAAAGTTGAAATAACAATGGTATATCTGTAAAGCGTGAGTGGTTTGGAATAGGAAATGTGCTTCTAATTCACATATTTCCATGTTTTAGACTTTTCCCTTGTTCGTTCATACTGTTTTGTCATGACTCAAAATATTTGAATAAAATAATCAAATTGAACAGGAGAGTGGTGGAATAGCGATCCCATAGAAGTCGAAGCTGAAGCAGTTTTGAGTGGAGGTTCACTGAATGTTTCAGACGCTTTCACTATAAATGGACAACCAGGAGACCTCTATTCCTGCTCAACGTCAGGTACCAATTTTCTTTTGGTTGGAAAAGGTTTTGGAGACCTCTATTCATTTCCAGTGTTTTGAGTGGATGGACAGGCGATTAGTAAGGCTCAATAGATTAAAACCATATAATTCTACGCAGTTAAATCCATAAATGGGCACTCTGAACACAACTAAGGCATACCCAATTTGGTTTCTAACTAAACAAAATCAAGAGTGGAAACTAGTTGAGCAATGAAATTCTATGTGTGCAGGAACAACAAATTTCTCTGTAGAACAGGGACAAACCTACCTTCTCCGTATCATCAATGCTGCAGTCAATAATCACCTCTTTTTCAAGATTGCATCACACAATCTCACAGTGGTAGCGGTGGATGCCTCCTACACAAAGCCATACACAACAGACATAATGATGCTAACATCTGGTCAGACTGCAGACGTTCTTCTCACAACCAATCAACCGCAAGCCAAATACTACATTGCCGCCAAAGTATACACTACTCAAGCTGAAGAAGATATCGATAACACCACAACAACCGCCATTTTAAGCTATGTGGGCTCTAACTCATCTGCCACTCCAATCCTTCCGGAGCTTCCAGTATACAACGACACTGCAACTGTGACCACATTGACCCGAGCCTTACGAAGCCTGGCTTCACAGGAGCATCCGGTAGACGTTCCGCAAAGCATAGACGACAGTAGCATCATAACCGTAGGACTCGGTTTACTTCCTTGTGCCACCGGCGAGACCTGTGACGTCCCTGGAAATACCAGAGTGAGTGCCAGTATGAACAACATATCTTTTGTGCTGCCAGATGTCGCCATTCTGCAAGCTTATCACTTCGGCATTAATGGAGTCTATACCACCGACTTTCCTTCAAATCCACCAGTTGTGTTTGATTATACCGGGGATGTAGATGAATCTCTGTTTGCGCCAATTTCTGGCACAAAAGTGAAAGTCATTGATAATAATGCCACAGTTCAAATAGTGTTCCAGGGAACCATTATCTTCCAAGAAGACAACCATCCGATGCATATTCATGGCTATGACTTCTATGAAGAAAAGGTATGCAAACTTGTTGAGTCCATATATGGTCTCAAATAGGCTCCTAGGGCCTGGTATATCAAAATGGATGAACATTTGCTACAACATGAATTTAGTAGGCATCCATATGACCCAAATCTCTTCCTTAAGGATCAAGGGGGGGAGATTGTGATAATTAATGTATATGTTGATGACGTAGTTATCACAGACATCTTAGAAGAAATGGTTGAGACAACCAAGAATGATCTCAAGAAGGCATTTGATATGACAGATCTTGGGCTATTGCACTATTGTCTAGGCTTAGAGGTATGAAAAATAAATCACCATATCTTTGTATCACAAAGAAAATATGCCAAGACACTACTCGAGAAATTTAGAATGATGGATTCCAAACCCATGTCTACACCAATGGAATCAGGATTGCAGTTATCTATTTCTGATCCATCTCCTCAGGCAAATGCAACTCTCTATCAACAGTTGATTGGAGGTTTGATTTACTTAACTTACACCAGACCAGATATTAGTTTTTTTGTTAATTATCTTTCAAGATTCATGCAAGAACCAAAGACGTGTCGTTGTAAAGCAGCAAAATAGGTACTAATGTACATCTAGGGTACAATGAATCATGGTTTGGAATACAAAAGGAATGATCACTTCTTCTTGACAAGGTATACAAATGTAGATTATGCATGTTCAGTTGATGATAGGAAATCCACATCTAGATTTGTTTTCTTCTTAGGTTTAGGTCCTATTTCTTAGGGAAATAAGAAGCAATCAACAGTTGCTTGTTCCTCCACAGAAGCATAATATCGTGCAGCAATTGTAGTAGTTTGTGAAGCAGTATGGCTACGTTACATATTAGAAGGATTGGGGGTACCACAAAACCAATCTACTGTCCTCTATTGTGACAATTAGAGTGTTCTCAAGCTAGTTCATAATCCAGTGTTTCATGAACGAACCAAGCATATTGAAGTGGACTATCACTTCATACAAGAACATGTTCAACAAAACAACATTCAACTCCAATACTGCTCAACTTAGGAACAATGTGATGATATCTTCACAAAGCCTCTTGCACGTGTGAAGTTTGAAAGTTTTTAGTGTTCTCTTATTAGTACTTTAAAATAATGATGTAATAAGGGGGGAATGTTGGATATTCCATCACTATAGAGGAACTTGCTTATTAGGAAAGTCTTGAATGTCTAGATGACACAGAGACATCTCATCTTGATTCTCCTCTATCTACACCTCTAATATTGGTAGCTATTCTTCCACCTCCACCTGCCACTTCAACAAAGATATTGGCTTCTCCACATGCTACTTCATATTCTCTCCATTAGGTTTAGACTTGTCCTCTTGATCAACAAGATATCATCTTATCAGACATCCATCATTTGTTTGTAGAATCTCTCATAAATGATCTTAACAACAACATTGAGGACATATGTTTTCTCTTTGATGACAATTCTTGTGCTTCTCCAAAGTTTAGAGAGGCTTCAATGAGAGCTTCCAAAGATTCTTTGAAGAAGGATATTGCATGGGATTTTCTTTGTAGCCACATGACATGCATTGACATTCCACACATAATTTCTTTGGATCCTAATCTTCATCATTTTTCACATGATTTCGAGAGGTCACTTGTTCTAGTTAGGCCTGGGACTCCTTATTTGGTTGTGACTTTTTTTGAAATCAACATAAAGATAGTTGAGAAGTATTTTGAGATAGGGTTCATCATGAGACTTACCATCTCACCTCATTTCTTTGAGCATTAACCATTGGATTTGTTTCTTCCTAAGGGGAGAAATGTCATTTGCCACAAATGGGTCATTTTCAACATTCATACATGGCCATCCTCTTTTGGCACATGGGATACTTTTATTGTCAGGCTTTACAAAGTCTCTTTCTCTCTCCTATGTCCATATGAAAGTGTTTTAGGCTTGGTGTAGAGTTTTCATATTTGGGGATCTTTCTAGTTCTCTACATCTTCTTTTCTCTCTTTTTGAGGGAAGTTTTTTTTCCCACAAGGTTTTCTTCCTTTCTCCATTTTATGAGAGATTGCATTGTACTTGGGTACCTCATCAGGCCTAGTTGTCGATGTTAGCATTGTTGGTTACTCGGTTATTACATTGTTGGTTACTCATGTTAGTTATACCATCGGTTACAACTACACACACCTTCCTTATAAATGTGTTTACTGCCACTGAATAAAATGATCAAGCATTTACTATTTATCAGATGGTATCAGAGCGCTACTTGTACCTGTACGTTTGAATGAGAACCTATGGGCATTTAAAAATCAATATTGAAGGCCATTGAATGCTGCATATTATGTTTCTAGGCATGGTTGCATCCTATTTTGAAGGTTGTTACATATAAAAGAATTGTAAGTTTGTATAACAATGTCCGTGGAAATTTGAAGATGTTGAAAGGTGCCAAAATCTAGAGATGTCACATTTGTAAGTTTGTATGAAAGCGCTGCCAATTTGTATGAAAAGGTTGCAGTTTTTTTTTTTTGAATCAGATCGTTAAATTATGTGAATATTGGGAATGGGAATCTCTCTTCATTTTGGAGCTTTTTCATAGCCTTCTTGCATAGGATACCAAGCATAGGGCAACATGTATGGAGTTGGTGTAGTCCTAGGATTGAGGATCTTAGTAAATTTGGATTTGGGGGTCACTTGAAGAAATAACAATGAAAGATTGAGTAGATTACAGTGTGGAAGACTTGTTTGTATGAAGGAAAAACTTGCTGGACAGAGAAGACCAGTCCTCGCTTCAACTATTGGTAAGACATGGATTTTTTTTATCTAATCTACAATTTTTTATGAGATAAACTTTTTTTAAGAGTGCATCAAGTGTATTGTACCGAGCTCCTACCATCCACTATGAAAATAAAACTTGAGTACTTTATTGACAATGCTGACTATATTCACTTGCCATCTCTGTTGAAAGAAAAGCATTTCTTCCATTCATAGAGACTAAAGTTTGTTTTTGGTGTGGACTATTATTGATTGGATGGAAACTAAAGCCATTGTGGATAGGTGTTTTGTGAAATAAGGTGTTATTGGGATTATAAAGTGGAATAATAAAGGCATTCAACATTTGGGAAAATCAAGTATGGTAAATAGGCGAGTTGGTGAAACTGGTGAAAGTTTTGAGTGGTGATTACAAAAGGTCATGAGTTCAAAATATGATTATGGTTGGGCTCTTTTCATCTTATTTCATTTTGATTGATTATCAAAACCTTAAAATGGATTTTTTAATCATATTTACTTATGCGTGGACTTTCTATGCCATATTTGTTACACATAATGGGGCCTTCAAAGACTCACATGCTTGTGTTATTAGAGAGATTGATGTGACATTGAATGGATAAAGTGTAACAAGGTCAAATTGGAGGCAGGCGACATCGAAGGATGGAGGATTTTCCATCATATCAAGTTAGCTTCTCACTTTGAGATGATGCTTTGCATGAGAAACATTTTTGGTTTTGGCTGTTTTTGCTTTTCTTTGTTGATGCTGACAGATTTGAAGAATGTATGTTTTGTGAAGATTTTGTTTTGGAGACAGGTTTGGGATTTGGTGTTGATCTCAATATGGATTGTTGTCCAGTGAGCTTCAGAGTATATGATTGAGAATTATACCCTTTCGCGGTCACTAGACAATGATAGAGATCTATCGTATCTCTTAGGGATTGTTGTCAAATAATTCAAGACTCTGTGATTTGAGAGTTCAGGACTAAAGAGCTCAAGAACATAGCTCGAAGCTACGCCTTTCCGAGGGTAGACGAGACAGCATGATGGAGCCTCGCTTGGTTCAGGATTTGTTCTTTGGGAGAAGATCTTCTATAAAATATGTATTCATATTATGTAATCAGCTTTGTTGAGTATATTAGTATTCAGGGGGGTACCTTGGTACTATTGCAAGAACAATCTAATAAGGGGGGAATGTTAGCATTGTTGGTTACTCAGTTATTACATTGTTGGTTACTAATGTTAGTTATACCATCGGTTACAACTACACACACCTTCCTTATAAATGTGTTTACTGCCACTGAATAAAATGATCAAGCATTTACTGTTTATCAGTTGAGACCCAATTTTTTTACTTTATGCCCACCTATGTTATGCTTAAAGGGGGTGTTAATGTATATTTTATCTCATTTGTCTCATGCACATGGGTAAAATACACTTGGCATTAAGCCTACTTAGGAATCCAACTTTGTACGAGTTAGCTCACCACTTGTGAGTTTTGTAAAAGTTAACTCACCATCACTTCTTTTTAGTGGGAATCAACTCCATTATTCTTGGTTTATTGTTTCTTCCAAGAATCCTATATGTATGTCATTTCATATAGGTTAATACATGGCTGCATTAAATCCATTTCTATGTGAACATTTTGGTTGCATTATTATGTGTTTCCTAACTCATTCAAGGCATATGATTGCTTGTCTTTCACTACCTATTCCAATGCCAATATTCTATCAGATGATCTTGGTTTTGACAATCTTGTATTGGATTTGTGATACATTGAGCAGATGTTTGGAGTGGGGTTTTTCTCTCAGAAGGGTTTTCCCCATGTATATCTAGTTTTATGGTATATTTTTTTATTGTTGATTTTATGTTTAAATGTTGTGTATCTTCTTCATTTCATTTGGGCTATGGGATAGAGGGAAAAAAAATAAAAATAAAATTTTTGTTTTTTAGACTTGAGTACTTAAGTCCCTCAAAAAATTAAAAAAAAAATTTAAATTCATGATCTCATACCTTAAAGAATCTGAGAATTTTGATAAAGAAAATTAGAGTTAATAAACAAATCTACAAGTAGGTTTAAGCTAGTAAATAGAGCTTTACAATAAACCATTGAAGGAAAGGCATGATGAGTGTGATTGGGAGTAGTACCCTTAGATACTAAATGTTTAGAAGATGAATAATTGACTATGTCATAAGGTACAAGGGAAAAGACACTAGTTAATTTGCATGCAACATACATCAAGCTACATAGGACATATGGCAATTTTACAGTTGATCTTTTAGAGGATATATGATAACTTTATAGTTGATCTTTTAGAATATTTCATGGAACTACTTGTAAATCATAGGGCATATCTTCTTGGATAAAGCAGAGATTCAAGCACTCTCATTGTAAGCCTTTGTCCTACTCATGTATACACAATATTACTATAAGTATAATATATGAACTCTAATTAGTTCATATGCATAGTTTTTCTTGATTTTTTAACACATTTATAATAATTGATCCATGCCTAGTTACTTATTCATGTGGGTCCATGGTAGGAAAGGAAACAATTTACTAGATTTAACCATCTTAACCTTGTAATTAATTAATATTGTCTAGAATCTCTAACATGCTTCATGTTAGTATCCTATATATTAAGGATGATTTCCTAGCATATTTGAGTATTTGATGCTTAGACATTGGTTAAAGAGTGCCTTATTCCTTATAAGTGTATAATGTGGACGATGAGGTTGAAGTAAATTAAACTATTTATTGATTCGATGATATGCAGATACAAAACCATGTATATAAACTATGAGGGGAGTCCAGTTATATGTAACCGAACATAACTACTCATAACTGGTGGTAGGAACTACTCATAATCGGTGGTAGTTAACAAACTAATGCCAAATGCTAACAATGTAATACCATTGTTGTTATGCCAACAGTCCCCCCCTTATTACATTATCCCTGTAATAATACCAAAGTAACCCACCTGAATGCTAAAATACTCAACAAAGCTGATTACATAATATGAATACATATTTTATAAAAGATCTTCTCCCAAAGAAAAAATCCTAAACCAAGCAGGGCTCCATCATGCTATCTAGTCTACCCTCGAAAAGGTGTAGCTTTGAGTTGTGTTCTTGAGCTCTTTAGTCTGGAACTCTCAAATCATAGAGTCTTGAATTATTTGACAAGGAACCCTAAGAGATACGACAGATCTTTGCCATTGTCTAGTGATCGCGAAAGGGTATAATTCTTGATCATATACTCTTTGAATCTCGATGGACAACAATCCATATTAAGCTCAACACCAAATCCAAACCTGTCTCTAAAACAAAATCTTCATAAAACATACATTCTTCAAATCCGTCAGCATCAACAAAGAAAAGAAAAACAACCAAAACCAAAAATGCTTCTCATGTAAAGCATCATCTAAAAGTGAGAAGCTAACTTGAGATGATGGAAAATCCTCCATCCTCTGATGCCGTCTACCTTCAATATGACTCTCTTAGTCCTTACCCTCCAAAGATAGCACTAGAGGAAGTACTACAATCCTCGAAAGCCTCCAAATATATGTCAGTAGGAACAACCAATTTGTTTCCATCCATGGTACAAAATGATCAAGCATGATATTGAATAGATTTTCTCCAACCTTCATTAGTAGATGCTCTATGCATTGCTGCTAACTAACATTGAGAGCATGAACCATTCTTAATTCTTTAGCTTTTCAAACCTCTTTACACCCTCTCTCCTAATCCGTCCTAAAACATCTTTCTTCTCCTTCATGCAAATGGAGATATCCCTACAAATCTAATTTGCACCTTTCAAGCCTATATCCTTCTTGTTAGAATGCGCTTCATCTACCAGCATACAAGGAATGTCCAATTCTAAAAATCATACAAGGCTATCGCAAGTCTTGCTCCGAATCTAGACAGTTTTATTGCATTTTTATCACTATTTCCATTCAACATTGTAGAATATATGCTCAGGTATAGTCAGTTAATGCTAGGGCACCATAGATATTGCAAAATAGCACACAAACTAGTAGAAATCAACAATGATAGTAGCCAACAAAGGTAGTTAACAAACTGAATGGAGATTTTAGAAAAATAGTTCTTTTCACAGGCGTAGAAAAACACACATTACTTTTGAAAGGCCATTCTAGATATTCAACGCAGCAATAGAAGGAAATAACAACGCTAATATTCATAAGTGATGCACATTAACTATAGTCAAATGCATCACCCTCTCACACCATTTTTACAATCACAGAGACATCAATGAAAACTCATGGCAAACTATCATGCAGGTGTGAACTGTGAAGACATTATCTGCGGCAACAACAACAACTGACAAAAGATCAATATGTGGTTGTACGAAGCATGCTTTCTCCTCTGTGCCTGATATTGAGCCCAACAATTTCTCCTTTGATTAGATGACCAAATGAGTTTGTTGCTATAGCAACCCCTATCTCCAATTGTTGTGACTTGTTTTGCTATAGGTGCCACACTTTAACTGTGCTCTCCACGTCTCTTTTGTTCTTTCCATGCTCTAGTTCCCATGCACATCACAAGATCTATCAACGTTCTTACATAGACTTCATTATCAAGACTCTGCAAGTTTGGAGATCACATCGCTCTGATACCAAACGAAGTAAATTAAATTGTTTATTGATTTGATGATATGCAGATACAAAACCATGTATATAAACTATGAGGGGAGTCCGGTTATATGTAACTGAACATAACTAGTCATAATTGGCAGTAGGAACTACTCATAACCGGTGGTAGTTAACAAACTAATACCAAACGCTAACAATGTAATACCATTGTTATTATGCCAACAGAGATCACTCTAGCATTCTCATATAACAATATATATGCAATGAGTTAAACAATTACCTTACTATTATACATGATGTTTATTAATTTTTGGATTTCTGAATGTAATAAAACAACTTTTACATTGATCAATATGGAGATCCCTGCTTGAAAATGTGTAAAAACACAACTTTAGTGGTATATGTAAAAGTAATTTGGAAATTAATTCAATAGTGAAACCTTAGCCAAATGTTATCCTAGTATATTTAAGAATAACAAGGTAGAAGCCATACAATTATTAAAATGAATAAAAGTCAACATCATTATGTGTATTAATCATCCTATTGTGGAAACAAAGTCATAAATTACAATTAATCTTGTAGTAAAGGGGAAAAATAGAATTGGAAGCTTTACAAGGTTTTAGATCATTAATTTTAACATTGTTATTGACACAAACACAAACCACTCGCTATTGCTCACAACACATACAACTCAAGATTCTCAAACAAGATTGCAAACAATACTCTACGCAATTTCAAAATTTCAATACATTCTAACAAATTAGGAAGTCAAAGTACACAATCAATAGGATCATGTTCATGATCTAAACAATAGATCATCATGTGTAGAATCAACTCAAATCCACAAATTCAATCAAGAGATAACAACAATTCAATACATAATTTTGAATAGTAAGCACATCCAAATTTTCTAATTTTTGTACATCAAAACAATTTAAATATATACATCATAAAAATTATTCATCTCCATTACTCTTAAACTACACACTTTTATTCCTCCACACCTAAATTTCGTTCTTTGATATTTAATATTATCACTTCCATAACCCATAGAATAATTAATATAGAGTAATTTATATCAAGAGTCAACCACTATTATATTTCATTCTTTTTTAAATAAAGAAAATTGTTTATGAAATAAATATTTTTTTAACCATCTTTAAAATTTATTATGTATCAACCCACTAAAAATTACAATTAGAACCTTCTTTCAAGCTCCATTATAAAAACACTATATTAATTGTCTCGATGAACGACGAGTGTTATGGTTATAATGTGTATAACTACTTTTGACAAGTATTTTCTTGTGTGCTATTCTTACAAAATTCTATTCAATATTTTATCGAGGGGAATCTTTACATATGTGATCATTGATTTTAAATTTAAGGTTGAAATAACAATGGTATATCTGTAAAGCGTGAGTGGTTTGGAATAGGAAATGTGCTTCTAATTCACATATTTCCATGTTTTAGACTTTTCCCTTGTGCATTCATACTGTTTTGTCCTTGCATTTCGTCATGACTCAAATTACTTGAATAAAACAATCAATTGAACAGGAGAGTGGTGGAATAGCGATCCCATAGAAGTCGAAGCTGAAGTAGTTCTGAGTGGAGGTGCACCAAATGTTTCAGATGCTTTCACTATAAATGGACAACCAGGAGACCTCTATTCATGTTCAACGTTAGGTACAAATTTTCTTTTGGTTGGAAAAGGTTTTGGAGAGTTCTATTCAATTTTGGCCAATAAAAATAGGACAAATATTTACCACTTTTTATTATGAATGAGGTGTAAAATTTTTATTAGTTGTTTGACCATTAAAGTGGATGATATTTAAGTAGAGTGGGTGATTAGTAAGGCTCAATAGATTAAAACCATATAATTCTACCCAGTAAAATCCATAAATGGCCACTGTGAACACAACTAAGGCATACCCATTTTTGTTTTTCACTAAACAAAATCAAGAGTGGAAACCAGTTGAGCAATGAAATTCTATGTGTGCAGGAACAACAAATTTCTCTGTAGAATAAGGACAAACCTATCTTCTTCGTATCATCAATGCTGTAGTTAATAATCACCTCTTTTTCAAGATTGTATCACACAATCTCACAGTGGTAGTCGTGGATGCCTCCTACACAAAGCCATACACAACAGACATACTAATGTTAACATCTGGTCAGATTGCAGACGTTCTTCTCACAGCCAATCAATTGGAAGCCAAATACTACATTGCTGCAAAAGTATACACTACTCAAGTTGAAGAAGATATTGACAACACCACAACAACCACCATTTTAGGCTATGTGGGCTCTAACTCATCTGCCACTCCAATCCTTGCAGAGCTTCGAATATACAACGACACTGCAACTGTGACCACATTGACCCGAGCTTACGAAGCTTGGCTTGACAGGAGCATCTGGTGGACGTTCCCCAAAGCGTAGACAACAGTAGCATCGTAACCGTAGGACTCGGTTTACTTCCTTGTGCCACTGGCGAGACCTATTCTTCGGTGTGTTGCATATGGTGCTCTGTGAGCCTCTGTAAGAACAAACTCTCTGAGATTCCCCAATTAAGGAACATAGATATATCCGTAGTGTCTAAGCAAGCCATCATCATCAAAAGAATACCCCTCAAACTTGTCCCTCAAGGGAACCTAAAGCTAGACTATCTCACTATACAAAGCATCCTGTGACAAAAGCTCGAAGATATGTCCCCTCAAATCCATCTTCACTATCAATGAGAGCAAGTCATGTCTTCACCTACTGAGAGCATCTACCACAACATTCTCTTTCCCCTTAATATACTAGATCTCAAAATCATACTCGCATAGAAACTCCATCCATTGACACTATCGTGCATTTAGGTTAGGCTAGGAAAAGATGTACTGAAGGCTCCGATGATTAGAATGCAGCTCAAAATGATGCCCAAGAAGAAAATGGTGCCACTTAGTCAAAGCATGTATCACAACTGCAAGCTCCAAATTGTGAGTCAGGCAATTAAGTTCATGCACCTTTAGCTTGTGAGACTTGAAGGTAATCACACGTCCCTCCTACATGAGAACTGCTCCAAGACCATCAATCAAAGCATTTGTACAAACAACAAAGTCACTAGTAGGATTCAAAATCACCAAAATAGGAGCACTGGTAAGTTTCTCCTTCAAAATCTAAAAATCTCTCTCATATTGCTCAGTCCATAAAAACTTCTTGGTTTGCTTCTGAAGAGAAGTAATCAGATGTGCAATCTTGGAGAAGCCTTCCATGAACCTTCTGTAGTAACCGGCTAGTCCCATAAAACTCCTAACCTTAGCAGCATTAGTCAGAGTAGGCCAATCCAAAATAGCCTGAATCTTTGAAGGATCCACTGAAATCCCATCTCCAAAAATAATATGTCCCAGGTACTGGATCTCCATCTAGAAAGATTTGCATTTGGAAAGATTAGCATACAACTAGTTCTCTCTTAGGCATTGCAATACCAACTACAAATACTCCTTATGCTCCTTTATTGTGTGGGAATAAATCAAAATGTTGTCTAAAAAAATAACCACGAACCGATCCAAAAAGGTGCGGAAGACTCCATTCATCAGAGTCATAAAAACCATTGGGGCATTGGTCAACCCAAAAGGAAGTACAGTGAGATCACGTAGTGACCATAGCGTGTGTGAAATGTTGTCTTGTGAATATCAGCTTCTACTATCCTCAGCTGGTGGTACCTTGACTTAAGATCAATTTTTGAGACAACCTTCACTCCCTGAATCTGATCGAACAAATCATCAGTCCTTAGCAATGGGTAGCGATTCTTCATTGTGAGCTTGTTCAACTGCCTGTAGTCAATGCAAAGGTGAAGAGACCAATCCTTCTTCTTCATGAAGATAATGGGTGCTCCCCAAGGAGAAACACTAGGGTGAATATGACCCTTCTTCAAAAGTTCCTCTATCTGCAACTTAAGCTCTTGAATCTCCTAAGTCATCATTCTATAATGAGCTTTGGAAATAAGCTGCACTCTTGGCACCAAGTTAATGTGAAAATTAATCTCTCGCTGCGATGGCATCCCAAAAAGGTTTGAAGGAAAAACATTAACAAACTCCCTAAGAATAGGGTGATCATCGAAAGAAGTCTCTGGTTTGTCCTATGATCTGTTGCTGATAGAAATGGCAAAGAATTGGCATCTCTTTTACATACAACGCTTAAGCTGCATAGATGAGATAATCTTGAGTGAAATTGGTCTTTGAATTCCTGAAATCTTCACCCTATTACCCTCATCATCCAAGCACTCAATAGATTTGCTGCGGCAGTCAAGCTTAGCCTCATGAGCATTCAACCAATCCATACCAAAAATCACGTCATAGGACCCTAAAGGAATAACTCAGAGATTTGCCAAAGTGGAAAAAGCTCCAAGTCCTATTTGACACTCCTTGACCATAGAACCAACAGACATCCTGACTCCCAAAGCTAACTCTACATCTCATTTAGCATCTTGCTTAATAGCCACTAGCCTGCACTTCTCCACTATTGACAGTGATACGAATGAATCTATAGCCCTAGAATCAAAGAGTATAGAAATAACAATATTACCAATTTTGCCAGGAGTCTCAATGACTGGTGCCTGATTATCTGCCTGTTGATTATCTACTACTGCAAAGACTCGGTGGGCTTTCTCCACATCACCAACTGTAGGCTTAGAAGTTGCTGCTTGCTAACCTCTTGCAACTGAAATGTTCTAGAGACACCCCTGAGCGATATGTCCCATACCTTCACATGTATAAAAGGACCCTTATGTGGTGCTTGTGTCTGCGGATGAAAAGTGGGTCTACTAGAGCTGGCTTGACTTCTTTTGAAACTCTACTGTGTACGAGCTAGCCCCACATACTATGTTCATGGTTTTTGGTCTCTCCTCTGAGGTGGAGCCTGCCAAGATCTAGATTATCCTCCCTAAAAAGACTTAGCCTTCTGACCCTGCTACTGTTGCTATGGAGTTTACCTAGCAGGAAAGGGGTTAGCCTTGAATCCACTCCTAGGAGGCACGGATGGATGAGAGAAGTTACGGTTCTGCTGGGATTGGTTTCAAAAATTATCTTAGTTATCATGATACTTGGGCTAGATTTCTTCTACAATTAGGGCCTTCTCTACTGCCTGTCTCAAGGTTGAGGGCTTAGACAAACATATAGGTCTTGCAATGCTATGGTTGAGTCCTCTGATGAAGCGATTGACCATCAAATTCTCATCCTGAATACAATCAACATATTGTAGCAATTCCAAAAATTTGTGGAAAATATAATTAAAAGAGAATATAACATAAGAGGTTTAAAATAACTTTGTACATCTTATCTTTAGGAACTAAATTATAAAAGGAGTTTCTCTTTCGATGAGCATACCTCTTATCTTTAATATTACCTATACTTTCAATTGTGCTTGGTTGAAATGTGAGTTTGAAAGGAAGAAAGAAAGTACAAATAAATATTATATGTTCATTATTTAAAACATTAGAGAAATGTTAAGTGATTTTTTAATTTATTGGTGAAGTTACTAGAGCTGCAATGAAGCAATGAAAGACATAATAATTAAATAGGGTTGTTCTAGTATTGTAAGATATAGGAAGACCATACCATGGTGGAAGCCTTATGAATAAAAAAGGTTTTGATATATTTTAAAATTACAATACCAAAAAGATTACCTTGATCAATGGTTGACCAGGTTTGAAGGAAAAATTAGTTGCTAAAAAAAAAAATACCTATAATTGCTAGTAAAAACATGGCTTACCATTCATAGAATAATATTTATTTACTTTGTTCAAACTGAAAGAAAAAAGAATCTCTCAATTTAATTATGTTATATTAATAATTAATATATTATGAGCATAATTATTAATTATTATACATCTAAATATGTGAATGTATATATGATATAATTTATACCAAATGAGCTTGTAATTACTAATAGTAATTAGTATTTATATATGATAATAATAGTAATTATTAATATTATTATTTTTGTTACTTATTATTTTGGTCAATTTTAACATATGTGGAGTTTTTATCAATCTTATTAGTTAGTATAGGCTTATAACCATCACTGAGGGGTTGTATTCTATCAAAATTATGTGGAACTTGTACCTTGTTGACTACATGAATGTGGCTGCATTAATTATTGATACTAAATGTTTGTAAGTAGTATTTGAATGACTAGCCAATTTTGTTTGTTCTAATGGAAAATTCTCTTAAGACATTTTCTAGGAACTAATCGAAACAACTTAGAATCTAAACTATCCAATTTTTGAAGTATTATGTGTATAATTTCTAAACTTTATAACCATTATTTTCAAAAACTATCATTATGTACATTGTATTTTCTTGTTAAAAATGTCTATCATTTAATTAGAAATCCATATCAATGGCTTTCCTTATATTGGAGACAAAATTATTCGTTAAAGACATGATATTTCTATGGTCCATTATAGTTAATTAGAGAACTTTTGACAAAAAATTGTGTAAATTTTTAAATCAACATTTATGTTAAGAGAACATTGTTGAAGAGTACATAAATTAATTCAATAAATAAACTATTTAATCTATAATATAACCCTAATGAACTCTATTTTTATACAATACAACCCTAATGGACTATATTTTATTCGGGTTGCATTTATACTTGTGAGTAGCACTAACAAAAACATCTTCTTCAACTTGTTTTCAAGTGAAATAAAGCTATAAAACTTAGAGTAGTAGGTGACTAAAGAGGTGGCATACATGAAATAGACTCACCTACAAATAGTAGTGCTTGTTTGGTTCTTGTGTGAGATTTCTTCTCAATAATAAAGTATCTTATGTTTATGTCAAGGACAATGCTAGTTGTTATAAAGAAGGTTTAGTCCTTTTGCCTATTTTAACTAGGGACAAATGTTAGAGCGGAGTTTATTTTTGGCTTACCATAGCTTACAACTTAGTAGCATGACATTCCAATACTAGGTTTAGCTCCCAAAGGGTCCATAGAACCATTATGGGTTTCCCCATATAGTGAGAGGATCATTGTTACTAGCTCACCTTTAACCCATGGACAAATGGCTATATGTGAGTAGCAAAGGAAGGAATTTTGTGTACCTCAATAACTTCCACTGCCTAAAGGAATAGGTTTCAATGCTAATTACTACCAAAAAGCTGTTGACATGAAGAACCTTGCTTAAAGAGACATTTCAACCAAGATTACATTCAAGAGAAGAGACAAAAATGGAGTCGTAGGCTAACAAACTACAAGAAAAATATAATAAAATTACTCATAAGCATATGACTAAATGTTCATGGTCTCTCTAGTATATTTTTTTGGACTTCTATTTTACTTTGGTCAATTTTATCAAAGAATGCAATTGCTTCATAGTAATGCTTATGCCTGTGTATAACACTACCAAAAAGCTATTGAAAGGAAGAGTCGTGCCTAAAGAGACATTTCAACCAATATTGTTCACAAAAAAAAACAACACTAACAAAAACATCTTCTTCAACTCATTTTCAAGTGAAATAAAGTTGAAAAACTCAGAATTGTAGGTAACTACAGAGGTGGCATATATGAAATAGACTCACTTACAAATAGTGGCACTTGTTTGGTTCTTAAGTGCGATTCCTCTTAGAGCAAAAGGAAGCAAGAAACAAATATTATTCTTGGACTTTGAACAATGTGAATATAATACTAACATTAAGTGAGAATGGTGAAAAATCTCAAGTTGGTTGGAGGCTTGATAAGATCAACTCTTAAAATGAAGCTCAATTTAAAATCGCTGGATAAAGTGAACCCAACCCTTATGATGACTTCACTCATTCTTCAAGAAAAAAATGATGTGAGCAAAATCTAGTTTAACTATATAGTTTGAGGATGTAGTACTAGAAACTAGTACAAATTGAGTAGTGAAAAGTAAAAATAATTGACAAATACAATTCAAATATAGAAGGAAGAATAGATCTCTATATCTCATGATCTTTGTTTTAATTTCTTTTGTTGTTTGTTGTTTGCATGTAACTGAACATGTTGACAGTGAAAATTTCAAACACGTTGATCTCGTATTAGATATGATAATGATGTGTTTGAGAATTCTTGCTTTCCAATTAAAACAAAGCAAAGATTTTGTGGGAAATACGCTTGATGAGAAAAGTGGTGGGACGTACATCGAAATGAAATTAAAAAAAATTCACCACCTATTAGTTTCAAGGAACGCCACTCTAACTACTAGCACTTGGACCCATAGGAGGTTCAAGGAATATGCCAATAGAAAAACCGACGAGTTTAGAAAATTTCCCGGCGGTCTTTTACGGTGTGAGACAATTCCGAGCACTATAATGCTCACATATAAAAGCCTATCGGCTAACTAGTAACTCTACCGTCAGTTTTATTCTCTGCCACCGCAAAATAGTTGAAACTACACACATTGGTAAGTGGGACTCGAATGGTTGGTAGGATTGGAGTTAAAATAGTTATGTTAATTTTAAATTCTATTTTGGATATTGTTGTTGTGAAGGACTTGGGCAATGGATATCATAAATTGTCCACTGAGCCTATTTCATCCATTGAGAAAAGATCACGTTTTAAAATGTGACATGAAAGGTATTGCGAGGTTTCAACTAATCAGAAAAGGCAATGTTTGTGCATATTTGTCTTTAAAAAATAAATCAGCGAAGGGATTGAAGCACTTATAAAGGCTTTAATGTAGACTTCAAAAGAGATATAAACTTTGTAAAAAGGTTATTTTGTACTTTGTAAAAAATATAAAGGCGTTGAATGTGGACTTATAAGGGCATGTTATAATTTGTAAAAAAAATATTTTAATTCTCACTTTCACTTATTAATGGTCCATATTTATAGATATTTTAATAAACTATCCACATTTTCAGCCTATAAGACTTAAAAATATGAGCCAATCAAAATAATATCTAAAACATAGAACCAAATTAAATTATTACTAATTATTTTTTTAAAACATTTGAAGTTAAAAAAATTGCCTGTTTAGTTTATAAAAAATAGATATAAACTATAAATAGAAAAAAATTATAACATTTAATTGATGCATAAATAGAAAAAATTATAACATTTAATTGATGCATACATACAACTACTAATCACCATGCTACCACAGAGATGATTAGTAATTGTATGCATCTCTTTAGCTGACGGAAAGAGTTAAGAGTGTGTTTTTTGTTCTGACTCTGGGTGTTCCTTCTGGTGAGACAGTTTGTTTGGAGGATCCTCGTTCTCAGAGGTATCTCTCAGTTGCTGAACAGAGCCTTTAGCTTTTCGTTGTTGTTGATTCATCTATATGGTCTTCTACTGTTTGGAACAAGGCCACTATTACTTGCCAGTAACAGAGAGATTGTGACCTTTCATTTCTGTGGTTTTTCATAGAGCAGGTCCAGTGGTACAGATACTTTCATACTCCATTTCTACAGCAAGGTGTGGCATTGAAAGCCTATAAGGAACTGTATAGTTTCAGATAGCAGATGTGTCAGGCAATGTTATGTTGTTACCTTGTTCTGTATTTGTCTCTGTTTGGCAGATTTCTTTGTTTATTTCTCTGCTTTTTGAGGACGACTTATAAGGCTGCTGGCTGTTTTAGGGAGCTATTTTTTTTCCTTTGTATTAATGCATTTTTCGATAAAAAAAAACTACTAATCACTAATTTAGTGCTTTTGATCACAATAGTATCAACATTAGAGAGATATATGTAACACATCTATAGTAGTTATCTTAAACAAAGAGAAGAAAGTTATTTAATTTAATTTATATAATTTATGTCTTTTTTCAAATAAATATATTTAAAAAATAATAATTTTGTTTTAATTTCTATAATTACACAGAAGGCATTCTCTATATGAAATAGACTTGTCAGCTATTCTTAAAGTTTATCTACTTCAACAATGAAAGGTCAATTTGGGCCAATAAAAATAAGACAAATATTTACCACTTTTTATTGTGAATGAGGTGTAAAATTATTATTGATTGTTTAACCATTAAAAGGATGATATTTAAGGAGAGTGCCACCTACCTTGGGCGCATTGAGGATGCCCTGCAACACGATTGAAACTATACTCGCCGTGGGATCTTCTCGAAACGCCGTTTTCGTTTTGTCGTCGTCAGAAAAGCTATATATCCGTCCCGGCTACTTCTGATCATGATTTCCGTCGATTGTGATTCTTGAAGTTGATCCTGGTCTGCCGAATGTTTCTCCACTGTCCAGAAATGTACATGCCGTAAACGTCGGCAGGAATCCGTATTGTAGATGGGATGGATTCAATGAACTCAACTTGTTTTTCCACTGTCAATGAATGCTCCATAGGTACATATCACTTTTTTAATGTCCTCTTCGCACAGTCTTCCTACTTATGAACTACCGTCCGGCCCCGGAATGAATAGTTTTCGTAAGACTTCTTGAGTGGTGCAAATTTCTCTGCTGTTGTATAAATGAGAGTACTGAAATTTTTTGTCATATGATAATGCTCTGGAGTTTAGCGAGAATTATTCAAATGAATTTTTGTTTTAAGAAAAGTAGTTGGCAACACGTGATTGTCGAAGGGTAACATGAAAATTAAAATTACTTCAATCTTTTTTAAAATTGGGATTTGATCTGTTAGAGTGATTTAAACTTTTACCAGGCAATCAAATTGACAGCTTAAAGCCTTTTTAGAAAGAATTGTCGAAAATAAATATGCGAAGAACATTGTCTCTAACATTACTGTATGAACAATCATTAATTACGCCTTGGAGAGAAACCAAGAATCCATACGGTGTGAGATGGAAATTGACGGTCTTTACCTGTCTGTACGCCTTGGACGACCATGGAAGCAATCCAAACCATGAGAAATTAAATGAAATTTAAGAGGTAAAAAAAATAAATAGGGGTAAAACTTGAGAATTGTAACCAAACTTCGCCGACAAATTTTGGGCAAAACCCTAAGAATTTGTAGCCTTTATGCCACCAAAAGTTATCTTGAGATCGCTGATTTTTTGGCCAGCAGATCCAAACTCGGTTTGATAGATAACTGGATTTTTTTTTTTGAGATATCTGACTGGATCAATTCCATCGCCTTGCATCCCTCTCGTAAAATACCAGTTGTTGATCTGTACATTTAACTTGTTCCCTCTCATAAATAGAACGTCTTCGACTTCGACGTAAAAATAGAGAATCAATACTTAAAAGCACATTTTCCAGAATCATAAAATGCTGTTGCCATCCACTATTCATCTCAATGTCACAGCATTCTGTATAGACCGGCACCGCCCACCATAATCAGTCGGCACGTTGTGTCTCTCTGCATTTTCAACATGTAATTTTTTCAACTTGTTTTATAGAGGATTTGAATCAATAATGAAGAATGTTTTCGACCTTTCTGTTTGTCGACAGGATTTCAACCTTCCTGTTTATCGACAGAATTTCGACTGCCGGTATATTTACAACGTATTGACTGTTTAAACTCTTCCGAGGGCCACATAAAGGTGGCGCTGTACATTCTACTTACATCATGCAAGCGACCTAAAGAGTACTCTAAATATCTTCAATTAATGCAGGTTTGTATTCTCAAGAATGCACAGGGAAAAATGTATGATCATAGACAAGGCACGTGCCCTGTTTGATAGAATGCCTCAAAGAGACGTGTTCTTGTGCACTGCAATGATTTAAGGATATCCACCAAAATTAGACATACAAGCACAGCAAAATCAATGGTCTCTGTTGAGCTTTGGAAAAGGGTATGGACATACATCAAAGCATACAGCGAGGGGATTTTTTTTCAGATGTTAAAACAAAGATCTAACACCAAAGCAACCGAACACGTTTTTTTACAGATAAACGGCTGCTAGTTTGCACAGTTGTATGGATATGCATACAGAATTAGATAACAGATCAAAGGCAGGCGGTTTGTGGGCTCGCTTGTACAGGGGAGGTTTAAATTTGATTCCCCCATTTCCATCGCTTGGCGATGCCCAAAATGGGCCTATTCGTACAAATCAATAAAACTAGCAATTGGACCTATAGGTTCAATGGGCACGCTGATAATTTATTTGGAGTAAGGTTCTGCCCAACATATTATTGACCTATCCTTCATACTTATTTGTCAAGTATTTTATGATGGCATTTGACTTTGCTAACCCCTCTCAAATTGTATTAAAATACATACACCACATAAAATTATGTGAAATACTGAAGTTGAATCAGGTTTGTATCAAGGTTGGTCACAATCTCTAGTTAGAAGTTGTGCATCCATCACCACAAACTGGAAATCCCTTCTATCATCCTCAATGTTTGAGGCAAAGGTCCATGGAACCAAGTAAATATTTGTTATTTTAAAATATTCAAACCAGAAAATTCCTTACCCCACAATCAAAACAAGAAGAGCAACAACAAAAACTAGGAAGGTCAAAAGGGTCATGAAAAATCCTAACAAAAAGTCCAAAGACATGCACTCACATTTTAGAAATACCCACTTCAAATTACTTCAACACTAATAAATTAATAATATATATACAAAGGTGAGTTGTTGCTTTGGGGTTGGGCCTTCAACGTCTAAACATTCCTCCCAATATTATTTATTATTAATAATTTATTTACTTATTGTGATTTGACAATTTTCAAAACTAAAACAACTTTTTTTATTAACTTCACATAAACTCATTATTAACTTTTATTTATTAACTTATTTTAATTTCTATTTCTCTTGCCAAAAATAAACTCATTATTCCATGTTGGTTATCATATCATTGAATGTATTATCCATTGTTAAATCATCTTCAAGGATTATGGACCAATGGACATATTACTTTACATTTAATGAGTTGTATACTTAGGTCTGTAATGTATGCTCTACTATAAATCATTCCCAAGGATATCCACCTAATTTGAACATCTCAATATTAGGGCCACTATGATAAAGTCTCTTTCTTCTCATGCACAATTACCACTATCAAACTAACCTTCAAGTGTGATATCATTCTTCTATATTATGGGTTTGCATGTGATGTTGCCATGCTAATCATGGTAATGTATTTTGGTGTTATTAATACTGTAAAATTATGGATCATGTTATGTGCATCATTTTGTTATGGTTGGGATGCATGGCCACAATATATCTACAATTAAATATCTAGTGTTTATGTTATGGCATCAAGGATTTCTTCTGAAGGTTTAAGTGTTCAAATGTTTAGATTCTTTTTCCCAAAAAGTTGTATTTCTCGCATGTTGCCGCCAAGATATGGCCCTACTCACAAGCCTATATAATTGCAATTGTAATAGTGACACGCTTAGTAGGCACACAGGTAGGTCAACATCAAGAGAAGGCAAAGGAAAAAGGTGTTTGGTTTTAATATTGCAAAGAAAGGAGAGAGGGGGGGGATGGTAACAACTGAGTCATGTGGAAGCCAACAAAACAATATATTTAGACCATTTTTTCAAACCACCAAAAAGAAAACATATCAATTACTTAGATCATTTTTTCAAATTACAAAGAAGCTAACTTATCAATGTAGTTAAATAATTCCTTCTATAACTATTCTCTAGGAAGGCGTAAAGTAGAATGGTAACAACACTCTCCTATTAACTCTTTTGAATTGCTTGATTCAGAATTTATATGAAGCATAAACCCCTAAAACTGGATATAAGGCATAAGGGACACCACAATTGAGCCTATAGTGAGAGTGGTTGGACTACATTTCCCTTGTCTTCATTGATTGTTTAATTAAACTTAAGATAAGTAGTATAGTTATCAAATTCTCTTTTGTCTTATCATTAGCTTTTATGAGTTTCAAAGATTCAAGTCAATTTTGTAAAATTAATAGCATATGTTGATTGTTTTTAAGTAGACAAATTTTTTCTTGTAAAATAATTCCCTTTATCCATGCCATGTCATTTGGCTTTATGTCACAAGACAATCAACTCCAACCACTTCCAATTCATTTTCACTAACTAATAGGTAACAAGTATCATGAACTTCGAAGAAAACTGCCTCAACCCCCCGACTTGGGTAGATACTATGTCTTAAATTAATAACCTACTTGAGTATGCTCATAACCTTCATCCTATATTTTAATAAACTCACTATATTTATAAATATAATCATACCAATTTTATTAAAAAAAGAGACTTTTTAGACAATAATTAATGCATGCATGCTTCACTTCATCAATAAATGGTAGTAATGGAAGGCCATACCCTCTGGTTCTAATCTACAACAGTTACTGTTTCATCACATCCCCATAAATAGTATGCAACTCATGGTCACCAAATAGTGAAAATAGACATACTAGCAACATTAAACCCTGAGCAATTTGTGTTACTATAACAATTTTACTAACGACTAGGATTTTATCTAATGCAAAGTTAAAAAGACTAAAAAAGGCATTCAGCTTAAATGAGAATAAAAAATCTTAGTTAAGACCAAAATAAGAAATCAAATGGATAAAGTTTTACCATTTGGAAATTGAAGAATCAAAACAAAATTATACACATATAAGTTGACAACCATAAACACAAACATTCTTTCTCAAACTAATCTATTGACAACCATAAACATGAGCATTCATTCTCAAACCAATTAGACCTTAAATTTAGGGGGATGAAGCCTTTGAATAAGGCTAAGAAAAATTTAAGTATCATCTATCTCAAATTGTTTGTTTCAAAAATGACAAAAGTCATTAACATATGTATATATCAAATCAAAGAATTCTACAATAGACAAATAGATGAGACAAATAATTAAGAACCTTGAAAAAAGATCTAGCTCAGTAATTTACTATAAATGAATCTTACAATTAAAAAATCCACTAAATATGGCCAACATTTAACCAAAAAAAAAAGCTTGAGATAGTTCAGTGCAACTGCCTAAAACACATCTTGCCAAAAAGCATTAACAATTGCCTCAATTGAGTAAAACTGTTCATTCAACATACTAGTCCCTTAAAAAACAAGCTCGCAAGGCTTCACTCCTAATCTTAGATAAAGTCTAGCAGACATTATGCTTCAAATTAGTAACAGATTCTACCGCCTTCAGTACTTGCTCATTCGTAAGGCTTCATTCCTAATCTTAGAGAAAATCTAGCAGACATTATGCTTCAAATTAGGAAAAGCTTCTATCACCTTCTGTACTTGCTCATCTAGTGTCTTTTGATCCTCCTTTCTATGTGGAGCTTCATACTTTGTTGGCTGCAGTACACATTAGAGTTTACATACATAAGGATACAAGTCTTACAAAGGATCCGAATTTAAATACAGATTGACTTGTGTGACTACGTTAAAGCTTCCATTCTTCTAAACTTCACATTACCAAATTCACATGCAAAGGTGATATAAAAATTTCTAATTTTACTACAATGCACAGAACTTCGAAACCTTTGAGGAACAAACCTAAACTTGAGGAAAACGCTAGAGACAATTGTAATTTTACTACAAATTGTAGAAAAAATGTAGTCTTAAAAGGAACAAACTTCAAGATGGTGAAAGTTTTGCACACATTTCAAATCCTTACAAATCCTTTCAACCAAGCACTAAACCCACCAATAATGTCTTTACAAATTATTCTAGTGGAAAAGCTAAAACATTTCTATTAAATAGTAGAACTACCACCTTGGATAATGTTAGGAAACAACTTTCGACATATCTTTTCCATGTATTGGAGACATAACCATCCTCATTTTACCATATCCCAATGTAATACATGAAACAGTGTGTCCAGTTCAGATATAAAACCATGGCACAATAGAATGAGAAGTCTAAACTTATGAGCAGGAATATATATATATATATATATATATAGCATAACAAATACAGATAATTTAATGGAATTAATCTGAAATCTATATACATGAACAAAAAACAACACTACAACTAAGGAATTTCAGAATGACTAAAATGTCTAGCAGCTAAAATATATACCTTTTTCTCAGCCTAAAATAACCGCTCCTTAGTCTTCTTCTTCTTAACAACCTCCCTTTCAATGGGCACACAAATATGATGTATCATTCTTTTTGCTTACATTAATCTTGGTGGAAGTTGTGATTAACTCGTCTCATACGTACACCATTCACCTTGAATGGACCTAAGCCATTAAAACATATTATAAAACATAATAATCAGAATAAATAAGTATTCATTTCAAACAAAATTAGAAGCAATATTAAAGCTGCTCCAATAGAATCTCATTACGTAGATGATTCTCAAAACACAATAAAGTGGCCAAGCATAATGGCCCTTAGAGAATAACCAATGTTTATAAAACAAAATGTAAATATTAGCAATTTCACAAAAAAATCATTGTGTCCAAAACATATCTCCTCCACACACATAAAAACAAGCGCTAAGCACAAGCACATAAAACATAAAAAATGTTGAACAAATAATTGCACCTAATGGTGATTTTTAGCCCAATGAATAGTTAAATAGTAGCATATAGTAGTGGTAAAAGTTTTGATCCATCAATGGTTAGCAGGTGGTCTTCACTAAATTTATTTGCCCCTGGCATGTTACCAATGGTATCTATAGACTTTATGATCATGCCACGAGAACTAATACCACAAAATAGTCCAACCTCTACACTGATAAGACCTAGTTATTAAGTTTTGGTTCAACAAAAAAAATTCTTGTCGTGTTCTGTGTCATTATAGAAAGTCATAAAGTTGTCAAAATCTTCTTGTGATAGGCCCTATGTCAACCTTTTATTACTTCACATACATGTTTTCATGCTTCTCATGTCAATTGGTCCCCTGTGAAGTCAAGCAATGAAGTAGGATCTATTGTATAGAAATATTGCAATACACAACCTCCCATAGTAAACTGATGGGCTGATCTAAAATATATCACAGTATAGCATTGGAAGCATAACTCCATCACAGAAACCCATAAAATATTTCAAAAATTAAAATATGCATAGTGAAGGATCTACTCTACATGTTCTAAGTGTCATTACTAAGGAAATATATTTCAACCAATAGAATATTATGATATGTAAAATGGATTGAACATAAGTGTTTCCTACACAGACTTATACACCGGTGCTACATGCTCAATTAAAGGATCAAAGATGAGCATTAACACAATGAAAACCCATTTTTGAATCACCATGGCAACCTATGAAGACAAGCTCTTTCAGAGGGTAAAATAGTTTATACCCCCATGCTCTCAAGTGGGCATAGGGTTGATTTGTTCTTAGGTAGTAAAGTTTTGAGGATGTACAAAGTTTGAACTTTGAAATAGTCCGGTTGATGCCCACCAACAGTTTGACAAAATGCCCAAGAGAAATGTTCTATGTTGCAATGCAATGCTGAGACGGTATAACAAAAGTGGGCTCTAGGGACAAACACTTGAACTTTATTACACAATGCTGAGGGAAGGGACGGATCCTGACTATTTTATGTCTCCCTAAGTTATCAAGGCCTATACCAATTTTTCTGATTTGTTACAGGGTAGAGAGATCCATAATAATATTAATCAAGGTAAAGGTATTTTGTTAAAGAGTTTTTTTGGTTGCTACAATAGGGTTTCTACTATAGGATTGGATTCGATTGGGCATCAACAATAGTATTTACCTTCTTCTTCGAAGATAAAATTTGATTTAAGGTGGTTGAACATTTACAGAAAGGAATGGCATACTCATAAAACCCATTTTTTATTTGCTCTGTGACACCCTTTGAGACCCATTTTTCAATTTAGTAATTACAAAGCCTTTTAAAACTATCAGCCTCAAGTACCTTTGAAACAATAAAATTATGGATCTCTCTACATAATTTTGTGGCCAGTGCCCTGATAGACATGTATGCAAAGTGTGGTAGAATGGAGTTTGTGAGACAAGTGCGTGATAAAACAAATGCAAGGGATGTTGTAACATGGAGTGCCATGATTGCTGGTCTTGTGCAAAATGGTTATTGTAATGAGGCCTTGAAATGTTTTCATCAAATGTAATCAGTATGATTGATTCCTGATCAGATCATTGTCACTAGCATTTTGAAGGCATGTACTGGATTGTCATCGAAGCCCAAAGGTTGCTCCAAAGGGAGAAGGTTAAAAGTCAGTTCAAAACATAAAAGAAAAAATTTAAAACTAATTTGGTCCTAAAAGTGTTAAATGTGCAAAACTCTAATGAAAACAATTCTTTAGAGAACAAAAACCTTCAAAAGCATAAAGATTTTGTGTTACTTGTACTGAGCAGAATCCCTGATTCAAGCTATTTTGAGGAAAACAACATGCTTGCCCTTCCAATATCTAGTCAAAATGATCACAATAGTTCCAGGGATGATTCTATCCCTACAAAACACATCATATATCACAAATCAAACCCTAAAAATAAACCCTGTAAACACCAAATCGTATAACCCAAAACATCTATTTAAAACAAGAATTAGAAAAAAAATCCTAAAACATTAATTCTATAACTATTACATGAGTTAGGTGGGATTGTGCTTCCTCCTGTTGATGAGAGGCTTGGGTACATCCTATATTGGGTAAACCAGGGCATGGGGACTTGACCGCTGTGTTTTAAGGAGTGGCTGAACCAACTCTTTTGCCCTGACTGCGACGAGTAGAAGCACAACAATGGTGCATCATCATGTTCATGCCCATCTACTTCCTTGTTAGAAAGAAGAATAGGCCCGCCAACAACTTGGGCATATGATTAATTGAGGTTGGAAGCTCGGTGAGAATTTTCTTTCTCATAGATAGCGACAGGCCCGACTTCGATTCCTCCAAGCCCAAGCCTGCCGCCATTATTCTCCTCAGAAAATGGAACAAAAGTTGCATACCTTTTGTGGTTAGGAAGACACAGAATTAGCACAGGTAACAATCGAGTTCCTCATGAAGTTTATTAGAATGGTAAAGAAAAGGTACAAAAGTCTTGTGTAAGTATAGAGAAGCTTCCCACTTCTATTGTTGTTTCTCTTGGTGTGGTTTCCAATGCACAACAGATCCGCATGTAGTTTCCTGTCAAATCAAATTAGGCGATGTCATTATAAATTCAATGGACATGATCTTTTCCATCATAGTCCTTTTAATCCCCGCCATTCATTTATATAAATCAGGTAGTGTTGCTCACTACAAGAACACTTATTAGTGTAATTAAAGCATGTTGAATGTAGCCCACTCTTAAGTAATACTCTATTTAAATATCATCCACTTCATGATTAAACAGTTAATAGCAATTTTACATCTCATTGGCAACAAAATGTGGTAGATATTTGTCCTATTTTTAGTGGTCAAAATTGACTTTTGACTGTTGAAGTGGATGGTATTTACTAGTGGTCATCAAACTAACAGTTTAACTTCCAAAATTTCACACTATTTGCTAGCATATCAAGTGAAGGTGGACATTGATAATTTGTTTAAACATGTGTTTTCGTCAAATTGTACAAGCTGTTTTAGAAGTTTTGTTATAGCTTGATCAATGGAATGAAGAAAGGCAAAGAAGTTTGTGATTTATTCAATGATAAATGCAGATACAAAACACAGTTAAATATTATGGTGAAACAGTTATGCACCAGCAAAACTGACGTAACCATCAGACAGTTACGTAAACTAAACAATGTAATATGTAATATATATTACGCTAACATTCCCCCCTTATTACATTATTTTTACAAATGTACCCCCTAAACAGTTCAAATTTGATCTTACCAAGAGACTTGGTGAACATATCTGCTATATGAGAGTCTGTAGGACAGTACTAGAGTTGGATGTGGTGGTTCAAAACTCGGTCCTGAATGTAATGACACTCGACCTCAATACGCTTGGTTGGCTCATGGAAAACTAGATTCTTCACAAGTTTTAACACACCCTGATTGTCGCAATAGAGAATGGGTGACTTCTCTTCAGGAATGTCCATATCTGCCAGAATGTGACATAACCAAATTGCTTCATACACAGCTCCTCGTGCGACGCGATATTCAGCCTCAGCGGATGAAAGAGCTGTTGCAAGTATGGGCCTGATTGGTGTTGTCATTGATGTCAACATACTTCTGTTGCATTGATGATAAGGATTGGATGAGTTGTATGCTGAGGATATTGAGAAAATTAGTCCTATTAGGAACAATGAAGAATAATGAAGTTAGTAAGGTGAAAAATCTCAGCTAAGATGACGATCAGAGGATGCATTTCAAAGGGTTTGTAGATATATGTCTTAAGATGATCCAGTAAAGATTTGAGAGGTCCGCATGAAGATCTGAAGGAGTTATGGCCACTTAAGTAAAACCGGTTCTGGCAGTTGTTCAAAGGTGATAGAGTGTCACAGATAGGTCCGGTGAGATTCAGAAATGAAATATCTTGTTCTGTGGATTTGGTGGAGTGTTTAGGATGTCAATGTGAATTAACAACTCAATTGGTTCATTGCCTAGAGGTCTGCAAGCATCTATTCCAGTATGACAGTGATGACATACTATGTTCTTGAAATTTCGGATGAAGGAGAGAATGATTTTAGTAAGAAGTAATATGGATGTTCTTGGTGATTCAGGAAAGCTTGTGGAGATCTTTAGATTGTGTCCAATTCGTGTTGATGGTCTGCATTGAAGATTGAGCTCGTAATTGATGAATTACTTCCGGATGATGTTCTTCCTAAGTTTGGCCGACCAGATGAATTACACATCCTGCGGATGATCTTGAAGATGTTCTGTGAAGCATGGCAAGTTCCCAAAAGAAGATTGAAGTCCCAGATCTATGTGGCCGATAGCATGCTGATCCACGTGAAGTCTTTTTGTAATTAGTCATGATGTATTTATGTATTTGCTTTGTAATGTATGCCAACTTGGATGATTACTCCTAAGTCAAAAGTCTTGTATAAATAAGATGTTGTGAAGTCATTTTAAAGTGTATCTTGTGGATATGAAGATGTGGTAGAGAGGAGCAGAGCAGAAGTATAAGGCTTAAATGGAACTGATTCAGGCATGGTAAAGATGCTATTCTTTAGTTCAAGTATGTAATATCTATTATTCTGTAGACAGTGTGTCTCTTATAGGCAGTGGGCCTCTTGTGAGCAGTGTGCTCAGGTAGTGAGCCCTAATTGGCATGTGCCATTTGGTTCTTCCTATTCTTTTAACAGATAATACAATCTTAGGTTAGTCACCCTGTGGTTTTTCCCTTAACTGGGTTTTCCATGTCAAAATCTTGGTGTCTTAAGTGTTAATATGTTTCTGCTCTTGATTTAATGCATTATGTTTCCATGATTGATTTATTATTATGCTGCTGAATTACAAAGAGGATTTAAGTGATTAATTGGAAGAAAGTTTTGAACAACTGATTCACCCCCCCTCTCAGTTGTCTATCATGAATCTAACAATTGGTATCAAAGCTAAGTTCCTCTAAAAGAGCTTAACCGCTTGAAGAGATCTAGGATGTCGTCCTACAAGAAGGATAGTCCGAGGTTCGATGGAACCAATTTCACTATCTAGAAAAGTCGCATGGAATGTCACTTGCAATCTATGGGAATGCAGTATTAGATCATGGCTTCAAAGAAGTATGTTCCTCCACAAAATGGTCCGAGTACCATAGATGAAATTAGAGATGTTGAAAACAATCTACGGACTAAAAAAGCTCTTCTAAGTGCCTTATTTGACTCAGAGCTGACAAATGTTGTTGATCTAAAAATTGCATATGAGATTTGGCAAAAACCGGAACTTCTGCATGAGGGAGACAAGTATGTTAAATGTGCCAAGCTACAGAGTCTGAAAGGAAAATTTGAAAATCTGAAGATGAGAGAAGATGAAAATATCACTACATTTATGCCAAGAGTAAATGAGCTTGTTTGTGGCATTAGATGTGCTGGTGGAATCTTGGACGAAGATGAGATTGTTGCCAAAGTTCTCAGATCCCTTCCTGATTCTTACAAATACAAGGTTACTGCTATTGAAAAAATTAGATCCTTCTCAAGTATCACAAAAGATCAACTGGTTGGTATACTAAATCTGCATTCAAAGCTAGTGCCTCTATAAAAGGTAAACAAAAGTTTGATCTGGGAGAGAACTCTTCAAAGAAACTATCATGGTATGAAAAAGTAAGAAAAGATCTGGAAGAAGATGAAGCAGAAACTGCTCAACTTGAAGCCCTTATTGCAAAAAGACTGCCAAGAGGATCTGGTAAGTATGAAGGGAAATTGCTTTTTAAATGTTTTAATTGCAATACGATTGGTCATTTTGCCTCAAGGTGTCCGGAAAGATTTTCAAGGCTAAATCCTAATAGATCTAGATTCCATGTTACTATGTTCATGAAGATGATGATGATGAAGGAATAACAGATGATGAATCAGAGACAGGAAACAAATCTAGAAGTGATTGGGTGTTTATTGCCATCAAGGAAGAAGATCCAATGCCCTCTGAATCTGTCAATCATAAAACTATAGAAAGAGCTCTGGCTGCCCAAGTTGAAGAAAAGGATGATTGGGTCATTGACAGTGGATGCTCCCACCATATGACAGGTGACAAAAATAAGTTCATAGACTTGGAAAGGTATGAAGGAGGAGTGGTAAAATTTTGTGATAATTCTGCTGGCAGAATCAGAGATAGAGGAACTATTTTTTTTGATGGAAAGAACAAAATGAACAATGTACTGTATGTTGAAGGTCTAAAGCACAATCTTCTCAGTGTTGGACAGATGGTGGACAAAGGCTATGATCTCCAATTCAAAAATGGAAAATGCAAGATCTTTGAAAGCTCTAAAATAGAGATTGCATCCGGTACTCAAACAAAAGGTAATATCTTCCACTTGGTTGGTACTGGCAAAAGTTGTTTATTTGTTCAAATTGATCAGAGTTGGTTATGGCATATGAGAATGTGTCATGTAAATTTTGATAATATCATCAAGATAAGCAACACTCAGGCTGTAAGAGATCTTCCAAGACTGGTGAAACCTACTAATAGTTTGTGCAAAGAATGTCAGTTGGAAAAGCAAAGAAGAGTCTCATTCAAAAGTAAAGAACAATCTTCTACCAGATTATTGGATTTAGTTCATACTGATTTATGTGGTTTGGCAAGAATCAGGAGTGTGCAAGGTGATAAATACTTCATGTTATTAATTGATGATCACTCTCAAATGATGTGGGTAGCCTTTCTAAAAGAGAAATATGAGGCCCTTGAGAAATTCAAAATATTCAAAGCTATGGTAGAAAATGAAACCAGATTGAACATAAAATGTCTAAGGTCTGATAGAGATGGAGAATTCACATCCGGTGAGTTCATAAAATTCTACGAGAAACATGGGATAAAAAGACAGTTGTCTGCTCCAAGGACACCACAACAAAATGGAGTAGTGGAGAGAAAGAACTGGACCATCTAGGAGGCATCTAGAACCATGATGATGGAAGCAAATATTCCTCAGATCTACTGGAGAGAAGCTATAAGCACTGCAGTCTACACTCTTAATCGAGTGCAAATTAGAAGCAATACTAGTAAGACTCCTTATCAACTCTAGTTTGGCATCACTCCCACTATGAAGTATTTCAGAGTCTTTGGTAGCAAATGTTACATTAAAAGAGATGAAGATCTAGGCAAATTTGATGCTAGAAGTGATGAAGGAATATTCTTGGGTTATTCTACTCAAAGCAAAGCATACCGGTGTTATAACAAGAGATTGAGAAAGATTATAGAAAGTACAAATGTGAAGGTTGATGAAGGTATTGAAAAACTCTCAAGGTTTTATGAATATGATGAAGATGATCAGAATGAAGTTTTGATTCAAGGAGTCCAAACCCCTTCTGAAATTCAGATTCAAACTGATCCGGTAAATCAGGAAGAAGAGATAAGTTTGAATGAACCTGTGCAAGAAATAGAGGTGCAAGAAAGTCCCAAAATTCCCAGGTATGTAAAACTGAATCACTCTGAAGACCAGATCATAGGTGATAAAAGCAAATGTGTTCAAACAAGAAGAAGGATTGCTCAAGATTCAAAAGAGTATTGTCTAATTTCAAAGATTGAACCTAAGACAGTGAACGAAGCATGGAATGATGAAAACTAGACTAAAGCAATGGAGGAAGAGTTGATGCAAATTGAGAAAAATCACACTTGGGATCTTGTTCCTAGACCTAAAAACAAGAATGTGATTGGAACCAAATGGGTCTTCTGGAATAAACTAAATGAAGATGGTGAAGTTGTCAGAAACAAAGCCAGATTGGTCTGCAAGGGTTACTCCCAAGTAGGAGTTGATTTTGAAGAAACTTTTGCACCAGTGGCAAGAATTGAAGCAGTCAGATTATTTCTTGCCTTTGTTGCTTTCAAGGATTTCAAAGTATATTAGATGGCTGTCAAGTCTGCCTTCTTGAATGGTGACTTGGAAGAAGAAGTTTACATTGAGCAACCAGATGGATTTCAATTTTCTGATCATGGTGATATGGTCTGCAAGTTGAAGAAAACACTATATGGACTTAAGCAAGCCCCAAGAGCCTGGTATGAAAGATTGGATAAGCATCTTTTGAAGATTGGTTTCAACAAAGGTACTGCTAACAGTAACTTGTACTTCAAAATTGATCATGAAAATATCTTGATTGTTGAAGTGTTTGTTGATGATATCATTTTTGGAGGAAGAGATAGTATGTGCAAAACTTTTGCAAATCAAATGAAAAGTGAATTTGAAATTTCCATGTTTGGAGAAATGAATTTCTTTTTGGGTCTGCAAATCACTCAAACAAAGAAAGGAATCTTCATTTCACAGACCAAATATGTGAAAGAATTGTTGAAGAAATTTGGGATAGAGGACTCAAAACCAATGAATACTCCCATGGCAACCGGATGTAAATTGAGCAAAGATGATGACTCTCCTAAGGTTGATCAGAAAAAGTACAGGTCAATGATTGGAGGATTATTGTATCTCACTCAAACTAGACCTAACATTATGAATGTTGTTGGTCATGTTGCTAGATTCCAAGCTGATACTAGAGAATCTCATGTCATGGCAATCAAGATGATTTTTAGATATCTAAAAGGGACAGGTGAGTATGGCTTGTGGTATCCTAGAGATCATGATTTCTCTCTTCATGCATATATAGGTGCGGATTGGGCAGGAGATGTGGATGACTGAAAGAGTACCAGTGGTGGAGCATTCTTTTTGGGGAAGAGATTAGTTTCTTGGCTGAGCAAGAAACAAGAGGCAATATCTCTGTCCACAATAGGTAGTTGTACTCAAGGATTGTGGATGAAGAAAATGCTAAGAGATATCAGAGTGGAGTATGAGGAGCCTATCACAATCTTCTGTGATAATTCAAGTGCAATAAACATATCAAAAAATCTGGTGTTGCATTCAAAGACTAAACATATATCCATCAAGTTTCACTTTTTGAGAGAGCAAGTGAACAAGAATGAAGTCAGACTGGAGTTTGTGCCTTCCAAGGATCAGATTGCAGACATTTTTACTAAACCTCTACCTAAGGACTCTTTTGAGTCTCTTAGGGAGAAGTTAGGGGTCATTACCCCTCCGGTTCTGAATTAAGGTGCACTGGTGTGCATCAGTCCGGTGGATCTCACAATCATATCTTGTGGTCTAGATTGATGATGGGAAGCTGCTACTTAGGGGGAGCAGCTGGTATGATGCAAGTATGTGCCCTTTGCCATTGATGTCAAAGGGGGAGAGAAGACATGTGAAAAACAAGTGGTTGCTGATCAAAGGGGGAGCAGTAAAGAAAGAGAAGATATGCAATATGCAAATGGTTGTTGTTGATAGGGGGAGTTTTGTCAGTCAGTAAGAAGGAATTCTTATCTTGATGGTTAAAACAGTTTTTCACATCATATGTTGCCATCAATGACAAAGGGGGAGATTGTTGCAAGTATAGGCCTAACCGGTGTTGTCATTGATGTCAACATACTCCTGTTGCATTGATGATAAGGATTGGATGAGTTGTATGCTGAGGATATTGAGAAAATTAGTCCTATCAGGAACAGAGAAGAACATTGAAGTCAGTTAGGTGAAGAATCTTAGCTAAGATGACAATCAAAGGATGTGCTTCAAAGGGTTTGTAGATATATGTCTTAAGATGATCCAGTAAAGATTTGAGAGGTCCGCATAAAGATCTGAAGGAGTTATGGCCACTTAAGTAAAACCGGTTTTGGCAGTTGTTCAGACGTGACAGAGTGTCACAGATAGGTCCGGTGAGATCTAGAAATGAAATATCTTGTTTTGCGGATTTGGTGGAGTGTTTAGGATGTCAATTTGAATTAACAACTCAATTGGTTCGTTGTCTGGAGGTCTGCAAGCATCTATTCCAATATGACAGTGATGATAGACCGTGTTCTTGAAATTTCAGATGAAGGAGAGAATGATTTTAGTAAGCAGAAATAATATGGATGTTCTTGGTGATTCAGGAAAGTGATGCAGAGAAAAGTGATAATCACATAACTTTTACCAAATTTCAAAGTTTGCCTTCTAGATTGTGACTCACAAGACCATATAAGGAACTTCAATGAACAAGTTTCTAATGCATTTCAAAGATCCAGACGTTCACCAGGGTACAAGAGACATTCAACAAAGTTAAATCCACTAACCAAACCCATTCAAATTACTCCAGAAGTCAGGAGACTCCATTAACACCTTTTTCACATATATGCTGCTCCATTCCTAGTAGCCCTATTTTTAGAACTGTCAAAGCATAACTCTTGATGTAAACCTCCATTCAAGACTGTCCAAGGCTTTTTAGATATCCATTAACCTTGTTATCAACATACCAAAAGATTAACATAGCTTACTTTGGAAGATATTACTAAACAAAAGACTGTCACCATGCACATTAGGCCTATTAGGCATCAACCTACCAAGGGTTTATTGAAAATGGGTATCCCACGACTCCCCATACCTCACCAATGCTTGGAACACTTCGTAAAAGGTCTTCTCATGCTTAATGAATCATCAAAAATTTCTTTCCATTTATATTTTAAGAAAATCTACACCTATACCTCTTGACTGTCCCAAAACACTATTTTTTTTCTGGACTGTCACAGAAAAATAGTCATAAACTTTGATTTTCTCACATAAAACTTAGGTATTTGATCAAAGACCTCTAGAATATGGAGGCACATACTCCCACAAGCATTTTCCACCAATGATCAGCAACATGCAATGGACAAAAAGGAAGAAACACAGTTATCTTAGCTTGTTGTTCACCCAAAATCAGGGTTTGACTATTTTTACAAGAATTGACATATCTTACACAAAACAACATGAAAATGCATGAAACAAAAAGAAAATGGAGGGTGATTTCTCTTGCATTCATTCAAATCCAATTTGGTATGGATCCTTGACCGTACAGGTCTGTACAACAACTAGAAACAGCAATTTTCTGATAAAAAATACAGAAAAACAGTGGTTTTCTTTATTCAAACTCATAACTTCAATCACCCACGAATTTTGTGAAGATTACAAAGCCTTTTAAAAGCATTTCATGATTGACTCCTTAGTTTCCAACTTCTCCAATGAAGGAAACAAACCTATGACCTTTGATATTCCATCCCAAAAACTATCTTTTTTTGTAACTTCTGTTTTTTCTAATTTTACATTGGCAACTCAATATTTTGCACATTTAAGACTCCTAGTCTCTAAGACACATAATGACTCAAAATAACCTTATTACAATGTTGTAACATTACAAATTAATCAAAGCCAAGGTGCTCCTGCACCAGAAAGCTTGTGGAGATCTTTAGATTGTGTCCAGTTCATGTTGATGGTCCGCATTGAAGATTGAGCTCGTAATTGATGAATTACTTCCGGATGATGTTCTTCCTAAGTTTGGCTGACCAGATGACTTACACATCCTACGGATGATCTTGAAGATGTTATGTGAAGAATGGTGAGTTCCCAAAAGAAGATTGAAGTCCCAGATCTATGTGGCCGACAGCGTGTTGATCCCGTGAAGTCTTTTTGTAATTAGTCATGATGTGTTTATGTATTTTCTCTGTAATGTATGCCGACTTGGATGATTACTCCTAAGTCAAAAGTCTTGTATAAATAAGATGTTGTGAAGTCATTTTAAAGTGTATCTTGTGGAGATGAAGATGTGGTAGAGAGGAGTAGAGCGAAAGACAGAGCAGAAGTACCAGGCTTAAATGGAACTGACTCAGGCACGGTAAAGATGCTATTCTTCAATTCAAGTATGTCTATTATTTTGTAGACAATGTATCTCCTATAGGTAGTGGGCCTCTTGTGAGTAGTGTGCTCGGGCAGTGAGCCCTAATTGGCATGTGCCATTTGGTTCTTCTTATTCTTTTAACAGAGAATACAATCTTGGGTTAGTCACCCCGTGGTTTTTCCCTTAGCTAGGTTTTCCACGTCAAAATCTTGGTGTCTTAAGTGTTAATATGTTTCTGCTCTTGATTTAATGCATTATGTTTCCATGATTGGTTTATTATTATGCTACTGAATTACAAAGAGGATTTAAGTGATTAATTGGAAGAAAGTTTTGAACAACTGATTCACCCCCCCTCTTAGTTGTCTATCCTGAATCTAACAAGAGCAACAATAATTTGCTTCTTATTAACCCACGAAATAGGCCCAGATCTGAGATGAAAAACATAACCTGAGGTAGATTTCCTGTCATCTACAGTTCCTACATAATTTGAGTCTGTATATCTGAGTAAGAAGAAATGGTTGTTCTTCTTATATTCCAGACCATAATCAATTGTGCCTTGAATATATCTCAACACATGTTTTGCTGCAACCCAATGACACTTCTTTGGCTCTTGCATGAATCTAGAGAGATAGCTGACAGAAAAAACATAAGTTTGGTCTAGTGTAGGTCAAGTAGATGAGGCTCCCAACTAGCTACATGTAGAAAGTGACATCTACTTAAGGTGAATCTTGTAAGCGGGATGGTTGCAAACCCTTCTCCATTGGAGTGGAAACATGCTTACAGTTGACCATTCTATACTTTTCCAAGAGAGTCTTGGCATATTTCATTTGGGAGATGAATATGTGGTTCTTCTTCTGCCATATCTCCAAGCCAAGACAATAATGAAGTAGCCCCAAATCTGTCATGTCGAAGGAGTTCTTGAGATCATTCTTTACATCATCAATGAGACTGTCTAAGCTGCCAATGAGAATAAGATCATCCACATACAAAAGCAGAATGACAATCTCTGTACCTACCTTCTTAATATACAAATTAGGATCTGAGGGGCTACAGGTGAATCCATACTGCAATAGGTGACCATGAATTTTAAAGTACCATGCCCTAGGAGCTTGCTTAAGGCCATAAAATGATTTGATGAGATGACATACCTTGTGTGGATGTTGTTCATCAACAAAACATTCTGGCTGGGTCATGTACACTTCTTCTTTGAGATCACCATTTAAGAAAGCACTCTTGACATCCATCTGTTGAAGTTTCCATCCCTTCTGTGCTGCCAATGCACAAACCATTCTGATAGTTTTGATCTTTGCAATGGGTGCAAAGGTATCTTCATAATCAATGCCCTCTTGTTGAGCATATCCCTTTGCTACAAGTCATGCTTTGTACTTGTCGATAGATCCATCTGCCTTGTACTTTATTTTGAAGATCCATTTGCAGCCAATGGGTTTCTTCCCTTCAGGTAGATCAACAAGTTCCCATGTATGATTTTTCATCAGAGAATTATACTCTGCATCCATATCCTTCTTCCACTGAGGTTGGCTTAATGCCTCTTGAACTGTGTTAGGTTCAGTGCTATCAACAATAGTACTCATGAGTGCTAGATTCACTTCATTTCTTGTCTGGCTCCTGGTTCTGATTCTTGACGAAGTGTCTGGAAGAGTGTACAGGTTAGAGTCCCTGATTGTACTTTGGACCCACTTCAGAGGTTGACTGTACTGTTGCTGGTGTGTAATGTTTTCTAGAGGGCCCAAATCAACATACAACTCTCCTTGTAGTTCACTTTCTCCATGAGAGTTTTCCACATGCTCATCATCTGATTGTGAGAGCAATTTATGAGAAGTAGGAGGTTGTTTCTCTTCTTTTTGTGACAAGGAATCAAATGATAATTCGTCACACACCACATCTCAACTATCATATATCTTCTTTGTCTCAGGATCTATGAGATGATATGATTTTGATGTAATACTATATCCCAACAATATACACTAGAGTGTCTTAGGATCAATCTTCTTTCTCTTATTTCTAGGGACATGCATGCATGCTATGCAACCAAACACCCTTAGATGAGAAATTGTAGGCTTTTGTCTAGTCCATACCTCTTCAGGAGTGTTGTGTTGCAAGATCCTTGTTGGTGCCCTGTTGATGAGGTATATAGCTATCCGTACTGCTTCTACCCAAAATCTTTCCTCCAACTTAGCTGTGGAGAGCATGCATTGAGCCATCTCTATGATAGTCCGATTGCAAAGTTCTGCAACTCCATTCTGTTGGGGTGTATAGGGAGTACTCAGGTGCTACTTCATGCCATGATTCTTCACGTATGCCATGAATTCCTTGGAGGTGAATTCCCCCCCTCGATCTGAGCAGAGGACAAGAAGAGACTGGCCTGTTTCTTTGATAACCTGCTTGTGAAAGTCCTAAAAATTAGCAAAGGCTTCATCCTTCTTCTTGAGAAAGTACACCCATGTATTTCGAGAGAAGTCATCCACCAATAATTGAAAGTACTTATGTCTTGAAAATGAAGCAGGCATGGGTCCACACAGATCGGTATGTACCAACTCAAGGTGATGTTTAGCATGGAATCTACTAGCCTCGAACAGATTCTGGTGTTGTTTACCTGTAAGACATCCAAGACATATAGGTAATGAATTTGAAATTGGGGGAAGTCCTCTTACCATTTGTTTGGAGCTGAGCTAATGTAAGGAGCTGACTGAAAGGTGCCCATAGCGATAGTGCCAGAGTACAGTAGATTCTATTGTTGAAGCTGATAGAGCTACTATAGGGGAGGAGACACCATTTAATGCAAACAGTCTATCCTTCATAAATGCTCTAGCAAGTATTGTACCTTCTCTTGAGATTAGACAGGTCTTGACCCCGTCCTTCACCTGGAACTCAACTTTTAGTTTGTGGTTCAGAAGCAGACTGACAAATAGTAGGTTTGTTGTCAAACCAGGAACATACATCACTTTGGTGAGGGTATAACGGCTTGTCCCAAGAGGAATGATGACCTTGCCTATTCCCTCTACAACATACTCCTTGTTGTCAGCAATTTGAACTCTATCTCCAGTAGGTTATTTTGTCAGTGAATCAAACAACTCGCATTTTCCTGTCATATGCTTGCTGGCACTTGAGTCTATCGACCAAATATCCCTCGTGGGCTGTGTTGACTTATTCCCAGATTGGATGCTTATTCCCAGATTTCCCTACAAGGTAGCCATCAGTGATCAACAGGATCTCTGGGCCAGGGGGTCAATAGTGTAGGAGATAGACTCTATATTTTATCTCCTCTTCTTCTTCAGGCTCTGCAAGACCTAGGGGGGTATTCCCTACTCAACATCCATGAGGATATGCATGCAAGGCTGGGATGTTGACAGAAAGCAGATGAGTCCTCCTGTAAGTAGACCAAAACTGAAAGATAAGAGCAAAGGGGCTAGCTTTGGGCCTATTTGCAGTTGTAGACAGAGGACCGAGGTTCCTAAAACTAACTCTAATGTCCTAATGTTGGTTTTAGATTTTGATTTGGATTTTAAGTGTGGATGCAAAGCTGGACATGGTTATAACACAAAACAAAGCATGATTGGTGCCTATCCAGGGCCTGGAGTCAGTAGACATACACCTGTGAATGATCAGCATGAACAGCTAAAACTAGATTTCAAGGGGATATATGTGATACCTGCCTTACAGGTATCTCCCAATACAGAGTGTTAGGTTATCTCTACTTATGGTATCCCTACTGCAGTATACCCTTCCCAATGTTCAACCTGAAAACAGTTTAATCTACCCCTTGAGCAGAAGTTAGAAGATCAGACATTCAACACAGGAATTCCATGCTCTAGAATCTAAACATTACCAAACATCCAGATTCAGAAGAAGAATACATGCAATACTGGAGACAGAATTAACACAACACATGCTAAACAGCATTTCTCATATAAGTTTAATCATGAAATCAGTGGGTTCATGCCAAAAACAAACAACAAGAGATACATAAACTCACAGGTAAGCTGTACAGAGCAACCAGATCAGCTTGTTATGCATTACAGAGCCAAAATCTTCAACTTTCAACAACCTTGAATGAATAACACCGTCTGCATTATATAGCAGGAGGGTGTATTCAGCATTGACTACCAGGTTGACCAAAAATCCCGCCAGATACACAGTATCATAAAAATGGCGCTCAAACACATTACCAGATTGGTGCCCAAACATGAATGCAGCAGGTAGGGGAGGAGACAGGAAGATATCTCGAGCCCTGCGCCACTGTCCGCTGATGTACACCTTCAATCGGGTACCAGATCCGCCCATACCTCTGCAACCTTCGCCATTAATGGCGCACCAACCCGCGGCCTTGGGAAGAACATCAAACAGTCGATCGCAACCATTTCCCGCCGAGATTCATCATCATGATATTTCGAATATGCAGGATACCAATATCCCACATGCACCCCGCGATGACCTCATTAACACTTTATATACTAGGTCATGAGCATATATCATGTCGGTGCTTTTGCTCCCGACGACACTAGTATAAGACTTCATCATCATCATCCTCCAGCAGCATGATATCCTGTCGCTTGAAATATTACCCTGACGTCATCATCATATCGCAATATAGCCTGCATGATAATCGCCTTCATCGGTACAACCTGATCCATCGGAGAAACATCCTCCTGCTGAGCCTATACCAAAAGTCTAGCCGATGAACATCCTGATGACGTCATCATCATATCCGCCTACTGCGCACCTCCTCATATCCGGATGACGTCATCATCATGTTTGCAAATATCGGGAGATCTCCACAAGATGATCTGTGTTAGAAATATGACCCCCCGGACCTTGATGACGTCATCAGCATATCGACATCAGGATGATATTCGGAAGACAACCGGATATTTGGAAATATCATCCTGATGCACAAACATCATGTTGCACTGTAGCTCCACTATAAGATCAGGGCGAAATATGAATATGATGATGCTTGAAAAGATCACCCCCACTAGATAATGCACGAAGCCAGCAGGCGGATATCTCCTTGATATCAGCATCATCATGATGCTGGAACAAACATATATCTGGGTGATATGAAAATATCACCCCCTCCTTCGGAAATATCATGATGCAGATAGGCAGAGAACCGGATATCACCCTGACATAAGAATGACGTCAGCATCATCAGGATGAAGAAACAACGAACATGAAGTGATACAACATCATCAGGATGATATTGACTAAGATCATCCTGACGTTCAAATATGATGACCCCGGTGAATATCGGGTCACATTTAGAACTCTTCAGCAACATCATCAGGATGATCATAACCAAGATCACCCAATGATAAAAATATCACCCCGGCGAAATATCATGCAGGCAGAAAATATGATGACCCCCGAAAAGCAACACGGTGATAACTGGAAATATCATGATGATGATGACGACCCCCAAGGAAGAACAAGTCGGGTCGAACAACTCAAAGAATAACCCCTTCAGAATATCGGGGCAACATCATCATCATGTTTGGGCAAGGTGATAATTGGAAGTTCACCGGATACTTGAAAGATCACCCCCGCAAGCAAATCAAGGCGCACTGTAGCTCATCAGCAGGATCGGGATGATATCAAAACATCACCTGATATTGAAACATGATGATCCTGATGAGAAACAAGCCGACAGAAAACATGATGATGCTGACCACCATCGAAAAAAATATGATGATGATGACCTCCTCCTCAGGAAAATATGATGATGCAGCTGAAAAATGCCGAGGAGGTCCAACACTTAGAGTATTTTTTTTGGATTCTTAGGGAAAGTGCTTGTATGAAAATTGCTCAAAAATTGTCAGTCAATTCAGGCACTAACAGTGGCTCTGTCTGGGGACGTGCAGGTGCAAGACTGCAGCGAGAACCCCAGATCTCTGGGATGCAGACCAGTCCCTTATCCATTGGGCACAGAGTCAAATACTGTACTGACCTGCATCACCAAACACACTTGATGGCCTAAGGCCACCAAGAAAAGAAAAGCATGTATCTCCCTTTGTCAAATATCTTGTTTTCATCTGCATGCACTGGGTCAAGCTTGGAGATACTGTCAGGATCCACCCACAAACAAATCTTGTCATCTGCATATTCAATCCTCTGGTTTGGCTTGTCATTATCACCCCTGTGCAGATAACCTTCAACATCATGTGCCATGTGGGTGTAGAATTTATCAAGCAATGCATACTCAAATGGTATAGAACACAGGTTATCATCTGTATCATCATCATGCATTGCAACATGATCTCCTAGCTGGACTGCAAATAGGAAACACTCAGAGTCCACCACACAACTAGGAAGATCAGGGCTCATCGTATTATATGCTGGCACATCAAAAGGAAAGCTTTCAAAATCACAATTGTGCACATCATGTACACAACAATCAGCAGCACCAAGCTGGAAAAGATCAGGCTCTGGCATCTCTTTACAATCAGGCACATTTTCACAGTCACTTACCTGATGTATGTTGTTTCCTCTTTCATCAGGATGAGAAACAGAATCCAAGTCAAAAATAGTGTCAAGATCCTCACCATACTCAGACAGATCCTCATCACCATATGTGTCATAAATGGGTGACCCAGGTGCATCAGTTTCATCATAGTATGCCATTTGTTCATGGGCAGCAGAGCACACATCTTCATCACCAATGGATTCACTCTGTGGAGGAGTATCAGCCTGTGTGTCATAAGCAAAACAGCCATCAAATGAAAAACAATCATGCTCTGAACTAGCACTTATTTCAATTTCTGACTGCTCTTCATGATCTCCATGTGTTTGAAAGGTAGGCAATGGGTCACACATAGGACTGCTTCTCTGTTTGTTTATATCTTCTCTGTCTTGAGTACAATACTCACAATTATCTCCACAGGTCCATTCCAAAAATTGTCTCATTGCTGTCCACAACCTCGTTATTGTTTTCATGGTCAGATGCCTCATCATTGCAATGGGAATCCTCATTAGTCCTTTCACTGGCATCCTCAACTGGTAAACAATCCAGTTGAGTGGTATTGTTAGCATTATGTTCAAACACAGCAGTCTCAACCTCTGTGCTTTTATTTTCATTTTTATCTGCACATGATGCCATAATCATTTGGTCATTTGCAGCTTCATAACCATTTCTCACACCAAAGCCTGGGGACAGGGGTTTCAGCAGGTACACATTTCTAATTTTTTCTATCTTTTCTATGAACTTGCATGCCATCTGCATACTTGTCACCTTGAAATCCCTCAGTACTGCACTAAAGCCCTCCTCAAAAGCTTCAAAGAATATGCCAACACAGGCTGAAATATCAGGTCTGAAACTTTCAGGGACATGTGAAAGGGCTACTGCAAACCTATGACTGAAATCAACACATGGCTCTTCATCTTGTTTTCTGATTCTCATCAATTCTGTAACAAGATCAGCCGGTTCTTTTGCAAATTCTTCCTTGAAACAGTCAGCAAGTTCATCCCAACAGGCAAAGGATTTCTTTGGAAAGCTCAAATACCAGTCTTTTGCTTTTGCATCAAAGGACCTAACAAAAAACCTCATCCACATATCCTCATCTCTGAATGAATATTTTCCCATAAAACTGTGAAAATTTTGGATATGTGCATTCCCATCACATATACTGTGACCACTAAACCTAGGCATCTGACAGTATATCATAGCAGGCATAGTTTCTACTTTATAATCCACCCATGACAAATCCAGTTGGTCATACAAAGGATCAAAAGGGCTGACAGGAGGTTTAGCTTTCTGACTGGCAGACACAATAGGGTTACTGCTTTTTAACTGGGCCTGCTCAGCCTCTAAGAATATCAACCTATTTCTTATCTCTTCTATTCCTTTGTCCAACATTTCACCACTGAGTATGGGATAATTCATACTTGGATTCATAAAAATCCTACTCTTAGACATCCTTTGTCTGTCTAAGACCTAAGGCTTCCCCTGGCATCTAACTTATGCAGTAAAACAGCACATAAAGGGGAAGTAACAAGGTATCTTTTCTCATACAGATGCAGAAATATGTACAACACATTTTTGTCACATCACATACATCCATCTTTCATGTGCATTGGGATCTTTTTTGCAGAGTCGCCACCTCTCCAGAGAGGACAAAATTTTCAATAGCTGAAAGCTACTTTTCCAGGTTCATTCCACCAGCAGAGCATCATTTTGTTAGTGACTCGGATGGGTCACAAGTATTATTCTTTATTTTATCAATCCGTCCCCAGTAGAGTCGCCAATTTCTGTTGACTTATTCCCAGACTGGATGCTTATTCCCAGATTTCCCTACAAGGTAGCCATCAGTGATCAACAGGATCTCTGGGCCAGGGGGTCAACAGTGTAGGAGATAGACTCTATATTTTATCTCCTCTTCTTCTTCAGGCTCTGCAAGACCTAGGGGGGTATTCCCTACTCAACATCCATGAGGATATGCATGCAAGGCTGGGATGTTGACAGAAAGCAGATGAGTCCTCCTGTAAGTAGACCAAAACTGAAAGATAAGAGCAAAGGGGCTAGCTTTGGGCCTATTTGCAGTTGTAGACAGAGGACTGAGGTTCCTAAAACTAACTCTAATGTCCTAATGTTGGTTTTAGATTTTGATTTGGATTTTAAGTGTGGATGCAAAGCTGGACATGGTTATAACACAAAACAAAGCATGATTGGTGCCTATCCAGGGCCTGGAGTCAGTAGACATACACCTGTGAATGATCAGCATGAACAGCTAAAACTGGATTTCAAGGGGATATATGTGATACCTGCCTTACAAGTATCTCCCAATACAGAGTGTTAGGTTATCTCTACTTATGGTATCCCTACTGCAGTATACCCTTCCCAATGTTTAACCTGAAAACAGTTTAATCTACCCCTTGAGCAGAAGTTAGAAGATCAGACATTCAACACAGGAATTCCATGCTCTAGAATCTAAACATTACCAAACATCCAGATTCAGAAGAAGAATACATGCAATACTGGAGACAGAATTAACACAACACATGCTAAACATCATTTCTCATATAAGTTTAATCATGAAATCAGTGGGTTCATGCCAAAAACAAACAACAAGAGATACATAAACTCACAGGTAAGCTGTACAGAGCAACCAGATCAGCTTGTTATGCATTACAGAGCCAAAATCTTCAACTTTCAACAACCTTGAATGAATAACACCGTCTGCATTATATAGCAGGAGGGTGTATTCAGCATTGACTACCAGGTTGACCAAAAATCCCGCCAGATACACAGTATCATAAAAATGGTGCTCAAACACATTACCAGATTGGCGCCCAAACATGAATGCAGCAGGTAGGGGAGGAGACAGGAAGATATCTCGAGCCCTGCGCCACTGTCCGCTGATGTACACCTTCAATCGGGTACCAGATCCGCCCATACCTCTGCAACCTTCGCCATTAATGGCGCACCAACCCGCGGCCTTGGGAAGAACATCAAACAGTCGATCGCAACCATTTCCCGCCGAGATTCATCATCATGATATTTCGAATATGCAGGATACCAATATCCCACATGCACCCCGCGATGACCTCATTAACACTTTATATACTAGGTCATGAGCATATATCATGTCGGTGCTTTTGCTCCCGACGACACTAGTATAAGACTTCATCATCATCATCCTCCAGCAGCATGATATCCTGTCGCTTGAAATATTACCCTGACGTCATCATCATATCGCAATATAGCCTGCATGATAATCGCCTTCATCGGTACAACCTGATCCATCGGAGAAACATCCTCCTGCTGAGCCTATACCAAAAGTCTAGCCGATGAACATCCTGATGACGTCATCATCATATCCGCCTACTGCGCACCTCCTCATATCCGGATGACGTCATCATCATGTTTGCAAATATCGGGAGATCTCCACAAGATGATCTGTGTTAGAAATATGACCCCCCGGACCTTGATGACGTCATCAGCATATCGACATCAGGATGATATTCGGAAGACAACCGGATATTTGGAAATATCATCCTGATGCACAAACATCATGTTGCACTGTAGCTCCACTATAAGATCAGGGCGAAATATGAATATGATGATGCTTGAAAAGATCACCCCCACTAGATAATGCACGAAGCCAGCAGGCGGATATCTCCTTGATATCAGCATCATCATGATGCTGGAACAAACATATATCTGGGTGATATGAAAATATCACCCCCTCCTTCAGAAATATCATGATGCAGATAGGCAGAGAACCGGATATCACCCTGACATAAGAATGACGTCAGCATCATCAGGATGAAGAAACAACGAACATGAAGTGATACAACATCATCAGGATGATATTGACTAAGATCATCCTGACGTTCAAATATGATGACCCCGGTGAATATCGGGTCACATTTAGAACTCTTCAGCAACATCATCAGGATGATCATAACCAAGATCACCCGATGATAAAAATATCACCCCGGCGAAATATCATGCAGGCAGAAAATATGATGACCCCCGAAAAGCAACACGGTGATAACTGGAAATATCATGATGATGATGACGACCCCCAAGGAAGAACAAGTCGGGTCGAACAACTCAATGAATAACCCCTTCAGAATATCGGGGCAACATCATCATCATGTTTGGGCAAGGTGATAATTGGAAGTTCACCGGATACTTGAAAGATCACCCCCGCAAGCAAATCAAGGCGCACTGTAGCTCATCAGCAGGATCGGGATGATATCAAAACATCACCCGATATTGAAACATGATGATCCTGATGAGAAACAAGCCGACAAAAAACATGATGATGCTGACCACCATCGAAGAAAATATGATGATGATGACCTCCTCCTCAGGAAAATATGATGATGCAGCTGAAAAATGCTGAGGAGGTCCAACACTTAGAGTATTTTTTTGGATTCTTAGGGAAAGTGCTTGTATGAAAATTGCTCAAAAATTGTCAGTCAATTCAGGCACTAACAGGCTGCGAGGTTTGGGAGACTAGGACTAGATTGTGATGAGTGCCGCAGTTGGCTGTTTCTGGTTCATCTTCTTCTGATGCATCATCTTGTTGGGCCACTACATTGCCTTTGTGCTTTCTACGATGATGATGGCATTTGGATGGCTGAGTATCACTGCAACGAAAAAAGCCTTCTTTACTTGAATTGCCTTATGATAAGGCATTGTACCAACAGTTGATAGTGTCATGATTATTTTTGTTGCATATATGACACCATCAGTTTGCCTTTGGAGGCTTTAACTATTGATGTTATTGTTGTTTCTGTGGCTACTTTCTGTAAGACTTCTGACCTTTTGACTATCTGGAAATTAGGGTCTTGTCCTCAAGTTCACCTTGGACTGATTACATGGCTTCTTCCTACTGCAACAGATTCACCAATTCATCAAATGATACCTCTTTCTTTGTGATGTTCAACGTGGTGACAAAGATTTTGAACTGAGATGATAGAGCTCTTAGTGTAATTGGGACAAGTAGTTTGTCCTCCACCTTTTCTCCAAGTGCAACAAGATCAGCTTGCAGTTCAGATACCCGCCGTAAGAATTCCTCAACTTTCTCGCTAGCTTGCATACAAAGAGTATGCAGCTTGGACTGTAGATGGAGGATCTTTTTCTGATTCTTCACTTGGTAGATTGTGGAGAGAGATTCCCATGCCACTTTTGATGTTTCTGCATCTCGAATGTGAGGTTGGACTTCATTGGTGATGCTGAGTGTTATCAACATCAATGCTTTGGCATTAGCCTTGTCAAACTTTTGCCTTTCATCTAGGTCTTTCGGTCTGGTTACATCACCAATGATGATTCCCCACAGCTCCTTAAAAATGAGAATTGTTCGCATTTTTGTCTTCGATGCGGCATAATTTAGCCCTTTCAAGAGTTGAGCATCGGAAAGAAGTAGTTTTGGGGCTGACATTGTTCACAAAAAAACACAGAAAAAACTAGTCCAGACAACAATTTTATTATTATTTTATTTGTCAATACATTCACTTTCAAGAAGAAATTGTAGCATAGAGATGAGCATGACAGGCCTGTGCTATAAGACAGGGATGCTTGTGAGTGTGTTCTACCTCATCTTCGTCATCAGCATCATAACCCTCATCAAGTTTTGCTCTAATCTTCCTTGCTTGACATTGTACATCAATCATAAAGTAATCTAACAATCCTTGCCTAAACAATTTATCGAATTGAAGATTACTGGTGTTTTGTAGGGCATCTAGAAGAGCAAAGTAGAAGCTTGAGCTTTCCGAAATAGTATGATCACCTCGAGGTGGCTCATTTGCATGGTTATTGGCCACACTGCTAGCATCAGGTTAGGTAGACATCTGCTGGTTTGCAAAGTTGGTTTCTCTTTGAGGACGTACAAGCTTGCTTTTGCTCACATGATCTCAATGGATCTACAACTTCCTGTGCTTTGCACATTCAGTGGTGGCTCTTCAATTGACGCCTAAAGATGATTAGATGCTCTTTGTTGTTGCGACCCTGAGTGATAAAAGAGGTTGAAGTACTTGGACACTTCCTCTCAACACTATCGGGCGTGTAAACAATGTATTCCTCCTTGCTTCTTCACACCTCAGATCCAGAACTTCGTCGCCATCTTCAGAAGACTAACATCTATCCCACCAAGGCGGCGCAAACTGCTCTGATACCATTTGAAGAAAGGCAGAAAAGCTTGTGATTTATTTGATGATAAATGCAGATACAAAACACAGTTAAATACTGTGGTGAAATAGTTATTTACTAGCAAAACTGACGTAACCATCAGATAAACTAAACAATGTACTATGTAATATATATTATGCTAACATTTTTTAAGAAAGGCATAAAATCTTGTGATTTATTTGATGATAAATGCAGATACAAAGGACAGTTAAATACTGTGGTGAAATAGTTATGCACCAGCAAAACCAGTCGATGTAACCATCAGATAGTTACGTAAACTAAACAATGTAATATGTAATATATATTATGCTAACATTCCCCCCTTATTACATTGTTTTTACAAATGTACCCCCTAAACAGTTCAAAATTTGATCTTACCAAGAGACTTGGTGAACATATCTGCTATCTGAGAGTCTGTAGGGAAGAACTAGAGTTGGATGTGGTGGTTCAAAACTTGGTCCCAAATGTAATGACACTTGACCTTAATATGCTTGGTTCGCTCATGGAAAACTAGATTCTTCACAAGTTTTAACACACCCTGATTGTCGCAATAGAGAATGGGTGACTTCTCTTTAGGAATGTCTATATTTGCCAAAATGCGAAGTAACCAAATCACTTTGCACACAGCTCCTCGTGCAACATGATATTCAGTCTCAGTGGATGAAAGAGCAACAACAATTTGCTTCTTATTAACCCATGAAATAGGGCCAGATCTGAGATGAAAAACATAACCTGAGGTTGATTTCTTGTCATCTACAGATCCTGCATAATCTGAGTCTGTATATCCCTGTAAGAAGAACTGGTTGTTCTTCTTATATTCCAGACCATAATCAATTGTGCCTTAGATATATTTCAACACATGTTTTGTTGCAACCCAATGACACTTCTTTGACTCCTGCATGAATCTAGAGAGATAGCTGACAGCAAAACATAAGTTTGGTCTGGTGTAGGTCAAGTCGATGAGGCTCCCAACTAGCTACCTGTAGAAAGTGGCATCTACTTGAGGTGATTCCTGGAAGCGGGATAGTTGCAAACCCTTCTCCATTGGAGTTGAAATAGGCTTACAGTTGACCATTCTATACTTTTCCAAGAGAGTCTTGGCATATTTCATTTGGGAGATGAATATGTGGTTCTTCTTCTGCCATATCTCCAAGCCAAGGCAATAATGAAGTAGCCCCAAATCTGTCATGTCAAAGGAGTTCTTGAGATCATTCTTTACATCATCAATGAGACTATCTGAGCTGCTAATGAGAATAAGATCATCCACATAAAAAACCAGAATGACAATCTCTGTACCCACCTTCTTAATTTACAAATTAGGATCTAAGGGGCTACGGGTGAATCCTTGCTACAATAGGTGCCATGAATTTTAAAGTACCATGCCCTAGGAGCTTGCTTAAAGCCATAAAGTGATTTGATGAGATGACATACCTTGTGTGGATGTTGTTCATCAACAAAACCTTCTGGCTGGGTCATGTACACTTCTTCTTTGAGATCACCTTTTAAGAAAGCACTCTTGACATCCGTTTGTTGAAGTTTCCATCCCATCTGTGCTGCCAATGCACAGACCATTTTGATATTTTTAATCTTTGTAGTGGGTGCAAATGTCTCTTCATAATCAATGCGCTCCTGTTGAGCATATCCCTTTGCTACAAGTCATGCTTTGTACTTGTCGATAGATCCATCTGTCTTGTACTTTGTTTTGAAGATCTATTTGCAGCCAATGGGTTTTTCCCTTCAGGCAAATCGACAAGTTCCCATGTATGATTTTTCATCAGAGAATTATGCTCTGCATCCATAGTCTTCTTCCACTGAGGTTGGCTTAATGCCTCTCGAACTATGTTAGGTTTAGTGCTGTCAACAATAGTACTCATGAGTGCTAGATTCACTTCATTTCTTGTCTGGCTCCTGGTTCTAATTCCTAGTGAAGTGTCTGGAAGAGTGTGCAGGTTAGAGTCCCTGATTGTACTTTAGACCCACTTCAGAGGTTGACTGTGCTGCTGCTGGTGTGTGATGTTTTCTAGAGGGCCTAAATCAACATATAACTCTCCTTGTAGTTCACTTTCTCTGTGAGAGTCTTCCACATGCTCATCATTTGATTGTGAGAGCAATTTATGAGAAGTAGGAGGTTGTTGCTCTTATTTTTGTGACAATGAATCAAATGACGATTCATCACACACCACATCTCAACTTTCATATATCTTCTTTGTCTCAAGATCTATGAGATGATATGCTTTTGATGTAATACTGTATCCCAACAATGTACAATGGAGCGTCTTAGGATCAGTCTTCTTTCTCTTATTGCCAGGGACATGCATGTATGTTGTGCAACCAAACACCCTTAGATGAGAAATTGAAGGCTTTAGTCCAGTCCTTACCTCTTTAGGTGTCTTGTGTTGGAAGATCTTTGTTGGTGCCCTATTGATGAGGTCTACAGCTATCTGCATTGCTTCTGCCCAAAATCTTTCCTCCAACTTAGCTGTGGAGAGCATGCATCGAGCCATCTCCATGACAGTCTGATTGCGACATTTTGCAACTCCATTCTGTTGGGGTGTAAACAACGTTAAATACTGTGGTGAAACAATTATGCACTAGCAAAACTGACGTAACCATTAGATAGTTACGTAAACTAAACAATGTAATATGTAATATATATTACGCTAACATGGAAAATAATGGAAAAACTTGTCTATCTTGTTCATTTGTCAGCTTAAAATATAAAAAATTAGAAATAAAAATATGTAAACCTTTGCAGAATTTCTTCTTCTAAATCCTTCTTAGATGTTCTAAATTTTTGGATGTTAGTTCTTTTTACTTTTTAAACTTGTTACGTGGCCAATTTTAAGCACCGAAACAACTTTTACAATAATTTTCTAAAATTTATTATGAATTTATAGAGATTTTAGTAAAAATTTAAAAATTGTGTGCATCATTGGTACACATCATAGAGTTCATACTTGTCTCTACAAATGGAGATCATTGAGCAGTTGTACGTTGATTTATGAATAAATTTGTACCTTAACATTTGCTGAATGCCATATTTCATTAAAGGACTTTTACGATATTGAGTGGATTTGATGTAATTTTGGGTATGGCACATATTGAGTCCTTTTACAATATAGAGTTGATTTGATTTAATTTTTGGTATGACACATATTGATTGTGGTATTTAATGTGTGTGTAATTGAGGTTAAAGTGAACACTAAATCTCATTTTTTTAACATTGCAAACTATGTTGATGAGAAAAATTAATGTACACATCAAGATTAGTGAGTAGTTCCATGTTAAATTTGAATAAATTTGTATCTTAACATTTCCTCAATGCCATAGCTCACCATATGTTGCAATTAATATTATTTGGCTTCTAAAAGATTGATTTGATTTTGGGTATGCTGTATATTGACTTCTAAGACATTGATTTGATTTTGATAGGGATATTGATCATAATATTTACTGTGTGCATTATTCAAGTGAAACCTATAATAATAAGACAAACTTTAATAACCAGTAATTATTTTTGAACATTACAAACTATATTAGAAAAATAACCAAAATAATTAATTGATAAAAAAATTACATAGAACACTATAATATCTACCATATCAGGTACTAATAAATGTCTCAATAAAATGCAAACCACATTTGTCCAACAACTCCTAATATGTATTCAACTATGAGTGAATTTTGTAATGACAATTTTCCAATACTTTAATGGGTATGTAGAAGAGATCTTAAATATGAATTTACATGTCCTTAAGCAAATTATGTGTTGCACTTATCGTAGCTCCCATGGACACATGTCATCTTTGGATTGTTGGCATGAAACAACTAGGTGAAAGCTAATCATTTTGATTTTAAGCATCAAGCATCACTAGTTAGATTCACATTCACAATGTGTAAACCATTTGATCATAGTTTAAGTAGCATGGGCTTCATGTTATAAAGCTTCATGACATTTTGCCTAAAAATTCATAGGCAAAATCCTTTGTGTGTGGTGTTTGGAGCTTGCAAGCATATGAGTCTATCCATGTGGAGATATGTGGTCCAATTAGGAGCCGATGCATCAACAAGGACATTAACATAGGTCAACACAAAAGTATGGTGGATATACCTTTAATAAATCCTAGACCAATGGTAATAGTTTTAATGGAATATTAAATTATTTGTAATCAACATGCATATCCTCTTCTTGACTTTTTAGAGGCACGTGTGCACTACCCTTCAATGCCCTTATCCTTCTCAAGATAATAGACATATAAGGGGACATAAAATAGAGGGACCTTTAATGTAGATTTGTACTTTCACATTTATCTCAGTTCTTGTAACACCAATCAAAGTTTGCATAACCACTTGGGAAGATGGGAATAAGAATGGCACTATTCTCCATTAATCTCACTTTTCTCAACTCTTTTTTTGTTCATTGTAATTTTATTTTAGCATAAAGTAGATTGATAGGCTACTCAACACTTTATTTTTAAAATGGCAATTCTTAAATACTGACTGACAATGCTATTGTTTTCCCCCATGAAAAGGCACACAAGTATTTGTAGTCAGAACCTAGTTCTTGTAAATTGTAAATATAGGAAATCAAGAAAATATTTAGGGATTTATTTTAGATTAAACACTTGCCAAAGTACTCTTTTAAACATGTAGACTTGTTTTAATAGGTTTAAAAAACCATTTTTCCTTGAGGGATTTTAAAATCCATCTTAGAGCTCATCCCCTTGAATGCATAATCCACATTCTCTATGGTATTTTTTTTAACTCTTACTTTCCTAGTTGAAATTCAAAAAATGTAATCATTTTGAAAAAAAAAAAAACTCTTTTTAAGGTGTTAGAAAAGAGTTACAATTAGAAAATTGTAGAACCATTTTCACAGATGAATTGTAACCACTTGTAGTCAAGCAACTAGAGGAAGCAAAAAGAATTTGGATGCTAGAGTAGAAGCTTATAAAGGTAAAATGTTAATTTTTTTTTGTCACACCAAGCTAAATTCCAATTTGAATTGTGAGACCCCCTGAAGGAAGTCTAACTGGGGATTTCTTTCCATTTAAGTTATATATTTCTCAAATTTTACACCTCTAATATGTGACCTCATGGATACACCTAACCTTGTCAATTGCTTGAAAGACGGTAACATAATCATATCACTTCTCTATTAACCCTTATTCTTTAAATTTCTATAAGCTTTTACTAAGTGTGCAAATCAACCATGATTTCACTCATAAGTCCAATTCAAAAAAATTAAAACCCTAAATTGCCAAAAAAAATAAAGTTGATCTTCAAATCCTTCTAAATTGCATTAAATACAATTGGATGCAAAGATAGTGTGAATAGTGTCACTTATATCCTATGTTCCCCTTCTTTTCTTGAACTTCTTGGCTAATTACTCGAATGAAAAAACCCCTTCCACCATGAAAAAAACTAAAAAAATCTCCAAATAATTGCTGCTCAAGAACCCTAATGCTACACCCTAAATAACATCATCCTATGAGAATATACATGCTTTCTTGCTTTTGTTGACATAGGTTCATCATCATTGAATCTCCATCAAGGGGTTTAATAGAAGAGAACATGACCCTCATAATTCAACAAATTCTCCAAAGGTATTTCTAAATACCACCAACTCCTTACCAAATTTAGATATCATATAAAGAGGCAAATAAGTTTTATATCATAGAAATCTTTGAGATCATGTGCATAAATTTTAGGTTCGAATATGCACATAGTATTCAACCCTACACTCATAGAAATGAACTAGAAAAGTACATAGTCAAATTTATAGGTGGACAATAAGTTCAAAAATTATGACATCATGGAAAATAAATTCCTCACATTTAAACAATAACATTTGTGCCAATTTAAAAGTTAAATACCGTCACATTTAATTTACTTAAATTTTCACATTTAATTATAACATATAATTTATTTGCATTCCACATTTAATTATCATTTAATTTGAATATTTTCAAATATTAATTCCAATCCATTTATTTATTTATTTTATTGGTGAGTTGCTACCTTGAGCGTAGCTCCCTTTTTATTTATACCAAAATCCTCCAAGAGGAAAGAGCTACATGTAGGTGCAAGAGTTAGAGGCTAGGAGGAAGAGCAAAGCTTGCTTCAATTCCTCTACCCTGGCTAACTGTGAACCTAAAAGGATTCCCAGATAAACTACTAAATTTTGAAACTGATTGAATTTTTTCTCAGAATTCCTTCACTAAATATCTCCAGGCATATGTGAAGATCGTCCTCAAATACCTCCACACACTCTTCTAGACTAGTTAGAGTCATAGTTAAAAATAGTTGCATGTGTACCTTTCACCCATTGGTCCTGCATAAATTGATTTGTAGCAATTTTCCCATCCTCCTGCCAGTCATATCGACGAAGAACCCCCTAAAATTGCCTACCAGAATGTTGTCATGAACGTGCCCATCCTCTAGGCTTTGACTGCCAACCATTTGCTTAATGGCAACTTCCATCGCTGCATCTTTAACTTTGAAAAACCTTCTTAGTTGCGCATCCACTTCTCCCTCTCTGCACTCACTACCATGACCTTCCAAGATCACCCAATCTACCATCCTGATGAGGAGGCATCCAACACTACATTATTTATCTTGTGTAACTTAGATCCATAGCTGAGTACACTATTGGTTGGTGCGCCTACCAACAGAGGATATCAAACGCTGATCCAATTTTAGAATCCACTCCATTCATGTCCAACGACCTTTTGAATTTGACACGATAAGCTCCTCGGGTTGATCACATCTATGGTTTGCCAGAAAATCCGCAACACCATTCGATTCTTTGTAGATATGTCTAAATCCTGAAGTCCTTGAACAAACACAAGAGAGATAAAATTTCCTCGACTTTTTTTCAAAGTTCTCAGTTTGGATAAAATCGTGACTGTACATATCTAATGCAATTCATAGAATTGCCTTCAATTTCTAATTCCATGACTCCTTTCTCAAGGCAAAGCTTGAGGCCTTAGAGAAGCATATCCAAATTTGCATATTTTTTTGAATAAATAGGAATCTTCTTTGAGGCCACCCAAATAAGCACACCATCGTCATTTCTCAGCAAACAAGGTCACATCCGGTCTTCCCGGGATTCCCTCGAGAGGATCCGTCAAAATTCAACTTGAGTCAGTTGTTTGGGGGGAGTTAACCAACATGAATTCACATGAACAGAGTTTTTCTTCTCCAAGTAGCTCATGGGAATTTTTAGTAATGTCCTTTTGAAGGAGATTCTATCATCGCAGATACTAAAAATTTTGGGGGTTGAGGAGGATATTTTGGTATGTAAGAACTCACATATACTGACTTCAATTTTGTCGATCACCTCTAGAATAGAAAAAGATTGTTGTTGAAAATCATTATGTTCCTTTCTTTCCAAAGATTCCAGATGACCATCGATGGATTAACAGTCCAAATATCACCCCAAGTTGATCGAGCATGGAGCCGTGGCCAACATTAGAACAAATTCATTAGTTTATAGGATAGAGGACCATGCTAGTCCAGCATGTCGACCAACCAAGACCAGCACGCTAAATTGAAAGGGCACACCAGGCGGAGATGGTCCATCGTTTCATCTGTAAGACAAAGAGGACATTTGGATGGGCCAGAGATGCCGATAGAATGGAGTCTTTGACCTGTGAGAATGTGATTGTGAATAGCCATCCATGCAAAGGCTCTTGCTTTCTGGAGGACCCCGTTGCCCCAACACAAATCTATCAGCCATTCCCTCTTCCCTTGTTCTAATTCAAGCATTTTGTAACCAAGGGAAACCAAATACCTACTAGATGTTTCCCTAGATCATATAATTTTGTCCTTGCCATTCTGCAAGGAGGCAGGTCTACCACTTAAAATTTCCTTTAATTTCTCCTTAGCTCTTCAAGGGATTGAAACATTATCAAAATTATTCCACCACCATCTAACACCATCCACACCCAGGGTAATATAATCAGTGACTTTCTCACCCCGATGTCCACCATAATGTTACTGCACCTAGCTAATTCTGGAAAGGAGTCCAGCGAAACCTCTCCATTCTAGGAGTCAAACCAAAAGCAAGCGGTTCTCCCATTATAGATGTTCCATGAAAGATGGTTTGTGATTAATGCTCTGGAGGAGAGCATGAATTGCCAAATATGCGAACCACTAGGAGGATTTGCGATGGTCAACATATGATCATGAGCCTCACAGTCTAGATATTTCTACAACACCCTGCACCAAAGAGCATGTAGGTTTTCAAACATCCTCTAAATGAATTTGGCACCCAACACCTTATTCTACTTTTGCAGACATTTGATGCCAGCTCCCCCAATAAATTTCTATTTCCGAGCAGTATCCCAATTGACCAGTGGAATTTTTTTTTGCTCAGAACTAGAAGATCCATCCCATAAGAACCTTTTTAGCATGCCATTCAAATCTTGAGTCGCCCAGTTGGTGAGCTGAATGCAAGATATGAGGTAAATGGGAATAGCTAATAAAATAGCTTTAATCATGATCACCTTACCTGCCAGTGTCAACCACCTACCTTTCCAATTTTTTGACTTCGATAAACATTTATCTATCATATCCTTCCAATGAGAGGTGTGAGCCATTCCCTTAAAAAGGAGAACTTCCAAATACTTTCTAGGAAGAGAATCTATCTGAAAGCCCAAAAAGTTTGCAATCCTTCACTGCACTGATCTTTTAACATTAAAGAAAAAAATGCTTGATTTGTCATTTTTGATCAACTGGCCAGAGGCCACAGCATAGGATTCTTGCATTCCTTTTACCACTCCCACCAACACCATCTTGGCTTCACCAAAAAGAATAGTGTTGTCAGAGAATTGCTGGTGGGTAAACAACGGAAGACCCCTGGCGACTTGAACCCTATCCCAATCCCCGCTAGCAGCTTTGTTGGAAATTATTTTCCCCAATGCATCTGCCATGAGTATGAAAAAGAAGGGGCACAAAGGATCCCCCTCACACAGGCCATTTGTTGACTCAGAAAAACCACAAGGAGCCCCATTCACCAAAATTGAACATCTTACCGAAGATATGCAACCGAAAATCCAGTCAAGCCAAAGAGAATTGAAACTGAAATTCTTTAGGATTCACATTAGAAAGAGCTAGCTTACTCGATCATAGGCCTTACTAATATCCAATTTTATTACCACGCCCTTTTGTATCGAGTAGGTTATAGAATGGATAACTTCATGTGCGATAATAATTTCATCAGAAATAATGCGACAGGAATGAAGCTACTTTGAGAAGGAGAGATATGCTTAAGGAGTAGAGATTTCAATCTGTTGGCCATCACCTTTGATATAATTTTGTAGATTGCATTACATAGAGAAATGGGTCGGAAGTCTGTGCAAGAAGAGAAGTCAACTTTTTTTGGAATGATGACAATATTGGTGTTATTAAATTATTTGAGAATCTTCTTGGATTTTCTTGAGGCTACCACCTCCCAGACATCTTTGCCTACAATGTCCCAAAAGAATTGTTAGAAGCAAGTAGGAAAGCCATCGGGTCCCAGAGATTTATCAAAATGTAATTGGAAAACTACCTTTTTAACTTCCTTCTCTGTAATAAGATATGATAATAATATATTATCTTCTAAGGTAACCACCTCTGGGATGCAATCAAAAGAGCTCATGAAGGCAGAATCACAAGCTCCATCAACTGCCAGCAAGTTTTGGAAGAAAGCAATAGCTTCCTCTTGGATAGCATCAAAATTAGTTAGCGCTCACCCATTAGTCGAGGTAATGGAAGTAATTCTATTTTTGCATCTGTGATCTTTCATAGAGTTGTGGAATAATTCATGTTATTGTCTCTCTCTGATAGCTATACCTTCCTTGACTTGGATCTCTAATAGAGCTATTCTCTCACCAACAATTTCGAGTACTGTGACAAGAAGTCTTTTTCCTTGTGATAATCATGTTGAAACATTTCACAAGAAATCACATGTTCGTTGAGAGACTCTAGTTATGACTCAATTATTTTTTCTCCTCAAGAATATTTTTGAAGGAGGTGATATTCCAATCCTTCAGTTGAGATTTGAGGAAACTTAGCTTTTTGTTGAAGCAAAACATCTTAGAACCCTATTGAAATTCAGCTTCATTCCACCAATGTCTAATCAATCTATGGAGACCACTCACACACAACCACATTTTTTCAAATTTGAAAGAGGATCTAGGAGGGTGTCTATCCTCTATAATGGACATTTAGATTGGGAAGTGATCAGAACTAAAAATAGGAAGGATGGAGGAATCCAACATAAAATTGGAGTATAACCAAGCTTCATTATGAAGAAATTGATTGAGGCGCTTAGCTATGTTTGTAAAACCAGATCGATGATTTATCAAGTGAAGGAGACATCCTTCAGGATCAGATCCAATAGAGCCATTCTGGTGATGAAATCTTGAAAAAGAATTTGTGATTGGGATCGCCAAGAGATACCACCAGCCTTTTCATTGCTAGAAAGGATAGCGTTGAAATCTCCCCCAAGGATAACCTTTTCAGCTCTCCTAGGATCCAAAAAAGTTATGATATCTTTCCATAGTTTAAACTTATCCTCCATCTTTGTAGTGCCATACACATTTAGCAGAAGAAAATCTATTCCAAATTGTAGACTTTTAACCGTAACCACCAACCAGTTTGGGAAGGAATAGATAATATCCAAAGAGGCAGTGCAAGCTTTCCATAACACACCAATGCCCCTAGTCAAACCAATCATTGATTCAAAGTGACCTACCCAACCATAGCAATGCCCCAAGAAAATTGATGTTTCATCAGACTTGAGTTTTGTCTCTTGAAGTAGAATAATTTCTGCTCCCAAATTTTGAAATTGATGATTGATTAAGCACCTTTTGTTAGGGGCATTCAAGCCCCTGACATTCCATGAAGCTATCTTCATTTCTCTCTAAGGGAGGGGTTTCCTCCCATAGAACCATTAGCATTATGAGAGTGACTTCGACAGTTGAGGTAGAAGAATTATTTTCCTCTATCTCAATTTGTTGTTTCCAGCAACCATTTCCAAAACTAAGAAGGATTTCTTTCACAATCTCCTTAATCGACATAATTCTCAACTGAGTGTAAATTCTCAAGTTGCTTTCTTTAAACACCAAATCGATCTGATCCAGAATTATAAGGGAGCTACCAATTTTTTCACTTTCCTTTGACCAATATTCTAGGGGTAAATTGTATAAGTAGATCCAATGGAAATCATCCTGGGGGGCGTAGGTACAAGGATCAAAGTTCAGAACCCATCTTTGAGTGAACATTGGAGTTTCACCAAAAAACTAGACTCCTTTTGAGATAATCTCCTCCCACTAGCAATTCGGTCTACATGACACCAAAAAACTCTTTTGGGAGAAAGAGGTCTTCCTCCAAATCCCAAAATTGCATAAGCCATCAGGATATTTGTTCCATGAAGCATGAGCTCCCATGAGCCTTCCAATCACTGCTTGGTTGAGGAGGACATCATCCGATAGTGAAATCTCCAGACAAATTTCCAGAGGAGGCCCTGCTTTTGCTTGACCAACTTGTTGATAATTTTCGTGCTTCTGATTCTTGCAAGCCATTTTTTTTTCTAAATTTAGGCCAGTGACGCACCCCCTTGGTGACATGCAAATGCCCCTCTCCACATGCCGCGGGTAAATTACGATACAAGATCCTAGGGGCCTCCTCAATTGTTGACGTAGTAAAGGGCAAGCTTGTGAGGTTTGAACCTTGGTTGTTGGCACTAGAAGAAAGAAGTCCTACCATTTCACCATAAGATTTCCCCTATTTATCTAAATTTATTATTTACTAAATAAATACATATATTTAATTAGCCCAAATAATTTTGTTTCAAAGTTTTTTTCCTTTATAATTATATATTTTAATGAAATCTAATTAATTTCTTGAAAATATAAGTATAAGTGTAATTTTATTGAGACCCCGATCTTTCTCCATAATTCCTCCATAGTCTATTTGTAATTACGTTGATAAGTGTTCCCTATGTGAGAAGCACATGATAGATTATATAGATAAAGGGTCCAGAATAAAAGGACTAGCATGAAATAGATCTTGACTATAGATTTTTGAAACAATACCATAAATGATAAGAAATAGAAAAAAATCACTTTACATTTATGACTATTTTAATTTATTTTGTCTTATTCCTAACATTTGAAAAAAATAGTAATATTTTTTCCTATTTTATAAATAATACTATAAATGATTAGAAACAAAAAAAAAGTTCACTTTGCATTTACGACTTTTAATTTATTGTTGTCTTATTCTTAACATGTAAAAAAATAGTAATATTTTTTCTATTTTATAAAATATATTTGTTTTCTATAATGTTGAGCAAGAAGAAATCTTAACCTTACAATTTTCAAATCAATATTACTTAAATAATCATTTATTTCATGCCCACATTTGCCATGTGTTTATGACATGATAACCACATGTCATGTCCATAATAGAATCCATCACAAATGTATCGTAAGCAAAAATATATGGTAAGGCAAAGGTAGGCCTCACATCATCCCCCCTAAGACTATAGTTCCTTTTGGAAGTCAACAAAGAGGTGAGGATAAAGAGTCCTCAAGCTAGCAGTGTCCTCCCATGTAGCCGAGACCTCATCATAACGGTCCCACTGAACTCTGACCTAGTCCAGTTCTTGGCCTCGAAGGCCCAACGTCTGACGAGCCAATATGCGAATTGTCTCCAAAGCTAGCTGCCCGTCTGACTCTCCTTGTAAGGCATCCTAGTCCAAAATATGAGTCATGTCAGATATATAATGTCTCAGTGCATAAATATGAAACACATTATGGATGCGTGATAGACTAGGTGGCAAGGCAAGACGATAAGCTATGGGTCCTATCCGCTCTAAGATCTCAAAAGGTCCAACAAAACGAGGTGCAAGCTTAGAGCCCTTTCGATAATGGATTGGACTTTTATGCAGTCACACTCTCAAGAAAACCTTGTTGCCCATAGAGAAGCTCCAATCCAATCTCTTGGCATCAACATACTTCTTCTGGTGATCTTGTGTCTCCTACAATCTCTGCCTGATCAAAGTGACATGCTGCTCCATATCCTGTACTAACTTAGGTTCAATAGCCACTAATGTGAACACTGAATCTCTGTCAGATATGATACAATGAGGTACTCCATGAAGTCTTACAATGTCGTTCAAGAAGACCCTCGCCACTGCTGGTGCATTATACGTCGTGCGTATAGGCGAAAAGTGGGCTACCTTGGTTAACTTGTCAACCGTCACCATGATGGCATCATGGCGGTGAGCTAACAAAGGTAGACCAACAATAAAATCTATGGAAATGGTATCCCATTTCCAGTCCATTATCTCGTGAGGGTAAAGTAAACTGGCTGGATGCTGATGCTCGGCCTTCACCCTCTGGCACTCAAGGCAACGAGCAACAAACTCTGCAGTATCATGCCTCATACCTACCCAATGGTACAACTGTCTCAAATCGGCATGCATCTTCTTCACCCCAGGATGTGCTACATAAGGTTCTCTGTGAGCCTCTGATAAAACCAATGATCTAAGATCACCTACAAGGGGAACATAAATGTGTTGACAATGTCGTAGAAGACCATCTGCCTCAAGAGAATACCCTGCAAACTTGCCCTTAAGGGCCCTCTATGACTGCAACTCCTGCTGAACCTCTAGAAACCACTCATCCTCTGGTAGGTGCTGTAAGATGGGCCCTTTCAAGTCTACGCTCAAGGTCAAGGTCAGGATCTTGTGGCACCTTCGACTCAAGGCATTGGCAACCACATTCTCCTTCCCTTTGATGTAGTGCACATGAAAGTCATAATCACAAAGGAACTCCATCCAACGCCGTTAGCGGCTGTTTAGATTCAGCTGTGTGAAGATATACTATAGACTATGATGGTCAGAGTGTAACTCGAAACGATGTCCTAAGAGGAAGTGTCTCCATAGAACAAGAGCATGAAATACCACTGCTAACTCCAAATCATGTGTCATGTAGTTCAGCTCATGGGTCTTGAGCTTTCATGACTCATACGTGATTGCTCAACCATCCTGCATCAACACTGCTCCTAAACCCTCTAATGATGCATCTATACAAACCATGAAGTTTGTTGCTGGATTAGGTACTGCTAAGATAGGAGTGCTAGTGAGATGCTCCTTGAGGACCTCAAAGGCCCTCTCGCACTGCTTTGTCCACAAGAAACTCTTCCCTTTTCGTTGAAGGGAACTGATAGGGTGTACTATCCTGGAAAAACCCTCAACAAATCTGCGGTAATATCCTACTAGCCCCATGAAGCTCCTAACCTCTGTGACACTGGTAGGTACTGGCCAATCCTTGATAGCTCTAATCTTTGATGGATCTACAGAGATACCATCGCCAAATAGAATGTGCCCCAAATACTGAACCTCTGATCTAAAGAAGACACACTTCGCCAAGTTACCAAAAAGTTGTTGCTCTCTCAAACACTATAGAACCTGGCGTAAGTGCTCCTCATGCTCCTCCTCAGTCTGTGAGTAAATCAAAATGTCATCAATGAATATAATCACGAACTGATCAAGGAATGTGTGAAACACCCCATTCATGACTCATGAATACTACAGGGGTGTTCGTCAAACCGAAGGGCACCATGGTGAACTCATAGTGACCATAACGAGTCTGAAATGCGGTCTTATGGATATTCGCCTCTGTGATGCATAACTGATGGTATCCAGACTTTAGGTCAATCTTAGAGAACACTCTGGCTCTCAACATCTAGTCAAATAAGTCATCAATCCTAGGGAAAGAATAACGGTTCTTCACCATCGCCTTATTCAGCTGCCTATAATCCATACAAAGCTGAAGAGACCTAGCCTTCTTCACGAAGATGATTGGTGTGCCCCAAGGTGAGGCACTAGGTTAGATGTGCCCCTTCACTAGCAACTCCTTTAGCTGAAGCTTGAGCTCCATGAGCTCATGTGTGGTCATCCTGTAAGGTGCACGAGACACTGGCTTGGCACCTGGTACAAGGTCTATATGAAAGTCAACCTCTGTGAGGTGGCATCCCTAGAAGCTCAGGAGGAAAGACATCTGTGAACTCCCTAAGGATGGGGTGATCATCAAGCGAAGCCTCTGACTCATCCTCTGATCTATCACTGACTGTGATCGCGAACATCTGACAACCCTTCCGCATACAATGCTTAAGCTGTTTAGTGGATATCATGTGAACTGCGGTGGGCTTCTGAATGCCCACTATCTCTGCTGCTGTGCTGCGATCATCGAGGCAACCTATCACCTTTCGGTGACAATCTAGCTTGGCCATATGGGCTACTAGCCAATCCATGCCTAACACCACACCGTAAGACCCTAAGGTCCACAACTGTTGTGAAGGCACCAAGTGCTATCTCACAATCTTTGACCACTACATCTACGACCATCTTGGCCCCTGTAGCTAACTCAACCTCCAACCTAATGCCCTGCCTAGAGGCCACCAACTTGCAACGCTCCACTAACAACAGAGAAATAAAGGAGTCTGTGGCTCTTGAGTCAAACAAAATAGTAATGGGAACATCCCCAATAGTACCTGGAGTCTCTATCACGGAAGCCTGAAAGTCGGTTTGGCGGTTATCAACCATTGCAAAGACTCGGTGAGATCGTCCCATATCTCAAACTATAGCCTCAGAACCACTAGCTTGCTATCCTCTAGCTGTGAATCCCTATGGGCACTCTCTAGCCAAGTGCCCAACACCACCGCAAACATAACAAGGTCCACGTGCCTAAACCTATACTAACTGAGTCTGACTTGACTACTATGCTCCAGGTCGTACTGTACTGCCCTGAGATCCCCTAAAGGATTGCTGTGACCTAGTTGGTCCTGCAGCTAGTATCTACTGACACTGGTCTCTCTGTGGACCCTGTGACTACCATCCTCGATTAAGACCACTTGTGCCCTCTACTATGGCCGCAACCTCTGCTGATACTACTACTACTGTGGAGGTCTAGGAGGTAAAGATACGGATCTAAAATTGCCCCTATGAGGTGGCTAGGGTCTACAAAAACCCCAATCCTACTGATGACTGCGGTCCTGAAACTGCGGACGTGACCCATGGCCCCGTCCATGTATCTCCTCTATAATGAGCACCTTCTCGGTGACCTTGCTCATAGTCCATGGGTTAGCCATGTGAACCGGTCCTACTATGTGAGGGTTCAAGCCTCTAATGAAACAACTCACAAGCAACTTTTCATCTTGAAAATACTCGGTATAACGGGACAATTCCACAAACTTGCACTCATACAATACAATTGTGGAACCTCGCTGTTGGAAATCATGGAACTCATCAATGTGGCGCTGCCTATAGTGCTCCAATAGGTAGTGCGCATTATAGCACTCTAGAAAAGTGTCTCATGAAAGCGTGTCTAAAGAAAGGTGGTGTTTGTTTTCCTCTATGCGCCACCATGTTGCTGCCGCGTCTTGCAAAAGATATACTATTACACGTGCCTTTGTGTTTCTTCCATAGGGACACAATGCAAAGCACAGGTCAAGGTTGATGAGCCAAGCCTCAGCCTTAGCTCCCTCTAAAGTACCAACAAAAGTAGGTGGATTTAGCCTAAGCAAATCTCAGATAGGGTCTCCGTGTTCTCAGTATCCTCAAACAAGTACATCCACCTCATCTTGCGGTCTATAAATATAAGGATCGGGAGGTATATGCTCCACCCCAATCCCCGCCTCGCTCTTCTTGTGGCACGACAGACTCTTGCTTTGCTCCCGATGAGATGATATGCCGTCCTCAGCTATAGTGTCTGGAATATCCACATGTGGCTCATCCACGAATGGTGGCAATCTTGCTAAGATTGCCTGTAAATCCTGAAGAATTTGGGGGCCTAAATTGGGTGCCGGTGGCGGCTCCTGATTTGGGTCCTCAGGTGGTGGAACAACTCCCGAGATGGATCCTCCAGACCCACTGGTGCATTGGCACCCTCTCCTGGATCTAGGTGGCATCCTATAGGAACATGGTGCCTAAATTTAAAACAAAACTAACAAAATGTAGAATAAAATAATGTGCCCTCAATGCCAGTGTTTAAACTTGGCTCTGATACCAAATATCATGCCCACATTCACCATGCGGTTATGACATAATAACCACATGTCATGTCCATAATAGAATCCATCACAAATGTATAGTAAGCAAAAATATCTAGTAAGGCAAAGGTAGGCCTCACAATTTACATCTCTTTACTATTTGGGTGAGGCATTTGACTTTTTACCACCATAACTATTTTAAAAAATATTGATCATAAAATTTTGAAAATTGATGGATAAGATTTAATGTTAAATTGTTGTCAAGTACACCAACTCCATACACATCTTGATTAAGGTGTGTTGACATCAAATAGGTTAGGATAAAAAATATCCATAAAATATCTAAATAAAAAACATATAAATTGTTTTGTTTAAATCAATCACAAGGCAAGCTCTTATTCAACTAAAAAGGCTCACAGTTAAAGTGAAATAAACATTCATTATTCAACTAAAAAGGCTCACAGTTAAAAGTGAAATAAACATTCATTAAAGATTAAACCAACTTCTTCCTAGCAGCTGGCCCAATTATCTTTGCAAAGTCAGATAAAATAAACTCTTTAATCGAACTAGTAGCTAGCAAAATAAAATCTTTGATCGAATTAGTCACTGGCATATATGATCATATTTGATTTTGATTTTAACATGTCTATTTTAGATATCTATTGACAACTCCCATAATTTTCTTAGCTCACCTATAAAAGGCAGTTCTTCCCATAGCTCATGTCTACTAATGTCTTGCCCAAGTGATGGTGATTAGTAATGCCTAAGGCCACACTTGTCACTGACAAGGAAGAAAAGAAAGAGACGACGGTGAGAAATTCCCAGAGTAAAAGGTTGAGTAACTAGATAATGCTTAATGTGCAGTCACCTCCATCACAGTCCTTGCAAATGGAAGACTTGGGATAAGAAGCTTAAACTTCTTCTAATTACGTATGATCTCTCTAAGAGCAATAGTTCCCGGCTTAAAGCAGCGAGGCTTCCTTATAGTCTCTGTTGTTGCAATTGCATGTGGACCCTCACCAGACTGCATTCTGGATGCACACCTAGTGCCCTTGCACCAACACTATAAGATTCAATAGTAGAAGTGGAAGCAATAGTAGTACCAGTTCTCTTCCTTAGAACTGTTGTCTTCTGCCTAGCCATTTTTGGATATCTCAATGGGTTTGTAAAATAATCAGCCTATTGATAAGTGAATTTCAAATCCCCTACCTCTTTCATTCAACCAATTCTCATACTTCAAAAACTATTTGAATTTGGGCAAAATTCAACTTCTGAACCAATAGAGTGTAGAAGAGTATATTGTCTGTTGTGTCTACCAACTAGAAATAGCACCTGAAGGTGCAACGATAAAGTAATAGGAATTAAAAAGAGGTCTATTTGTTTTCTTTGTTGTGAGGCATCATAATAATATAAAAAGTGCTAGAAGTTATTGTTAAAACATTGAAATAAATTCTGTATTAACATTAGGCAAATTAAAGACAATATTTCCTCCATAATAATGTAAGTGCATACTTCTTGTTGTAACTATGTAAGTTTTTTTTTTCCATCTACACAGTTACAACCATTACACAAAGGCAATTAGCTATTAGACAACATCAAAGTTTAGAGGAAATGCTCTCTAACAAACCTGGAAATATTATATATAGTATCAATAGTTTAGAATTTTTCTAATCACAATAGAGGGTCTTCATGATAATATTGTGCCCTTTTAATGCTAAAATTCTTTATATAAGTTTCACACAAATTGCATTTTAAACATTCCCAAACTTCTTTGCATGCATATGAAGATTTACTCTAAAAAAATCCATTATCCTCTTAATTATTTGTTAAACCTTAATTGTTATGGATAAAGGATAATTAGAATTTCTTTCTTTGTGAACTATTTGTCAAAACACCTCAAAAAATTATGAGTATTAGAGAATGCCGTGATTACAAGGTATGGGCATCCATAAAAGCTTGGAGGATAGAGGGATTTCGTTAGATGATACAATTGCCCTGCTTGACGTGTATGCAAATTTTAGAAGCACACACAAGGTGTGTGTGAACTGTTTGACATAATGTCTCAAAGGACTGCAGCCTCATGGAATGTCACAACGACAAGCTATGGATGTATTTAAAAAGGTCTTAGGATCTCTTTTAAGTAAATGCAACTGGCAGTTGTAAAGCTATAACCATCAACTTTGGCCAACATCGATCCTGTCTACACTTGAATGGAAGAGAAATTTTGTCTGATGTTGTAGTTATAATCTAGAGAACAGAGTTGGGTCCCATAATAGAATTGATGGGATCCAAAGCCCCCAATGTAATTGTTACTTTTGAGTTAGTAGATGATGTCAAAACATATTAGTGTTTGTACTCTATGGAATGATATGATAATTTTCAAACTTATTCAATATTACTATATTTAGAAGAAATGCATAATAAATGATATAAAACCATTTGAATGAGTATAATTTTTTTACGTACTTGTCATAATTCTTGTATTTAAGATTTCATTTCATAGATATGTTATTGGATGAATTCATGATGATTTGATATTAAAGTATCGAAGTAAAACATTTTCAATCATCCCAATCTTTCCAGAGTTCAAATAATGTCCTCGAAGGATTTTCATAGCTCCAATGTGAATTTTAATATCTTGGTTTATGCTATTATTACTCTTTAGCTTGTTGGCTTTGTGTCAAGTTTGACTCACATGAAATTATCTACAACAATGAATAGTCCTAAAGTAATTTTGATTCTTCCAGTATAGATCCAACAATTGTGGGTGCATTGGGGCATTCATAGACTATGTATTTTAATAGTATAACACTATTACTTGTCACTTCAAAGTTCTTGGTGTTGATTATTACTACTAATTAAATTTGTTTAAAGGAAAATACTATTTACTTAGGGTTAATCTAGGCTAATTAAATAAATGCATATGATTAGATACAAATTAAACTAGATTAAATCAATGACAATTGGGAATGATAAAGCATGTAAAATAATGTTATTTTAGGAAATTAATTTTAAAGAGTGTACTTAGCTCTTGACTGAGGAGAGGGTATGAATGTGGATACCTTGATGAATCAATTCATCAAAAACTAGGATCTTGTAATGCTTGTTCTCAAGTTCAATGTAGACTTGGAAATTTGTACAAGTTGATTCTATGCAGATCAACTAGACATGCTTGGCCATCAAGACTTTACCACAAGCCACAATTGGGTTGCCACTACAATTGACCCCTCCTTGGTGGACAATGTTGTTGGATTCATTGACTACAATTGTTCAACCCCAAAAAACTTGTGCCAAATTTGTCTAACTATAACAAAATTGCGCTCTTAATAAAATAATTATTAGCATGCCCATTGAACCTATAAGTCCAATTGCTAATTTTATTTTCTTACTTCTCGTCAAGTCAAATCAATATGATATGGACTCATTAAAAGCATTTGTCTCAACTCATCCTATCTAGTTGTCATGCATTATTTCAAAACTCTTTTCAAAATTGCCTTTTTCCCAATCTTGGTTATGAACATCAATTCTATCAATTTGAAGCAAATACAAATTTACGAGTGTAAAAAAAAAAATCAAGGATAAAACTTGAGAGTAGTAACCAAACTTCGCTGACAAATTTTGGGCAGAACCCTAAGAATTTGTAGCCTTTATGCCACCAAAATTTATCTTGAGATCGCTGAATGTTTTGCCAGCAGATCCAAACTCGCTTTGGTAGATAACTAGAATTTCTATTTCTTTGATATATTTGACTGGATCAACTCCATTTCTTGCATCGCTCTCGTAAAATACCAGTTGTTGATCTGTACGTTTAACTTGCTTCCTCTAATAAAAAAGAACACCTTCGACTTCGACGTAAAAATAGAGAACCAATACTTAAAAGCACATTTTCCAGAATCATAAAATGCTATTGTCGCAGCATTCTGTATAAACGGCCAGGTGGAGGAGGCACTGTACATTTTTCTTACATTGCACAAGCGACTTGAAGAGTACTCTAAATATCTTCAATTAATGCAGGTCTCTATTCTCAAGAACGCCTTTACACGGAAAATTTTGATTAAACGTGTTTTTGTCAAATTGTATAAGCTGTTTTAGAAGTTTTGTTATAGTTTGATCAATGGAAAGCAATGGAAAAGCTTGTCTTGTTAAATAATGAGAGTAGATAAACAATTTAAGAAATCAGAAATGAACATATATAGGATACGAATTTACGTGGTTCACCAAAACTGGCTACGCCCACGAGAGTAGGGGAAAATCTTTTTATTAACTGTCACAGTAGAGTACATAGTTTTCATCATCTGTTACAATGAGCAAGTGAATAGTTTTATAGCTTGCACAAATGACTCTTCAAGGAGGAGGCATCAAAAGGTGAGGAGTCAGGGTTAATGTGACCGTTGGACTTTACACACCAACATGTCTATCTTGTTCATTTGTCGGCCTAAAATATACAAAATTATAAATAAAAATATGCAAACCTTTGTAGAATTTCATTGGAACAACCTTACAGTAATTTTCTAAAAGTTTTTATAATTTACGGAGATTTTAGTAAAAATTAAAAAAACTGTATGCATCATTAGCACACATCATAGAGTTCATACTTGTCTCTACAAATCAAGATCATTGAGCAGTTGCATGTTGATTTATGAATAAATCTATACCATAACATTTGCTGAATGTCATATTTCATCAAAGGACTCTCATGATATTAAGCTGATTTGATTTAATTTTGGGTATGTCACATATTGAGTACTTTTAGGATATTTGAGTTTATGTGATTTACTTTTGGGTATGACACATACTTGTTATATGGAGCCTAATTAGACTTGGAGGTTACATTTTCCCCACTTTTATCGGTGTGGTTTCCCCCCAAATTCCTACGGGGTCAAGGGGCAGCGCCCCTTACGGGGGTTTGGGGGCAGCACCCCTTGTGGGATCCAGGGACAGCGCCCCTGGCACGTTCCCTGTCGCGATACAGGGCAGGGTCGAGGGGCAGCGCCCTCGCAGGGGCTCAGGGGCAGCGCCCTTGCGGGGGCTCGGGGGCAGCGCCCCCGAAACCTCACACGGTTTTTTATTATTTTAAAAAGGCACCGGGAGTTATTTTTTCATTGACCGACATAAGAAAACCTTATTTTTGTAACCGGCAAAAAGCTTGATAAAAGTGGCTAAGGGTTAGGGTTTTGATATTTGTATTGTAGCATTTTGCAGCGGTATTGAGTTGCAGGGATTGCTGATTGTAATCGGTTTGATTTACTGGATAATAATATTAGACTCTCTATTTGGTGGATGTAGCTCGAGTTTGGGTGAACCACATTAAAACTTGTCTCTCACTGTTATTAATTATGTGTATTTCTATTTCTCTGTTTAATCTTTATTTGCATTTAATTGATATCTTCTGCCGGCTAACCCTAACAAGTGGTATTAGAGCGGGTTATGTTCAATTGTCGTCTGCAGGAAAGTCTCATGATTGAGTGGGAGCAATGGCAGATGAGGGTAAATTGAAGGTCAATAAATTTAATGGGCAGAACTATCAGTTATGGAAGATGCAGATGGTGGATTACCTCTATCAAAAGGATTTATGGAGGCTGTTGGAAGGAGTATCCAAGAAACTGGCAACAATGTCTGATGAGGATTGGAATCTTCTTGATAGAAAGGCACTGGGAACCATTCGGTTGTGCCTGGCACCATCGGTGGCATTCAATATAACGGAAGCGAAGACAACAGATGGTCTGATGAAAGCTTTGGCTAAATTGTATGAAAAACCCTCAGCCTCAAATAAGGTATTTCTTATGAAGCGTTTGTTTAATTTGAAAATGGTTGAAGGTGGATTTGTGACAGGTCATTTAAATAAATTTAATACGATTGTCAGTCAATTGACTTCTGTAAATATAAAATTTGATGAAGAAGTTAGAGCTCTCTTGATATTATGTTCATTGCCTGAAAGCTGGGATAGTTTGGTAATGGCGGTTAGTAACTCTGTTTCTGGTTTAAATACCCTAAAATTTGATGATGTTGTTGGTGTTATTCTGAGTGAGGAAATTCATAAGAAAAGCTCAGGTGGATCCACATCAGGCAGTGTTTTGAATGCAGAAAGCAGGGGCAGATCAAAGGAGAGAGGAAAAGGTTCTGGAGGTCATGGGAAGTCACGAGGAAAATTAAAGGACAAAAGATCCCAAATCAGAGGATAGAAGGATTGCTAGTACTGTGGGAAACCAGGTCATCTGAAGAAACATTGTTGGTCTCAAAAAAATAAAGGAGACAAACAAGAAGACAATAAGGAAGCAAATGTGGTAAGTAATAAATCTGAAGATGACGCTTTGATTCTTTCCCTAGATAATGCTGATGATTCATGGGTTTTAGATTCAGGGGCCTCATTTCATGCTACGCCCCATAGAAGTTATTTTCTTGATTATGTCCAAGGGGATTTTGGGCTGGTTTATTTGGGAGATAACGAACCCTGTCAGATTGTTGGAAAGGGAAGAATCAAGATTAAGTTGTAGAATGGGAATCATTGGCTACTACAAGAGGTAAGGCATGTTCTAAGGCTCAGTAGGAATTTAATTTCAGTAGGACAGCTAGTTGAACAAGGTTGCATTATTACATTTACTGATAAAAATTGGTAGGTTTCAAAAGGTGCCTTAGTAGTAGCAAAAGGTGTGAAAGTAGGCACCTTATATCTTTGTACAGGTCATACTGTTCCTTCTACTTTAGCTATTGCAGAGAAAAAACAAACAGGTTTAGGAACAGTTGTTGCAGGTTTGCAGGAAGAGACTGAAACAGTTGCTGCAGGTTCTGAGACAACACTGTGGCATAACAAACTTGGGCATATGAGTGAAAAAGGTATGAGGGTACTTCATTCTAAGAAAGTTTTACCAGGTCTGAAATGTATTAATATGGATTTCTGTGAAAGTTGTGTGTATGGAAAATAAAAGAGAGTGAGTTTTCTCAGAGATGGGAAGCAAAAGAAAAATGAAAAGTTGGAGCTTGTGCATACAGATGTATGGGGACCAGCTCAGGTATCTTCTCTCAGTGGCTCTCGGTATTATGTTACATTCATAGATGATGCAACTAGGAAGGTCTGGATTTATTTCCTTAGACAGAAATCTGATGTATTTGAAACATTTAAGAAATGGAGAAGCTTGGTTGAGAATGAGACAGGTAAAAGATTAAAATGTCTCAGATCTGATAACGGTGGTGAGTATGCAGCAAAGAATTTGAGGATTATTGTTCTTTTAATAGAATTCGTAGGCAAAAAATGGTTCTAGGGACTCCACAGGAAAATGGAGTGGCTGAACGCATGAATAGGACAATAATGGAGCGTGCAAGGACCATGAGATTGCATGCTGGGCTGCCTTTAAACATGTGGGCAGAGGCTGTCAACACTGCTGTATATTTAATTAATGGAGGTCCTTAAGTTCCTTTGGGCTATGGTATTCCAGAGGAAGCATGGACAGGTAAGAAGGTGAGTTATTCTTTTCTCAAAACTTTCAGATGTGAAGCATTTGCACATGTAGATTCTGAAAATAGAATCAAGCTGGATGCAAAATAAAAAAGTATACCTTTGTTGGATATGGCATTGATGAATTTGGTTATAGGCTTTGGGATTTTAAAAATTAAAAAATTGTGAGAAGCAGGGATGTCATATTCAATGAGAAGGTGTTGTATAAAGATCATTTGCAGTAGCATGAGAAGAAAGCAAAAGATTATGTGATACTGGATGATACTCTAAATAGTGATGTTCCAGTGGTTCCTCATGCTCCGCAACAGCAACCAGAAATACCACAAACTCCAGTGAATGTTAGATGGTCAACAAGGCTAAGTAGACCTCCTGAAAGGTTTTCTCCCTCTTTGTATTCTATTTTGTTAACAGATGCTGGTGAACCCAAAGGGTATGATGAAGCTATGCAGGTGGATACATAGGTTCAGTGGGAGCTTGCTATGAAAGAAGAAATGGACTCCTTGCTAAAAAATTAGACTTAGGAATTATGTAAGTTACCTGCAGGTAAAAAGGCTTTACCAAACAAATGGGTTTATCAGCTGAAAGAGGAAGATAGAGGTAAGAAAAGATTTAAGGCCAGGTTAGTTGTAAAAGGATTTGCACAGAAAAAGGGCATTGATTTTGATGAGATATTTTCTCCGGTTGTCAAGATGACTTCTATTCGTACTGCTTTAAGTATTGTGGCTGCTGAAGATTTACTTTTGGAACAGCTAGATGTGAAAACTACCTTTCTCCATGGTAATTTGGAGGAGATATACATGGAACAGCCCCACGGATTTGAGGTCAAAGGTAAGAAGAAACAGGTGTGCAGATTGAAGAAGAGTTTGTATGGCTTGAAACAAGCACCTCGGCAATGGTATTTGAAATTTGATAGTTTTATGGCTGAGCAAGGCTACAGCAGGTGTAATTCTGACCATTGTGTTTATTTTAAGAAGTTGGATAATGACAGCTACATTATTTTATGTTTATATGTTGATGACATGCTTGTAGCTGGGTTTAACATGGATCACATAAGAGAGTTAAAACAACAGTTAGCACAGTCATTTGACATGAAGGATTTGGGGGCAGCAAAACAAATCCTTGGTATGAAAATTTGTAGAGATAGGAAGAACAGAAAATTGACTTTATCTAAGGTTGCTTATGTTGAAAAGGTGTTGCAGTGATTCCATATGGAGAATGCAAAAGATGTCAGCACACCTTTGCCTGTCATTTGAAATTGACTAAGGAGATGTGTCCTAAGACACAAGAGGAGGAAGAGAAAATGTCCAAGGTACCATATGCTTCAGCTATAGGAAGTTTAATGTATGCCATGGTATGCACGAGACCAGCTATTGCACATGTTGTAGGAGTCATCAGCAGGTATATGAGTCATCCCAGATTGGAGCATTAGAATGCAGTAAAATAGATTCTCAGATATTTAAGAGGTACATCCAATAAACATTTATGTTTTGGGGGCTCTAATGCTGATTTAGCAGGTTATGTAGACTCAGATTTGGCAGAAGATATTGATACCAGGCGGAGTACTACAGGTTATGTCTTTACTGTAGGTGGAACAGTGGTGAGTTAGATTTCTAGGTTGCAAAAGGTGGTTGCTTTATCCACCACATAGGCAGAATATGTAGCTGCAACAAAGGCAAGCAAGGATATGATATGGCTGAAATCTTTCATGGAAGAATTGGGCAAACAACAGGTTAATTATTATTTGTATATAGATAGCCAGAGTGCCATACATCTTGCAAAGAATTCTGCCTTGCATTCAAAGACCAAACACATACAGTTGAGGTATCACTTCATTTGGTCAGTGTTGAATGATGGACAATTACAGTTAGAAAAGATACATACAGATGATAATCCAGCGGATATGTTTACAAAGGCAGTGACAAGGGAGAAGCTGAGCTCCTCTTCAGTTTCAGTTGGTCTTCTCGACTGAAAACAACAAAAATAGAACAACAGAGTCTAGGGTGCTTATTTCTAGTGGGAGCTACAGGGTCAGTGGTGTTATGATCAGTCTCCAAGTGGGAGATGATATGGTGTGGAGTTTGATCAGTCTCTAAGTGGGAGATTGTTGTTATATGGAGCCTAATCAGACTCGGAGGTTACATTTTCTCCACTTTTATCAGCGCGGTTTTCCCCCAAATTCCTACAGGGTCCAGGGGCAGCGCCCCTGGCGCGTTCCCTCATATGGTTTTTTATTATTTTAAAAAGGCGCCAGGAGTTATTTTTTCATTGACCAACACAAGAAAACCCTATTTTTGTAACCAACAAAAAGCTTGATAAAAGCGGCTAAGGGTTAGGGTTTTGATATTTGTATTGTAGCATTTTGCAATGGTATTGAGTTGCAGGGATTGCTGATTGTAATCAGTTTGATTTACTGGATAATAATATTGGACTCTCTGTTTGGTGGATGTAGCCCAAGTTTGGGTGAACCACGTTAAAACTTGTCTCTCGCTGTTATTAATTTTGTGTATTTCCATTTCTCTGTTTAATCTTTATTTGCGTTTAACTGATATCTTCTGCCGGCTAACCCTAACAATACTGAGTTCTTTTACCATATTGAGTTGATTTGATTTAATTTTGGGTATAGCACATGTTGAGTGCTTTTACCATATTGAGTTAATTTTATTTAATTTTTGGGTATGACACATATTGAGTCCTTTTATGATATTGAGTTGATTTGATTCAATTATTGGTATGGCACATATTGATTGTGGTATTTAATGTGTGTATATGAGGGTAAAGTGAACACTAAATCTCATTTTTTTTAAACATTGCAAACTATGTTGATAAGATTCCATGCTAAATTGGAATAAATTTGTACCTTAATGCTTCCTCAATACCATACCTCACTATAGGTTACCATTAATATTATTGGACTTCTAAGAAATTGATTTGATTTTGAGTATGATGTATATTGACTTCTAAGACACTGATTTGATTTTGAAAAGGATATATTAATTATAGTATTTAATGTGTGCATCATTCAAATGAAACCTAAATAATAAAAAAAACTTTAATAACTAATACTTATTTTTAAACATTACAAACTATATTAATGAAAAAAATTTAATTAATTGTAATGAAAAAAATTAACCAAAACAATTGATTTGAAACCTACAATAATAAGAAAAACTTTTAATAACTAATAATTATTTTTAAAAATTACAAACTATATTAATGAAAAAATTAACCAAAGCAATTGAATGATAAAACAATTTACATATATAAAACACTATGCATATCGCTATAATATATACCAGAGCAGGTAGATAATAAATGTCTCAATAACCTGCAAACCACGTTTGTCCAACAATTCCATTTGCCAATCCATTAATTTTCAACTGTTGTTTGACATTTACGATTTGAATGGTGGGGACCAATGCTGCTACTATTAGAACTCTAGTCAGTCGTTGCGTACAGCTGTAAAGGCACTACCACAATTGTAAGTAACCATTTCCTATTCGTTAATAAAAAAGTAGATCTCAATTTCATTTATAACAGCTTTTCAGTCAAACAATCGTGAACAATGAATCTATCTATTATAAATAATCTACAGTAAAATTCTCTAGACCACAATTAAAAATACATTCTATTATGACCCCTAAATTCTCTGGCCCACAATTAAAAAAACAAATGGCAGAACATACGACTAATTTGGAGTACTGGCTGCTTGTTTGGCTGAAAGTTGAGACATGGAGGAACATGCTAGACATTATTCACGTCATCTCATGTTACCGTAATTGCCGTATAAAATAGCAGTTAAAATTATTTAAAATTATTTTCAACCGGGGGATCTCTAATGTTGTTGATTATATATAGCACCTTAGGTACTCGACTCAGGAAGCAATTTTGTTACTTTTAGCTTTCAATATTGAAGGAGTGCTTCATTTGCAGATCCAGATGAGCACTTTAGGTGTTTGTAATATGTTGATAATGTCAAAATGTTACTCAGCAAGGTTTATAGTAGTGTTGTTTACATTTATTGTCTTATTCGATTCTCTAGCCTGGGCAGATGTGCATTCCTACACATTCGTTGTAAGTAGATTTTTATATAATGATGTTTTTCCATAAATAGAAATATTATTATAATCTATCGAAGAGCTTGATGAATCTTTGTAGATACCTGCTCAATTTAATTTTCCATTAAAGTCTGTATTGTTAACTAGTAGAGTTGAAGTATCGCAATGTAAGAGACAAGCTCAGGACACTTATTTATTGTAATTACTTAGTTTTTAATTGATGTTCCATCTTATCTTCATTGTGCCGTTTAACCAGTATTCAATAGAATTGACGTGTAATACCTTAATAATATGATAGAGGGTAGAGATCAATTGTTTTTCATTCGTTGATTATGTAGAGAATCCAGGGCAGAGCTATATACACAAAGACATTCCAACACATATTTCTCTTTAAGTGTTCTGACACAATAAACAAAAAATGTTATTGATTTTTACAGCTTGAATCGACAAATGTTGTTCGGCTATGTAAGACATATAGCGTAATCACAGTGAATGGACAGCTTCCGGGCCCAACTCTGTATGTCCGAAATGGCGACAAACTCAATGTTATAGTTTATAACAAAGCCAAGCACAACGCCACCATCCACTGGTAAATATAAATGTTTTAGACTGTCAATTCCATTTATGATTCAAGACTCCTTAACAAGAATTTGATTTTCAGGCATGGAGTGAGACAGATTCGCACAGCGTGGGCTGATGGACCCGGGTACATTACACAGTGCCCCATCCATCCAGGAGGAAAATTTACATACAGTTTCACCATTATTGGACAGGAAGGAACGTTGTGGTGGCATGCCCATGTCTCATGGCTCCGTGCAACAGTTCATGGAGCAATGGTCATCTATCCAAAGAAGGGCAGCTCTTATCCGTTTACGCAACCCCATGTTGAGATTCCTATAGTGCTAGGTAAGGGAAAGTAGAACCTTATACAAGATATAAAATTTATTGATCAAGTTAGCTTAGAGGAATCTCTTAACCTTTCTTTAGCTATTAAGATTCATGAAGCTGTCAGAGAAAGATTAGAATTTTCATCTAGAATGTTACGTATTACGTATTGGGCTCTAGAGTAGTACACTTTGGATTATGACCTACAACAAACAGTCTGTGCAGAAAAGATAAGCAGGACAAAGAAGCAAAATTTTAACTACTGCTTGCATATTTGTTTCTAGCTATCTTTAACTTCTTTTAGTTCCATGGGAAAGACGGTAGTTTTGACCTCTTTTTAAGGGATTGTTTTTATAAAATTTAAATTGTTTGGAGGAAGATAAATGGAAGGTTAGGTTTTGAACAGTTGACATCACACTAGCAAATCACTTAATATAACCAACCTATCAGTGAGACTCATTTTTAAGTCTTGTTAAAGATATTTAAAATTCAGTATCATTTTTAAGTCTCGTTAAAAATATTTAAAAATCAGTATTAAAAGGATAGTGATAAAAGAGTTTTAAAAATTTTCAATTTTAAAAAATTATCTTTTAATTTAAGACATTCTTTAATGAAATTAATTGTAATATTTAAATATAAATAATTATTGAATATTAGAAAGAAAATTGATGTAAAATATTTATAATTATTTTTTAAGAGTTATTATTTTTGTATATTAAATTTTACTTAATGTTGATTTTTTTTTAATTGCAAAAATTTATTTTAAATAATCAGTGTGTTGATTTTTTTCCTTATCTCATGTATTTTTGCATACATTTTAATCAGGGCTTAAATTTGATGGCCTATGGCTGTATTTAGGCATTTTTGCCATAAAATACAATCAAACTTGTAAAAAGATTGTGAAATGAGAGATTTGGATAGATTGTCAAAATTTATAGAGAATTGTGATGATATATATATTTGGATTATATATAATTTTACTTATACTAAGGTATGTTATAATATTTTAAGGGCACCTTTGAATGGATAACTGCCATAAAAAAATTGCTTGATAGGCAACGGTCAAATTTAGGCCTTGATTCCAATACAATTGTATGGCATTTATTGCACCCTTATGTCTAGAAATTCAATCTATGTGTCAAAACTATTTCTCCCTTATCTAGTGTCAATCCTACAAGCATATGATTGATCTCACACCTTTGGAATTAAACCTTGAGTTTCAAATTTTCAAATTTAAATCTTGTGACTCCCACTAGTTTTATTCCTATTCGTGCCATGAGTTGGTACACATTTTGTGTGATTATTACCATGTAGTGGTATTTATAAACATTGATTATACATTAATTCACATGCTACATATATCAAGCACCCATTAAACAATTATTCATGTATAAGAAACATTTATTAGAGGAACACATCAATTGACACAATCGTAAAGTAAGTCTCTCTAAGGGTTGACCTAAAAGAACATGCTCTTAGCCAGACCAACAACCTATTTAAAGTATTTTTAAAGTCAGTACTTGACAATAGACAAGACTTGTAGAGATTCCAACAAATCATAAAGTGGAAGTGCATAATCAGTAAGATCAAGTCCATGAACTAAACAAAAGATTCACATATGTAGAATAAACCCAAATCCATGAATTTGATTATGACATAACAACAATTCAATACATAATTTTCAATAGTAAGCACACCCAAATTTTCTATTTTTCTACATCAAAACAATTTAGATTTATACATCATAAAAACTATTAATCACCATTATTTTAAAAACTAAATACCTTTATTCTTCTACATCTAATTTTCAAACTTAATATTTAATGTTATCATTTCCATACTTCATAAACTAAATAATAAAAGTTAAGTTACACCAAATTATATTTATATGTATCTCATTTGATTAGCCTACATTAAACTTTGGTAAAAGTTTACTTTACTATAATACATGGTCAGCCACTATTATATTTCATTCTTTTTTAAATTAAAAATACAATTGCTATGCAAAAATTAATTTTTCTATCATCTACCCTATTAAAAAAATACAACTAGAACCCTCTTTCAGACTACATTATAAACACACAATATTAATTGTCTCCATAAACGACGAGTGTAATGGTTATACTGTGTGCAACTACTTTATCTAGTGGAATCTTTACATATGTCACGTCAACTTTAAATTTAAAATTGATATATTATCTGTAAAGCGTGAGTGATTTGGAATAAGAAAGGTGCTTCTGATTCACATATTTCGATGGTTAGACTTTTCCCTTGTGCGTTCATACTGTTTTGTCTGACTCAAATTACTTGAATAAAATAATCAAATTGAGCAGGGGAGTGGTGGAACAGCGATCCCATAGAAGTCGAAGCTGCAGCAGTTCTGAGTGGAGGTGCACCGAATGTTTCAGACGCTTTCACTATAAATGGACAACCAGGAGACCTCTATTCCTGCTCAACATCAGGTACTAATTTTCTTTTGGTTGGAAAAGGTTTTGGATTCAATTGGGTAAAACTATTCAATTCAATTGTTTTGAGTGGATGGACGGCCCATTACTAAGGCTCAATAGATTAAAAATAAACAATAGTTAAATCCAGAAATGGGCACTGTGAACACAACTAAGGCATACCCAATTTAGTTTCTCACTAAACAAATCCAAGACTGGAAACTAGTTGAGCAATGAAATTCTATGTGTGCAGGAACAACAAATTTCTCTGTAGAGAAGGGACAAACCTACCTTCTTCGTATCATCAATGCTGCAGTCAATAATCACCTCTTTTTCAAGATTGCATCACACAGTCTCACAGTGGTAGCCGTGGATGCCTCCTACACAAAGCCATACACAACAGACATACTGATGATAACATCTGGTCAGACTGCAGACGTTCTTCTCACAGCCAATCAACCGCAAGCCAAATACTACATTGCCGCCAAAGTATACACTACTCAAGCTGAAGGAAATTTCGATAACACCACAACAACCGCCATTTTAAGCTATGTGGGCTCTGAGTCATCTGCCACTCCAATCCTTCCGGAGCTTCCAATATACAATGACACAGCAACTGTGACCAAATTGACCCGAGCCTTACGAAGCCTGGCTTCACAGGGGCATCCGGTGGACGTTCCCCAAACCATAGACGACAGTAGCATCATAACCGTAGGACTTGGTTTACTTCCTTGTGCCACCGGCGCAAACTGTAGCGGCCCTAACAATACCAGAGTGACTGCCGGTATGAACAACATATCTTTTGTGTTGCCAGATGTCGCCATTCTGCAAGCTTATCAATTCGGCATTAATGGAGTCTATACCACAGACTTCCCTTCAAATCCACCAGTTGTGTTTGATTATACCGGCGATGTATCCAAAACTCTCTGGGCCACAATTTCTGGCACAAGAGTGAAAGTCATTAATTATAATGCCACAGTTCAGGTGGTGTTCCAGGGAACCAATATCTTCCAAGAAGACAACCATCCAATGCATATTCATGGTTATGACTTTTATATCGTAGGAGAGGGTTTTGGTAATTATAATAATGTAACAGATCCACTCTCTTTCAATCTGGTCGATCCGCCGCAACGAAATACTGTAGGGGTTCCTGTCAATGGATGGGCTGCTGTCAGATTTAAAGCTGACAATCCAGGTAATAAACAGTGACAATTCTCTCATGAATCTAGAGATGTTATATGGCTTGAAATTGAAATTTGGAAAATACCTATATATGGAGGACTGAAGGATTATTCCATTTGTGCAGGTGTCTGGTTCGTACATTGTCACTTTGATGATCATGTAACATGGGGGTTGAATATGGCTTTTCTGGTGAAGAACGGTCCTACTGCTCTGGAAAGTTTGAGCTCTCCTCCTGCTGACCTCCCTGAATGCTAGAGCAAGTTCCAGTGTCAGTTAAAAATTTAATTTTCATGTTTTTCAGCATGACATACTGTGGGTTTTAAGTATAGAATGCAAATTTTGTTTCTTTTGTAAGTTGTGTTAATTAGTTCATCGTTAGGATCTACTCATTGATGTTTAGTGTTAGAAAGCAAGGATAAAGCCTATCCTTCTCTTTTGTTTAGATATATTATCTCATGTAGAGCGTTTTTTGTGTGATTTTTTAGTTGATAAAATGTAATAATTCTATATTTTTAAAAATTATTATATTGTAAATGTATGGAATGACAAAATATAGGAGTATTTATTTTTGGTACTAAGGGAATAATGAATTATTCAAAAATAATTTGTATTTTTTTTTCATTAGGTAAATTCATCTTAGTGAAGTGTAAATTTAAGTTGTTTTTTATTCAGTAGTTTTCAATAATAGTTAATATTATTTTTACATATTTAATTTAATTTATTATATATTCAAAACTTTTAATAGATTAAAAACATATATCAATTTACAAGTATTATAATATATTTTATTAGGAACTGAAATACAACTTAAAAAAAATATTATCACAACAATAATGATGGATTATCATTTAAAAACAAATACAATTAAAAAAAATGTTTGAAAATTTAAATAATTGTAAAGTGGTCAAGTTACTTCTTTAATATATAAAGTTAAAATGAAATTTTAAATTCATGATCTCATATCTTAGAATGTGAGAATTTTGATAAACAGAATCAATGTTAATAAACAAATCTTCAAGTATGTTTAAACTACTATATAGATTTTTACAATAGACCATTGAAGAAAATCCATGATGAATGAGATAGGGTATATCACCCTTAGATACTACACAAAGTATAAGGACAAAGAAACTAGTTAATTCGCATGGGACATAAATCAAGATACATAAGATATATGGCAACTTTATAGTTTATCTTTTAGAAGCTTTCGTGGATCTATTTGTAGATCATAGGGCATATGTTGTTGGATAAAGTATAGATTTAAACATTCTCATTGTAAGCTTTAGTCCTACTTATGTATAAACAACATTACTATATAAGTTTATAATATATAAACTCTAATTAGTTTGTGTGCATAATCTTTCTTTGTTTTGTAACACATCATAATTAATCCATTCCTAGTTCTTATTCATGTAGATCTATGATAGGAGAAGAAACAATTTACTAGATTTAAACATCTCAAACTTTTGATTAATGAACAATATAATTGTCTAGAATCTCTATTGTACTTCATGTTAGTATCCTCTATATTAAGGATGATTTACTAGCATGTTTGAGTATTTGATGCTTAGCCATTGGTTAAAGAGTGGCCTATTCCTTATAATTGTATAATTTTGATAACTAACACTTTAGCATTCTCATATCAATGTATATGTTAAATGTATCACTTTGCAATGGATTAAAGTACATTACTATTATATATGATGTTTATTAATTTTTAATTTTTTTAATGTAATAAAAACTTTTACATTGAAATTTTTATATGGAGACCCCTGCTTGAAAATGTGTAAAAACACAACTTTGGTGGTAAATGTAAAGGTGATTTAAAAATTATTTCAATGAATCCACCTTAGCCATTATACTAAAATATCTAAGAATAACAAGAAAGAATCCATGCTTTTACTAAAAGGGATACAAATCAACATCATAATGTGTAATCAACAACTTGATGTGGAATCAAAGTCATAGATTGCATTAATATTGTAGTAGAGGGAAAAATAGAATCAAAAGATTTACAAGGTTTGAGATTATTAGTTTTTAACATTGTTATGGAGAAGTCAAAATCAAAATAAAATTTGTAACTTTTTAAAACAAGATCATGCTATTTATTATTATGTAATGTTGTTGGTTGTGCTTCAAATTGTGGAGTATTTTATTGCTTATGTGCCCATGTTGCTTTGCTAATTTTATGTTTACAACTACTCTAAGGCAATATATATTAGGATGTCATTGTGGGGTAAGTGCAAGAAGATGAGTCTAGTTTTTGGCCAAAAAGTGGAAGTGTTTTACCTGTATTTTCAAATTTTGTCATACTTGGAGTAAAAGTTTGAAGCACTTACATATAGAATATTGATATGGTGTAAAATTATGAAATGTAGGATTTTGTTTCTCATTTTAAAATATGTAATTTGTTTTAATACCTAGATGATAAAAGTTGACTTTCTATAGGATGTACAAAAAGTGGCTTTTTATAAGTCACTTGTTTTTTTGCCAAAGCATGCATGCGTACAACCAACATAATTTGATCTAAATGAAGGTATTTTTCTAATTCCTTTTGTGGAAAGATGAACATGATGTTGAAGTTTGATCATGATACTTTTTATAAATTTTTGATAAATATTTTTATTAATTTTTTTAGCCCTAATTAATGTTTTTTAAAACACCTTGTGTACGACCAACATTATTTGAGTTAAAATAATCATAACACTATTTTTTTATCATGTAGAGAATGATGTCTAGATTGGTCAGACACAATTTTTTATTTCAAGTTTATGAGTCTCTTCATTTAAAAAATAATTAATAAATAGAAAATTATGTCCAGTCATAAAAAAAATTGCATGTTTAAAAACTAGATTTTGTGATTTGTAATGAGTTTTAATTTGGTCTAATTTAATTCTAAAAAAAGTCATAGCCATATTGGTAAAATTAATTTTTTCTCTTGTTGTTAACATGGCCTTGTACTTGAAGGTTCAAGGTTAAGGGTTGGGTTTCCAAGCCTAAAACCAAAGTAAATTCACGGGTTTCAAAATTTAAATTTTGTGGAACGCGTACCAACTTAGAAACAAGTGCCCATTCTAAAATAATGGAACACATACTAAAAAGAAATGGGTACCCATTCTATTTTAAAATGGGTACTCCATTCTATTTTTAAATGTGTACCCATTTTAAAATAGAATGGGTACCTGTTTTGAAATAAGTAGCCATTTTAAAATAGAACGAATGCTCGTTTCAAAACGGGTACCCATTTTAGTTACATCTATTGTTGGCCCAATTTTAACTTTTTAGAATGGGTGCGCATTCCTAAACAGGTAGCCATCCCATTTTATTTTAGCCTCGAGAGCCCATTCTTAAAGGGGCACCAACTATTTTCACAGTGGGCACCCGTTTCTATTAGGTTTTTTTTTTCCCGTGTGAATTCCACAAAAGTGGACTCATCTTCTTGCATTTACCTTGTGGGCCTATAGATTTCACTTTGTAGACTAGGGTTTAATTTTCATCCACATGTCCTAATTGAAAAGTTAATTGTATGCAATTCTTAGTGTAGGTTTGTATGTTGTAGTGGATTTTTATGCTCTAATGTTGGTTAATTTAATGGGTCCCATTAATGTGACCATGCTAGCCCTTGTGGAAATGATTCATTCTTTGGCTATGACTCTATTATGTTTTCTTGGTGTAATTATGTTACAATGGTCCATATAGTGTGTGGTAGCCCTATCAAGTGCCATTGGTTTGAGCTTCATCTTCACTCATGGTGGTTTGGCATGTTTTTTTTTAATTCCCAATGTAGTGGTTTGCTTGGTTCATATTTCCTTGGCACTCATATTCATATTCCCTACACGTGTTGTAGTTCTTTTTGAATGTTGATTAGTGGTAGATTGCACTCTTAAAAATTAAAGCACATATTTAACTCATTACATCTTTATTCTTGCCAATCATACCATTCATAATTACTATTTATAGGCCCTCCTCGAGCTTATGCATTGATGCCATAGTGTGATATGTGTCAATCTCCCACTGAATTAGGTGGAGGAGCCCCATCAGACTATTATCCTCTATGTATCTTCACTTATTCGACCTATGCTATCCATTAAATTCCCCTACCTCATGATGGTTGCATTTTGATTTTTTTAATGTACATACCATTTACCCATGGTGTAAAATGTATGCAAGGTGGCTAGTATTACAATGCTTTTTGCACACACATGGTAGTAGATGGGTCAATAGTTGTGCTCCACACGTTCCTAGATGGCAAAGGTGCTAGGCCCAATTTCCCTCTATGGCCACCTTGACTTTTCATCCAAGCTAGTGTGCTAATGATATCGAGAGGTGACATGTTGACATGCTATTTTAGGCTAGGCCTCTCTATTAGGTGAATTTCTCATGCAATTTTGTTTGAACTATTGAGAATTCTTCACACCATTTCAAAAATTTTGGTTGCATGGCTTTATAGCCAAGATTGAGGGGAAAATTAGCATCATTTGGTATCAAAACTTAGGCACAACTTTTCAAATAGAAGCCAACTATATAGTCCAAGTTCCTAAAATTCCTGTAGCATCAAAGCCACTCCATTTCTAAGATTGGCTCGGCCTGAGTCACAAAATCATATAAAAACAAAGTTCAAAATAAAAAAGATGGCATAGTCCATAAAGAATAAGGCATTGCAGCCATTTTGATGATGGCAAAACATTTTAAAGTCACGGTCTATTGAAATCTTAGCTAGAGTAGAAAGACAAAGGTGCAACCTTTTCAATAATGGCACAACCTTAGTGTCGATTCACAGACACTACAACATTCAAAATCATGGCACAAGACATGAAATGAGTGCACATGCAAGTCAATGAAGGCACATATGGGAATCATAGTGCAGTCTTTATAAGCACATCAAGCCAAATACATGGCACTGCTTTAGTCTAAGGTACGCAACTGCTTCAAAAAAAGAATGCATAGACACCTTAAAGTTGTTAGGATAGTTAAGATTGTCTAGAAAAAGACAAAATATTTTTGGAAGTCTTCCAAAGAACATTCCAGGTTATCTAGAAAGAAAGAAGCTTCCATCTGTTCTAGAAAAGAACTTTCTAAGAGAAACTTCCAGCTGTTCTAGAAAATAACATTCTAGGATTTTAGAGACATCTAGAATGCCAGAAGCTTCTAGGTTTCAAAGCTTTTGTAGCTATATATATGTGATTAGAGAGAGCTGATGTACATGGCATTTGGATGTAATGCAAGTTAGATGAATATATATTTCTGAGTTATTCAACTCTGTTTGCCCTGTGTCTTCTCTGTTTTGCTGTTGCTGTTCTATTTTTATTATCTTGGGACTATTTTTTACATGGTATCAGAGCCAAGTTCAGCTAGATTTTTTTTTTCTAGGTTCAACTAGGGATTTAGTTAGAGGTTCAATTGGAAATACAATGCTGGAGTGATTTGTTTGTAGGGCAAATATATTGCTAGAAGTGATTTATCTACAGGGTTCATATTTTGCTAGAATAATATTTGTTTGAAGACTAATTTTTTGGCTAACATGGGCTCAACAAATGAAGTATTGCCAATATTTGATGGAAGTGGTTTTGCAGATTGGAAGATTGCAGTCAAGAATTCTTTGAGGGAAAAGGCTCTATGGAGGATAGTGAACAAGGAAATTGGAGAACCCCAAAGTGAAAAAGAAAAGGAGCTATGGAAATGCAAGTTGGAACAAGCTAGAGGTATTATTGGTAAAACTTTAAGCCCCAACTCAATAGAAGATTTGTTGATATTGATAATCCAATAGAGCTATGGGAGAGTTTAGAAAAAGATTATAAAGATGCAGATATTGCTAGCATGTTTAGCATAGAAGAAAAATTGGTGAATTTAGATCCTTCTGATTTTGAAAAAATGTCTGATTACTTTAATGAAGTTACATTTTTAAATGCTCAGTTGAAGAAAATAGGTGCTGAATATGCAAAAAAAGATTTTCAGTTGATTGCAATGGTTGAAAGTAAGCTTCCCCAGCCATACAAGGTATTTAAGGAATCAAGGAAAAGGGTTCTCCAACTAACTCCCAATGCCCCCCAGCAAACTTTTGATCAATTTTGTAAGTCTGTACTAGATGAAGAGGTTCAGCGTATTAAAGAAGGGCATATTAAGAAGAATCATGCATATGCAGCCAAGAGTAAATTTTCTAGATATGATGGAAAGAAGAATTGGAAAGGAAATTATCAATTTCAAAATGACGGTTCTAACCATTTTTCTAGAAATGATTCTACAGAAAAGTAAGTTGGAAGGAAATCAATTATTTGCAGGTATTGTGGAGGTGAAAATCACATGGAGAAATTTTGTTTGAAGAAGAGGGAGAATGAAAGATAGCACTACAAGCCCAAGCAAGAAAGGTTCAAGGATGGCAAGAAGGATAGGCATAGCTTCGTAGCCATCTCTCTCAAAAGGCTAGAGAAATCAAATAAGGAGGTAACTGCTAGACCTGAAAGTAGTGTTAAGGGGGGATACTTTGCTTTAGATTCTAATAAAGAATGGATTTTAGATTCAGGGGCATCATATCACATGACTAGGGATAGATCTTTGTTTATTGATTTTTCTGAAGGGAAGAATTCAGATCAAGAAATTACTATTGGCAATAAAATGAGACTTCCAGTTTTAGGAACAGGGACTGTTAATGTAACGAATGGGTCTTTGAAAATATTTTGCTGGTTGAAGGATTAGGGGTGAATCTTATTTCAGTATATAAAATTGTTCAAGCTAGATATGAGTTTGTTGTCACCGCTGATCAAGTTATTGTTAGAGATAGAAAAGACCCAAGCAATATAATTGCTATTGGTAGAGTTGATCATAAAGAGAGTTTATTTAAATTTGTCGGGTTTGTTGATGATGAATACACACTCTCTCATGCTTTTATTGCTCAGGCTGATTATATGTCAAAACTTTGGCATGCTAGACTTGGACATATAAATTATAGAAAATTACAAGATATGGTTAGAATGGATATGGTTAGTGGATTAACAAAAAAATTAGCTTCTGAAGGTGTGTGTGAAGGATGTGTGTTAGGCAAACATCATCGAGATCCTTTTGATTCAGGGATATCATGGAGAGCTAATTATCCGTTGCAACTCATTTATAGTGACCTATGTGAACCAGGGTATCCTTCACTTTCAGGTGCCAGGTATCTTCTCACTTTTATTGATGATTACAACAGGAGAGTATGGGTTTATTTTCTTGAAAAGAAAAATGAAGTATTTGAATTTTTTCAAAAGTTTAAGGCATTAGTTGAAAATCAAAGTGGAAAAAGAATTAAGTGCTTAAGGACGGATAATGGGGGTGAATATTGCAATTATGCATTTGAGTCATTTTGTGAAAATTATGGTATCAAGGTGCAAAGAACAGTTCCTTATACTCCTCAACAAAATGGGGTGGCTGAACAAATGAATAGAACTCTTTTAGAAATGGCCCATTGTATGTTGCATTTTAAAGGTTTGCATAATCAATTTTGGGGTTTGGATGTTTCTTGTGCTGCATATATTGTGAATAGAATTCCCACTAAAGCCCTTCCAAATATCACCCCTGAAGAAGCTTGGAGTGGTAGAAAGCCCCACATTGGGTATTTTAAAGTATTTGGGTGCATTGCTTGGACACACATTCTTGATGAAAAGAGGAAAAAGTTAGAACCAAAGAGCCATAAGTGTTTGGTTGTGGGTTATAGTGAAGAATCAAAGGCTTACAGGTTATATGATTTGACAACAAGAAAGGTCTTTGCTAGTAGAGATGTAAAATTTGATGAGCTTTCACAACTTACAGCCACTTCCTCTCACTCTACAACAACAAATGTTTCTGATTTTTTAGATATTTTAGAAAGAAATGAAGCCAATATTGATGAGGATGAGGTGAGCACTACTGATGACGATAATACTATTGAAAATGAAACTACTAATGCTTGTAGTCAGCCATTTTCTGCAGGTAGTGATGATGAAGAAGGTGACATTTCAGCTAGACAAAAGACAAGGAGTGTTGAAGAAATATATAGACAAGGCTCAAAGATCCAAGGAAGGAATGGTAGTGCTCTCATGGCCAAAGTCTTACAAGTAAATGACCCAATCTCATATGAGCAAGCTAGAGGAAAGAAAGAGTGGGAGAAAGCCATGACAGAGGAATATGATGCATTGATAGAGAATAACACTTGGGAACTTGTACCCCGCCCCCAAGGTAAGAATGTTATTGGTTGCAAATCAGTTTACAAAACTAAATTTAAATTAGATGGTGCTATAGAAAAATTCAAAGCTAGATTGGTTGCTAAGGGGTTCAATCAAAAAGAGGGTGTTGATTATGAAGAAACATTTGCTCCTGTCATTAAAATGAACACAGTTAGAATTATTCTTTCTTTGGCTGCAAGTCTTGGGTGGCATATCCATCAAATGGATGTTAAAAATGCTTTCTTAAATGGAGATATATATGAAGAAATATATATGGATCAACCACCAGGTTTTGTGGATCAGCAACATCCTAATCATGTTTGCAAATTAAAGAAGTCACTTTATGGTCTTAAACAAGCGCCACGAGTATGGAATGAGAAGATTGACAAGTATTTTCAGCTTCATGGATTTATGAGATGTAAGTCAGATCCAAATCTTTATGTGAAGAAAGTTCAAGATGAGATTCTTCTTGTTGCAATTTATGTAGATGATTTACTCATTGCTGGACCAAATATTGGGCTCATCAATGATTTAAAATCAGATCTTAAGAAGACATTTCATATGAGTGATTTGGGTGAACTAAACTATTTTCCTGGATTGCAAGTTTGTAGATTACATGATGGATTGTTCATCTCACAATCAAAATATGCTTTGGACCTTTTAGAAAAGTTTAACATGCTTGAATGCAAGCTAGCATCTACCCCATTTCAATCTGGAGTCAAGCTTACTAAAGAATGTACTTCCAAGAGTATAGATGCCACTTTATATAGACAGCTTGTTGGTAGCTTGGTTTATCTAACTCATACTCAACCAGATATTTGTTTTGCAGTCAATCTTGTATCTAGATTTATGCAGGCACCTAAAGAAAGTCATTGGTTGGCTGCTAAGAGAATTTTATGATATATCCGCGGAACCATACACTTTGGCATCTTCTATGACTATAAATCTTCAATTTCATTGGTTGGATTTATTGATTCAGATTGGGGTGGTGATATAGATGATAGGAAATCTACTGGTGGTTATGTTTTTCCATCTTGGATCAGGCCCTATTACATGGAGTAGCAAGAAATAAACAACTACATCATTATCTTCGTGTGAAGCAGAATATAGAGCAGCAAAAGAAGCAGGCAAGGAAGTAGTTTGGATTTGGCATCTTCTATTTGAAATTGGTTTTCTACAAAGTTCAGCCAACACTATGTATTGTGACAATCAAAGTACCATACAGGTTGCCAACAATCCAGTCTTTCATGCTAAAACAAAGCACATTGAGATTGATGTTCACTACATTCGGGATCTTGTTCAAGCATCTATTGTTAATCTTCAATTTTGTCCAAGTGAAGAACAAGTAGCTGATATATTCACTAAGAGTATGACTGAAGCCAAATTCTTAAAATTAAGAGGAATGCTTGGTATGTTAGAGGTGAACATTAAGGGGGGATAGTAGTATAATGTTCCCCTCTCCTTTGTATTTCCCCTCTCCTTGTATTTTCTTTTTATTATTCTAGCCAATCTTAGGGGGGGATGTTAGGATAGTTAAGATTGTCTAGAAAAAGACAAAATATTTCTGGAAGTCTTCCAAAGAACATTCCAGGTTATCTAGAAAGGAAGAAGCTTCCAACTGTTCTAGAAAAGAACTTTCTAAGAGAAACTTCTAGCTGTTCTAGAAAAGAACATTCTAGGATTTTAGAGACATCTAGAATGCCAGAAGCTTCTAGGTTTCAAAGCTTCTGTAGCTATATATATATGTGATTAGAGAGAGCTGATGTACATGGCATTTGGATGTAATGCAAGTTAGATGAATATATATTTCTGAGTTATTCAACTCTGTTTGCCCTGGGTTTTTTCTATTTTACTGTTGCTGTTCCATTTTTATTATCTTGGGACTATTTTTTACAAAAGTAAGGCACTCAACCTATAAACAACCAAAGAATGAGCATGAAGCCTATAATATGAACCAAGGCATAGCCTTGCCATTGCAAATAGAGGCAATCAATTCAAATGGTGGGCTGCCACTCCAAATAGAGTGTAGCCTCCGAAACAAAGCAAGTCTCAGCTTGTTGAGATCAAGGAGCGGCCATGAAGAAGCTACTCTCAATAGCATAAGGCATGGTATTTTCAAATAAAAGCGTAGGTATGGAATCAAGCCGCAGTTCATTTTGATGGTGTGCAACATGCCGAATGAAGGCTCAGCCTTTTCTTTCAAGGCGCAACCTCTTGTATAATATGATGAGCTTGCCACTTCAGAAAGGCACGAAGCCATTGTCTACAGGCTTAGCCTATGCAAATCAAAACACCAAACCACTGAGATAAAGTGATGCAGCCATTGAAATCTCATGATCAGTCTGTAGGTGCACCAGCAATAAGAATCCAACGCAACACTAAGACATTGTGTAGAGTCTCCAAGCATCACTCAGACTGTTCGATCAGAAGCAAAATCCAATGGCCAGCGTACTCCATGAAGATTGTCAGAGAAATTAGTTTCTCAAGGAGCACCAGTTCTCAACATCACCTCTTGGTGACCAATGGTTCACCAGAGGGGAGAAAACAGAAATGCCAAAAGGAAATAAGTGCCAATGCTCCACGTGGCTGCTAGAAAAATGAGAAATCTCAGGGGAATGTTACTCTTTTTAAATATTTATTAAATCTTCTAAAGATTAAAGTGAGTAAAGATTATTAAAAGGTGAGTTATTAAAAGAGGTGGCCCCCATGTGAAATAAAGTAAACTCTTTATTTATAAAGAATCACACGCATTATAAAACTCACGGGGGGTCAATTTTAGATTATTAGTCCTGCATGCGGTAGGGTAACTCTTGTTTTCATTACCATAGCACTTTTTTTGGCGTTGGGATTTGTGCAACTGCTATAATCAAAATTAGCCTAAGTTTTTAAGTCTCTACTTGGCATTATTTTCCTGTTGATATTTGTGCAATGGCAATAATCAAAGTTAAACCTAAGGTGTTTTAGTTTTAATGAATATTGAGACAACAATATTAGCTTCAGCATTTTCCCCATTGGTCTATTCTTTTTTTTGCCCATTGGTAATTGATTTAGCCCATTGGCATTTTAGTTGAGATAGTTTTTTTTTTTTTTTAATATTTTAGCTTGATTCTACCTAGGGTTTCTTTGTTTTTGTAGGGTCTCCGCGTGTGTTCCAGCTTCAACCCATGGCGGCGTTGAGATTTGCATGTTCTGATGGGTTCCAACATGGACGTGTGTGGTCCATTTTCTGTTGCAGGCAGAGATGTAGAAGAAGGGTTTATGGGAATGCCATTTAACATTCCGTTTTGAAGCAGTTTGCTTTCTTCAGCGCAGCGTGGAATTTGGAAGGTGATTTTTTTAGTCTTTGTTTGCAACGTGCCCTCTTTCTTTTGTTTATTTCTATATGGAATGTTTTTTTAATAGAGTTTCGGCTTCTGGTAGTAATATATAGTTCTAATTGACCTAGAAAACTGCACAAAGAAACCAGCTAAACCATGCTATGGGGGCAATTTGGCGTTTGGAGGGTTGATTTGGTCATTAGAGGGTGGATTTCGCAGGCTTTTGGGCAGATTTGAAGGTGTAGCATGGGTATTTTAGTGCTCAGCCCTATTCTACAACAAAAAAACCCTATTCAGATGCCTTCCCATGTCCTATGTGCACCTCTGGTATGTGAAAATAGGTCCATAGAAGATTTGAATGCCTAAAAAAATGGCAGGCTTTTGGGCAGATTTGAAGGTGTAGCATGGGTATTTTAGTGCTCAGCCCTATTCTGCAATAAAAAAAACCCTATTCAGATGCCTTCCCATGTCCTATGTGCACTTGTGGTCTATGAAAATAGGTCCATAGAAGATTTGAACGCCTCAAAAATAGGTTTAAAACACTTTCTTCAAAGAAAATTGCCTTTGAACATTTGTCGGTGAATTCCAAGTCCTAAAAATGTGGAAAGCCATAGAGGTTGCAAGACAAGGAGGTGCCCTACTATCTTATGATCCAAATCTTAAACTGCCTCTTTGGCCGTCTACTGAGAAAGCGCACAAAGGGATCCTGAGTAAATGAGATAAGGTAGACTTGATAAAGATGATTTCTCGCCCTGTAGTCTAAACATTATGTTCTTTCAACAGAAAAAGTATTTCATAATTTGAACCTTACAAAGGAATTCCCTAATGTGAGCCAACTTTTTTCTTTTTACTCTTGATTGTTGCGCATGAGAAATTTTTTATAAAATCTCTAAGGTTTATTTTTTCTAATCTTTTTGTGCATAGAACAGAAATGCTTGTCATGTATGACAGCTGGCAGCCAACTGCACAATACGTGTCTGGCATGCAACAGACTCCTATAACATGTGGCAAGTTTTGCTGGAGATTACTGTTCCATCAGATGTTAGTGGATTTTAAGGCTAAATTGGTTGTAATAGTTCACATAGTAGATTTGTGAGGCAATCTGGAGGAGCTCCTAACATGGTCTGAGGAGAATACAGAGGAGATTTTGGCTCAATGTTCATAGGGTTTGGGGTAGCCATTGAATATAGAAAATGGTCAGGGAAATACAGGTATGCATGAGGAATTCTCGAGCTTTCTAGGGAGGTGGGCAATCTCTTTGATTTCTGTCGAGACTTGAGACAGGTAATTTGGAATATGATCATTTCTTACCATAAGGGCATTCTTGAGGTGGCAAGGAAAGTACACAGGTCAAGTGTTATTAGTGATGACTCTTAGTTTTGGCCAGAATTACTATTTAGGATTCGATGACCCAGGATATTTGGATGTTTCTGAGTCTTCAAGTTTGTTAGGGTTTATATAAGTCTTCTAATTTTGATTTTTCATGATTTTTTTTTCTAGTTCTGAGTCTTTAAGTTGGTTGGGGCTACCCAATCTCATCCCTTATTTTTTCTAAAGGTTATTTGCTGAACAATTTAAACTGTCACTTTTTATTTTCAATTAGCCATAAATGTACCACTATATTTAATGATGTTGACCTCAAGTTCATTAGTTTATAGAACTCATCTCCTTAAGGTTAGTTCACTATTTTTGTGTCCTGTTTTAAATATTTCATTCTTTATACAAGAGGGCAAAGTCAAAAGCTTGTTAAGATCACTTTTCAATCATGTTCAAATTCTATTTGAAACCTTGAAATTCTTTGTTGATTGATTGCACAAATTAGTAGTTTTTAATGAAAATTTGCAAGCTTTTAGCCACAATGTTTGTTGGCATATTGGTTCTTACTAGATTTTTAATACTCTTGAAGCACATTTGATATCTTTTGAACAACATTTATTTGTTTTTGTTTTGAGTGGTGGACTCTTTTGAAATTGTCTATTAAATAAAATAAAATTGACTATTTTGTTGTCGCAGGTGGTTTAGAGAAAGAGTTTTGGATGATTGTACCATCAGTGGAGAAATTTTGTTGGCTATCAACAACCCTTTTCAATAATTTTTAAGGCTTCGAGTAAGTGAAGTAGCCACTCTTTGTATTCCACATCTAGTTGGTGCACGTAAGGCTGGAATAGAACCAGCTCTAGAGGCAGCTGTTGATGCATTATGCTTTCCAAAGGATTCATGGCCATTTACTCCTGTTGAATTTGGTAGAATACAAGCAATGGTTACAGAAGAGGCCATTTCTATATTACAACTATTAATACAGTTGAGTCCACCTCATTTTTAGGAGAAAGTAGACAGCTTGTTACAATGTTTACTAGGAAGCTTGACATGCACCATTAAACATGGATATAACTTGAAGGAGTCTATATGAAACACCAATGCACTCTGTAAATTGACACATGCTAATCGTCATTCACTGCAAACCAAAGTGAGTTGTAGGGAATTTGCAAAATTCTAACTTCATTTACTACTTTCTGCCTTTTTAGATCTGACTATTAAGATGTCCATAATCTTTTTTGGTTTCCAGAGGGGAATGCATATATGATTAGTGTTATTTGCCAAGCCTCTACTTTTGATGAATGGGAATACTGCATGCTTTGGAGAATATGAGTTCAGAGGGACAATGTGTGAGTCCGTGATATTGAACATTGGTTTATCTGGTTGGTGAAAATGTGCAGATTGTAACTCACAACATTTTCTATAGAATGGAAGCAGAGTCTCGCGTACGCCTTTGATATTGGTCCCAAGGGTTGGAAACTACAAATATCTTATATGACCAGGAACACCTTTGGAAAAGTAAGCTACCTATTGTATTATATTAAAATTTATTTCAACCTTGTTTCATCAAAGATAATTTATAAGCATTTGTAGCTACATAGATTCTCACTACACTATTTTATATTGTCAGGGTTCATTGGGAAAAGTAATTTTATAGAATATACATATGGTTATAGGTAGATGTGTTTAAACTCTAGCATGGATGGACAATGCACTTATTTCATTTTGTTATAAACTAAAGTAGGGATTAAAACATTTGAATAGTATTGTAATGGTGAAATTTCATATCCATGTCAATTCGCGTTTAGTTTTGGACTCATTTTGATGGAATGATTTAATACAATTACATATTAATAAGTGACATACTTTTGTGTTAAGTTTGGTTCATTCCCTGATCCTTATCCATTTTCATTCATTTCCACCTTCACACATTTCCATTTATTCAACCTTATCCTAGTCTCATTTTCACATATTTCCAATCATTCACTTCATTATCAAGATAGAATTCCATGCACCTCTTTCTGATCTTGAGATTTTCATTTCATGCCTTGGGTCAATATCATAGTGCTCAAGTTTGATTCCAAGTGGCTTGGGATTGACCCCAAAATTCAAATGTTTACATTCAAATTCCTAAGTTACTACCCTTTTCTACTAGCCATTGGAAGCCAACTTGGTACACGTAATGTAGGTTGAATTTAAAATGTAGGTCTACATGTAATGCCAAATTTTGTTACAAAGGGTCAATATTCAGACACAAACCTCCAACCTCAGCCAAATTTCTCCAACCTATCTACAACTAGGTCAAAAAACATATTGTCTACCTAGAATTCTGGATGCACATTCAAGCGTATTTATTAATTTATTAAAATTTGAAAAAATTTACCAAGTCCCATTATGCTGAGCTTAAACAAACAATTTATAAAATTTATCTCAATTTTTCCAATCATCTGCAGAGGAAACAAGTCACATAGTTCTGTATATAATATATATTACAAGGGTGAGTGTTTAAGTACTCACCAAATACATGACCAACTAAATCTCTGTATCTGATAAAGTATTGGCCATCTATAATATACAGATTTGCAAGTAGCAAATTGGTATAGAATGAGAAAGCACCTAGAACAACCATGCCAATAATTCCCAGACCAATCCTAGAGGTGCTAGAATGAGGTTTGAATATCCCAAAATGTACAGACAGTTGAAACTTGTAACTAGCATCAATTCCACTATTTGCCATGAATCTGAAAACCATCACAACAACAAAAAACATTGAAAATTCCTGTCTACAAAACATACCACATAAACCATATATATGATAGCAGCTATCCACACATTTAACAGTCTATAAAAGGCAAGGCAACTTAGTGAAATGTGAGTAGAAATGAATTTACAAAAATTATATACCATTGTCGATTTTCTGTAGATTTTCTATCTTTTTTTTGGATAGTATAGAGTTGTATTGCATCACCAACTATTCAAACATATCTTTACCAAGCATTGCTTTAGCACTGATTTTAGAACACCTTTTATTTTGCAGCACAAGAGACATTGCAGCAATAAGTGCAGAGTTGCAGACTTTGGTGGATTGCATTATGAACAACAAGAAGTACATCACATTATTCTAACATGCTACCAGCGTTACTTGCATGGGCCTCTCAGAGAAGATACAACAGATTCAAGGACATGCTCTTCTAATGTCTATTATGACTCGAACAATTTTTCACCACCATCTTGTAGAAGCAACTCTCCAAAATCTCTTATTTTGGTCAATACTTTATTACTTATGAAATATAACTGCCAAGACATCTGTTTGTCTTCCACACTTGCATGTTAATATGCTATGACTATTCTTTGGATGGAAGTAGATGATAGATAGACATCTTGTAACACATCTGGCCTTTTGAATTTTGTTATAAACTTTTGCATGATACAATCTTGCAATTTACAGTTCTAACTCGATGTCTTCTCTCTTGACTCTCTCATTGTCTGAGCGCTTTGAATAATAGTTGCACTCTTACCATTCCCATAATTTGCCTCTATACATAACACACTTTCTTTAAACCAGTTTTTAGCCAGTTAGTACCCTCGGCATTGAATCATAGGCTTGGTTGGAGTGTTGGTCTTGCCTTCCATTTCCTTTGCCCATCATCTCTTGAAGCATTTTTCCAAATTCTTTCTAAAAATCATCAATTCTTACCAAATTGCAAACCAAATCCACTATTGCAGCATAGGTGTTGGGGAAATGGTCATCCATGTTGTGTAGAATTCCATCACCTCTTGTCTCCCATCTCTTGCCAATTTCATTTTTTCTTCTTGACCTTGTAGATCTAGGGTATCCATTTTTGTTCTAACGTTGCATGTGAAATGATTTTAGAGGCTCATTGTTAATCTCTGTCTCCTTTCCCTTATTCCCCTACTGCTATTCCTTTCTAATCTTTATTATGCAAGATGCATGATATATCATTCATATGCTCAATTTTCCTGTTCTTCCTACTTTGTAGCCTCACTTGTCTCACTCCACAATGATAAACAAAAGGGATGGATATTGATATGGCAAGACCCCCCATCATCTTTAATCTTTCAACCATCCATCTTTGAGATAGTCTCCCATGATTTAGTACATCTTTGAAAGGTGCATATTGAGTTTAAACTTTGCCGCTCTGCCAATAAATCTACAAACTTATTATCACTTCCTTGATGTGGCTTTGCTGCTTTGCGTTTATATTTTTCCTTCTCTTGCATTATCCAGCCTTATCCAAGAACAAACTATGCCCTCTCAATTTGCTTGCAGCTTTAGGTAGGGGCTGCAGCTTTAGCACAACCCTTGTTGTGGTTTGATACTTGTATATTCAAAGAACGGTGTCTAAAAAAGTGACTTAGGGTTTTCTGCAAACGTTCTGGTGAAAGGTGTATTAGGGCTGCAGTGTAGGGTTTTCTGAGCTTTCTTTTACTCTTGTTGAAGGAAATTTTGATGATTTTTGTATAATGCAGCTTAAGGAAGCAGCAAGGCAGGCAGGTTCAAAGGTTAACGAGAGCCCAGAAGAAGAGCCTACTTCCAATACGCTCAAACTGGCTGACACTAGTATCAAAGAAAGTCATCTTGTTGTGGAAGAAGCTAATCATAATAGTTAGGTGCTAGGACTGGATGAACCTATTACCAATGAGAGTATAGAGGAAGATGAGCAGTGAGGTAAGGTTTTGGAATTCCAGTTGATGTTATGGACTTTATTGGGGAATGCCAAACACATTTTGTTATCTTATTTTTTATAAAAGGTGTACCTTTAGAAACAAATTTTTATAAATGGGTTAAAATGAACTGGGAAAATAGGGGATGGGAAATAGAAAGCATAAGGGGTTTGGGAAAAGGGCTATGTTTCCTACATGTTTAAGTTAGCAGAGCACGCTTAGGCGGTCCTACAGTACGACACATGGGTTATTTGTAGACAAGTTTGCTACCTCCATGTTTGGAACTTTGAGTTCCACCTTGAAGGGCCATCTCATTCACACTATCCCATGTGGATTGAACTACCTTATTTAAATCTGGCATTCCATCCTTTTTTGAAAGACATTGTTGCTCAGCTTGGAAGGGTTATTTGGTGTAAGCAAAGCTCAGACAAATTCTCTAGTCTTCTAGTTCACCCTAGAGTATGTGTGGAAATTGAATTGAATAAACCTTTACCTGAGAGCATTAAGGTAGTTGGATTGGGATTTGAAATGGAGTAGCCTATTGTTTATTTAAACAAACCCAATGCTTGCTTCTATTGCCAAATAGAGGGCCACTTGTCTAAATTTGTCCAATTTGCCACACAATCACTCTTTGCTCAGCCTGTTACATCTTTGCATCCTCCAGCTTTACACTCGTCCTATCAAACTTCTTCTATTCCTCAAACAAATCCCTCGCAATTCATCAAGCCTTCTCCCCTTTCATTGGCCAATCCCACAAGTGCAGTAGCCTCTTCACCCCCATCTTTCAAAGATGCTATTATAACTAATAGTTGGAGAGTGGTTAGGAAAAGGAAGGAAGCTTCTAGCTCTTCCTTTCCTTCTTCTCACCATTCTCCTACTAGGGTTTGTCCATCTTCTCCCACTAAGTCTTCCTCTTCTCCTCATCATCCACCCACTCGCTCTCGATCACCTTCCCCTTCTCCTTCCTTATCTTCTCTCCCTAGCACTCGACAGAGATCTAGATCTCCTTTTGCTTCTAAAGACTCTCAATGCAATAAGCAGGATGTGTTGTCCAATAACCATTTTAGTGTACTACCATCTAAAGAAGAAAGTGTTCTTTCTTGAGTCAACATGAATTACAAATTACTATCTTGGAATGTGAGAGGGTTGTCTTTCCCTCATAGGAAATTTAGTGTCAAGAAAGGCATTGAAAGATGGAAGCCAGATGTTATATTTTTGCAAGAAGTAAAAGTAAATAACACTCGCCTTGAACTATCTGTCTACAGTCTTTGGAAAGATGTTTTCTTGCATACCTCTCATAGAGATGGTAGTGGAGGAGCTATTTTGGGTTTGTCAACTTGGTTGTCTAAATTCATCATTGACAAAGGGGAGGATCCATCTCATAGTTGTGTTTGGGTCCTCCTCTTTATCAATAGGCAAACTATTGGGCTTTTCTCCATCTATGCATCTAATCTTGCTAAAGAAAGGACTTTCCTTTGGGATTGGATGGCTTTGAACCTCCCTATTGCTGATTGGATCTTAGGTGGGGACTTTAATATGGTAGAACAACATAATGATCACAGTTGGTTTAACTATTCTAAACTTAGCAGAGAAGAATTTGAGAGCTAGACATTTTATCGTAATACCTTGGGTGTAGTTGATTCCTTGTTTGATTAGTTTTCAAGTCATGCTAATAACTGGTACACTTGGACAAACTGTAGATCTAGACTGGACAGGAAATTTAGCAGGCTGGATAGATTTTATGTCTCTCTCAACCTCTGGGTTTTTCCTTTTCTTTCTGGCTCTATGGTAAGTGTGGATTATTCTACTACCCTCTCTGATCATTTCCCTATTCTTTGCTTCATTTCTCTTTCTCGCTCAGACCCTATTACTTATGATCTTCCATTCAAACTTAATACATCATCACTTATAAAATCCATTTCTCTTTCTCGCTCGGACCATAAAATAATGATTCTTGGACTGATTGGTGGTGTGATTCTCTATCAATATGTATTGATTTCGTTTAGTCATATGGGAAACAAATGGCCTGGCAATGTACAAGAAAGGAAAATTCCCTTAAAGGGAAACTTGAGCATGTTAGAAAACAACTTTTTCTTGATCCTAGTAACACCAAGCTCCAAGTTTCCATTGCTGCTATAGAAATGCAGTTATGCAAGTTGGACATTTATAGGGGACAAGGTGCTAGTGTATGAGCCAGAATTCAATGGATTAAAGAGGGGAATAGGGCCTCAAATTGTTTTTTTAATTATCTAAATTACAAACATAAGAAAGAAAAAATATGTGCAATTATGGATGAGAAGGGTGTGCATAATACATATCCTTCTAAGATAATAACTATCTTCCAAAATTTTTATGGGAATCTTTTCCAAGAAGATAGTAGTTGGGATGATGTTCAAGATACTCTTGAAGGCATAGTTCAAAACTGTATTCCTAAAAAAATTGACCCAGGATACAATAAATTTTTAGATTAGATTCTTTCTCTTGAAGAGTTCGAAAGGGCCCTTTTTTCTATGCAACACAATAAAAGTCCTAGTTTTGATGGGTTGCCTATTGAATTTTATCAGATCATGTGGCCTCATATCAAAGATGATTTTTATCTTTTTTATCTTGAAGGCCTTAAGAGAGGCACTCTTGGACCAATTACTAACAAGGGATTAATTAAATTGCTTCCTAAAGGTAAAAATGAAGATTCCATTTCAGGTGGACATCCAATTACTCTCTTGAATACGTCTTACAAAATTATTGCTAAAGCACTAGCTTTGAGAATTAAACTAGTTGTAAAGGGCATTGTTAGACTAGAGCAAATTGGTTTCCTTGGAGGCAGATTTATTCTAGACAATTGATTTTAGCCTGGGAAACTTGTGAATGGGCTCAACAATCAGGGCAGAATACTATCCTTGTTAAATTAGACTTTGACAAAGCCTATGACAGAATGCAGTGGAGATTCATCATCAAAATGATGCAATGGCTAGATTTCAGGCCCCAAATATGCTCTCATGTTTTTATGTTCTTCTAAGATGCGAATGCTCATATCATGATTAATAAGTCTATTTCTAATTCATTTCCCTTGCAGTGATCAATCAGACAGGGCTGCCCATTATCACCCTTTCTGTATGTTCTCACTGCTGATGCTTTGGGATATTTACTGTAGAGATCCAAGCAACTGCATCTTATTCAAGGCATTTCTATCCCCCAAAATAATGTGGTTATCAATTCTCACTTTGCCAATGATAGTTTGTTTTTCTTGCAAAACTTAGAGAAGGAAATAAATAATGTTCTGGATATTCTAAATCTCTATTGCTCAGTGTCTGGATCCAAGTTAGCTCATCAAAAAACTAAGTTTTTAATGATTCAGACAGGTCCCATTCCACAATGGATACCCAAAGATTAGAGGCAAATCAAACACGGGGAAATCACTCAATATTTGGGTATCCCATTTGGGCTGGGTCTGTCTCTTGCTGATATGTGGAAATGGTATCTTAATCGGTTAAATACTAAACTTTCTAGCTGGGGTAACAAATTTCTCTCTTTGGCTAGAAAGGTGCAAGTTGCTAACAAAACATTCTTGGCTACGCATGTGTATATTTCTGCATGTTGGATGCCTTCGAGGAAAGGATATGAGGACTTATGCAAGCTTATCAGGCAATTCCTTTGGTCTAAATTATATGATAGTGTTGGTTATAGTTCCATTTCTTGGTTGCTTCGTATTCAACCTAAACAAAAAGGTGGGCTCAGGCTCATAGATCCTGAAACACAAGGAACATGCTTGGTTGCTAAATGGATTATTAGAGCTGCTAAAGGTGATGAACCATGGAAACTACTTCTCAGACATAGATTTATCACAACGGCTATTAAAGGGAAATGGCAAGACATTAATTGGTTAGATAAAGTTCTCTTTGCTCCTTACTTCTGAATTAAGGCTTCTACTCCCATGCAATCAATTTGGAAAGCTTGGCAGAAAGTGTGTCAATTCCTTACATGGAGAGATTCTTTGCAACATGGTTTCGGCTTCTCATCTTCTTCTATCTGGTGGAACAAGCATGTTCAATTTCAAGAGAAACCTCTTGCCATTATGTTTCCCAGAGCAGCTATCTTTCTTTTCAAAAAGAATATTAGACAGTTCAGGGATTTATGGAACTTTGAGTCTATGCAGTGGCTTTCATGGCAAAATATTAAAGACAAATATGGGCTGAGTAACAAATATGAACAATTTATTTGTTTCATACAATCTCTGGTGCCTCCTAATCTTGCCATTAAACTCTGTACCCTGATCGAATGTAATTTATTTAAGGATTGGCATTGGTTATCCTTTCATCACTTCTTTTCCTTCCCCTTGAAGTAGGTATATCTCAATCTTCTTCCTTCTGTGAATATTACATCCTAGCTTAACACTAAATGGATGTGTAGGCTGAGTTATAAATGATGGAAAAATTTGAGTCTGCAAATCTAGAAATCTAAATCAGATGCTGATGCTCAAATGCTTGCATGGAAGTTACTACATTACAAATTACCTATTGGGGAAAGAATGAGATTTTTGCATATCCAGCCGGTTAAATGTCCTAATTGTCATATGAAAGAAACAATCAAACATATTTTTTGGGATTGTAACACTGCCAAAGTTTTATGGAATATAATTTTTAGATACTTGCCTTCTCTGTTTGGACATCATTTGTGGAAGGAGGCACTGCTTGGTTTGGGGTTGAGGAATGATATCATTGCTAATGCTATAAGAAATGTTATTCTACTGCATTTATGGAAACTTAGATGTAATGCTACATTTACTTATGCTTCCATGGTACCTAAAATTCCAAAACTTTACTCTAATATCTTTTTCAATATTGCTTCTATTTATTCTTAGATTCAGGGGTCGACAAAGAAAAATTTAAAAGTTAAACTCATTAGTTAGATCAAATTATCTACCAAATCAAAGGTTTAATAGGAAGAATAAATAGGCCACAGATTCAATCCTTATGAGTTTGTAGCTACAGTTTAAGACAAGCAAGGAAGCATTTCAAGACAGTTCTTCAATTTTACCAAACCCAACAATATGTGAATCAACAATTGATGGTTGTAGGTGGACAACTGGTTATGGAGGTTGCATAGTGGATTACACTTCTCAAATGATTATAGATATTTTTCTCAGTATTAGAGCATTGTTGTTTTTTTGTACTCAGCTTTTAAGAGTGAGTTTGTTAGTTTTGTTCACTACTGTAGCAGCTTGTTCATGCTGTTCCTTGTATTCTAGTTTTAAAAGAGTGAGTATGCACAGTCCACAAGGCAACTATACAGTTACAAAGATAGAGCATAGTTTGATCTGGCATAGGATGTAATTGGAATTTCATGGCTGGTTTTGTTTGCCATGTTTATTCCGTATTTTATGTTGGTTAGTTCCTTGTAGCCTAGGGCTACTTTCTCTCTTTTGTAATTATTTTCTGATTTATTCAATATAAAAAAACTCACGGGGAGATAAAAGCGAAGTTTCATTTTTATAAAAGAAACTATTGACATGCACCTACAGGTAAATAAAGTGGAAGATTTTGTACCCTCACGCTGTATAAAGAGAAAGAAAGCTACAATAAAACTTAAGTGTGAAGACATGCAACAATTAGAGGATATTTTTGCTTGGGAAAAGAGGAATCTAAGGCAACAAACAAGGACTAAACTGGACAAAAGTAAGCATGCAGCAGAATCAGAGATGGATTTGAAGGAATTTCTTTTCCTTTATCATCAGAGTTCAACAACAGAGGGGATTATTATCATAATAATTATCATAGTAGAGGATCAAACATAGAGGTGTAGAGATAGAGGAGTAGATTCATCAACAATAGAAGATTTTCTTGTAGGCCTTTTTGTCAAGTTTTCTTAGAATTAAATGAATCTGATGCACTATGCTCACAGCCCTTTAGTTTTTGTTTTAATTCACCCATGAAGGGAAAATAGTCTTTCTATGCCATATATTCTGTTAGAATGTTTCTTATTCTCTTACCTCAGATCTATGGCCTTCATTTGCAAATATGAGATTATCAAACCTTATGCAGTTAAATGATTATGTGATTATCACTTCTCATTATTGTATTTATGTTTATATGTCTTTTAATTTTGAATCCTGTGCACAATGAATCCTTTGCAAGTTGGAAAGTTTGTGATTGGCGCATCGCCATGTTAGTTAGTTTCCATTTTCAAGTTTTTCTTTCTTCTCTTTTCTTCAAAAATCTAAAAACAAGTGTATTGAAAATCCAATGACGAGTAGGCTTCCAAAATCCCATAGGTCATTTTGCAAGCCGTGACCCACTTTTGCAAGATTTCCCATGTTGGTGCTGGTTTGCATGCGGTTGTAGTGCTCAGGTTGAAACTTCATCATCAATAGTTTTTGGTAGGCACGGTGGGACTTGAATCAACAACTTTGGTCTATGTTTCATTGATCTTTGTTCTACATTTTGTGATTTTGGTGGAAAATCACAAAAATATTTGCTCGTAGGAGCATGAATCTTCCATCTGGTGACTCTGTTGGTGATGTGATTTCAAATCTTCACTACTACAAATCATGGCAACCCATAATATTTATATGCATCTCAATATTCCAGCAAGAAATTTACCGTTTGTGACTTGGGATTCAAGTGGTCCTCTATGTCAAAAACAAGGTCAAGTTCCTGAAGCAACATTGAAAGCATTACCCCATTTTCATGGAGATGGTTTTATTTACACTGCAGATCATATTCAAGATATTGTAAATTTGTGCAGTATGCACCATGTCATAGCTAGAAATGTGGCTCTTCTGTTACTTGCATCTTGTCTCAGAGGCAAAGCATGAGAATGGTAAAGAAATCTGCAACCTGGTTCAATCACAAGATGGGATAAACTTGGAGAGCTCATTTACAATCAATTATGAGAGAAGGAAGATATTATCTCCCTCATTCAAAATCTCATCACGATGTATCCTGTAGAGTGCATGCATGATTTCAATGCAAGGTTTGATAAGGTATGGATTTTTTTTCAGTAGATGTGAGACCTCCTCTAGATTTTGCATTTCTATATTATTTGAAGGCTTTAGATCCTGAAATTTCAATTATGATACAAGCCATAGGAGGTGAAACCTTGCCACAATCCTATGATCTTTCCATTAGGGCTGAAATGAACCTCAAGCTAGTAAATTGCCTCTTTTTCCTTCAAAACTATTGATCCCTCATGCAAGTATCTCATCCCAAGCTCTTGCATATAGCCAAATACAAATTTGTCCTATTTCACCCACCCTCCTTGCTGATTTTATAAATCATAAGGAGATGATTGAAATGAAAGAACTTGTAGAATCTCTCTCCCATGAGCTCAATGAGCTAAGAAATCAAGGCATGTATCAGGTTGATCCAAATTTTATGCCTCAAATCTCTCATGAACAACTATATGAATGCAATCAGTTTGTAGAAGTCTTTCCTCATGCACAAAAGATACACAATTATTTTGAAAATTGTGCTTTTCAAGATTTTGTTGTTTCAGAGCCAAAGTTTCAACCTATGGAAGTAATAGATCAAGTGTTTTGTCACTTTGATATCAAGGAAGAATGTAAACAAGATTCCAGTATCATGGATAAAAATGCAAGTAAAGAAGTTGTTCCTGTTTATCCAGTGTACTCAACTGATTTTGAGCATCATGTACATATGGCAAATTTTGATTTAGAGATAAAATCAAGTGAAGAAGAGGATGGGGATGATGATGATAGATTGTTTTCTTTTGAATCCGAAAAGTACTTGCAAAATAGTTTTGAAGCTGAAAAATATTGGGCAAAGAATGATACAAAATCTTTGCCTCATCTTGAAGATGTAAAGGAAATTTTTACAGAATCTACAAAGAGTGAGTGCATTTATTTATGTGATGAGTTTTCACAACTTATAGGAGATATGTTGAGATGATTAAGCATGATGAATAACACATTGAGGATTTATTCTCAGTTATCCAACATAGATATCGACTTCTTGAAGAAGGAGATTCTATCATTGAGCAGATGCATGACTTATTTTCAAAGCCTCTTTTAGGTGATCATGATAAAAGCTTAAGCAAGGTATGTGCAAGTTTTGAAGAAGAGTTAGATCTATTTTCTATTTTTGAGGATGGGTATTCTCTTCTTCTTGAGGAGGATCCATAGTTTTATTTGAAGCCCCATTATCATGATGCATCAAGGGACATTTGTAGTAGTGAAGAGTTGCATATGGAATACAATCATACCCCATTCTTCATTCAAGAAGAGATTTTGATCAGATTTAGGATAGTTATAGGTAGGTCAGTCATTTTCAAACCTAATTTTGGTGCTATCTTAGATCTTGATCATGCAGAGGACACATGCAAGAGAAGTCACTAATGAGGTCAAATTAACAAATGCCTCTGCATGCAAGCAAGAGTATGAGCTTCAATGATTGGTATTCCCTTCCCACCCTCCACTGAATCAAGAAAAGTATGCAGATCAACATGAATGGTATTTCCATTCCAAAGATGAGTCTCTGGAATGTAGAAAAGCCAAGAGGTATAAGTTTTTGATATATTTCTTCATGCATTTTGTTTGGTCTATTATCAATGCAACATGGATCATATGGAGCAAAATCATAAAAAATGGAAGTTATTTTCCTTTTCCTATGAATGGGGACGTTCCTGTAATGTTCATTTGTCAATAGTTTTAGTTTAAATGATTCATGAAATAAGTTGCAGCTGCATCATTAGATCTTAGTTTTCAGTTTATTTTATTTTTAATAAATTTAGTGGCTGTAGAGGTTTGAAACTATAATTAACAGTCATCAGTTACTAGATAAGTTGCAAAGTGGGTCATGGCTAAGCAGTGTTTCAATTTTTAGCCTCAAAGGATCTGCTTGGCTATTTGCAGTTTGTTTGTGCACAGGTTTTTGATTGCAGATGTTGTGGTTTCAATTGCAAAATGTTTTTAGATGGTTTCTAGTTTCAATAAGTTTCGACTCTATGCCCAATGGAATCAAGGCATTTTGTTCTAGATTTAGCATGTGTAGACACACTTTCCCAGCAAGTCACCAAGAAATGTTGAGAATACTTCACACCATTTCAAAATTTTTGGTTGCATGGATTTATAGACAACATTGAGGGGAAAATTGGCATCATTTGGTATCAAAACATAGGTACGACATTTCAAATAGAAGCCAACTATATAGTCCAAGTTCCTAAAGTTCTTGTAGCATCAAAGCGACTCCATTTCTAAGATTGGCATGACCTAAGTCACAAAAGCATACAAAAACAAAGTTCAAAATAAAAAAGATGGCACAATCCATAAAAAACAAGGCATTGCAACCATTTTGATGATGACACAACATTTTTAAAGTCATGATCTATTGAAATCTCAACCACTGTAGAAAGACAAAGGTGCATCCTTTTCAATAATGGCACAACCTTAGAGCTGATTCACAACCACTACAACATTCAAAATCATGGTGCAAGACATGAAATGAGGGCATAAGCAAGTCAATAAAGGCATATATGGGAATAATAGTACAATCTTTATAAGAACAGGAAGCCAAATACATGGCGCTACCTTAGTCTAAGGTATGTAGCCACTTCAGAAAAAGAATGCATAGACACCTTAAAGTAAGGCACTCTACCTATAAACAACCAAAGAATGAGCATGGAGCCTATAATAAGAATGAAGGAACAACCTTGCCATTGTAAATAGAGGCATTCAATTCAAATGGTGCACTGCCACTCCAAATAGAGTGTAGCCTCTAAAACAAAGCAAGTCTCAGCCTGTTGAGATCAAGGAGCGGCCATGAAGTAGTTAATCTCAAGAGCATAAGGCATGGTCTTTTCAAATAAAAGCGTAGGTATGGAATCAAGCCATAGTTCATTTTGATGGTGTGTAGCATGTCGAATGAAGGCTCAACATTTTCTTTCAAGGTGTAACCTCTTGTATAATATGATGTGCAAGCCACTTCAGAAAGGCACGAAGCCACTATCTGTTGGAATTAGTCCAGACAACTGAGAGGGGGGGTGAATCAGTTGTCCCATAAATTAACCTTTTCTACCTTTAATTTTCTTTATCAACTTATAATCACATTAGTGATGTAAACATTAAAGCATGAATCAACAACACATGACCAGAAGCAAATTGAACACACATAACACCATAATTTTTACGTGGAAACTTGGTTAAGGGAAAACTACGGTGGGGGTTAACCCACATGATTTGTACCATGTTAAAAGTACTTGAAAGAAATGAAAAGGCACTTGCCTTAGGGCTCATTGCCCAGAGCTCACTGCTCAAGGAGGCTCACTACCTACAGGAGGCTCACTGCCTAGAGGAGGCTCACTACCTACAAGAATTTATGTTTAATACAAGAAGAATGAACTAAGAAATAACATCTTCTTTATGCCTGGTTCAGTCCCTTTGAAAGCTCACAAAACTTCTGCTCTACCCCAAACACTTCTTCACCATCTCTTCATACCTTACTGCTCTTGTTCCTCTGCTCCTCTTCTTCTTTGCTCTGCCTCTATGCCTTTCTTAGGATTTTATCATTTTCACACAAGGACATCTTTCCACAATTTATTCACAAGTATTTATACACTTCATCAACCTTGGAATGAACATCAAGGTCGGTACTACAACCATTTGACTTAATGCGAATCACTATATTGTTGGCCAAACATACCTGGTATCCAAATCTTCCTCAGACAATATGCCGCACTTCATATAATTCTTCTTAGATCATCCACAACACGCTTGAATCATCCGGTCAGCCAAGACTGTGAAGAACAACACCAAGGAAGAAATCTTCAACAACGAGCTCAATCTTCAATGCAAACCTCCAACATAGTAGAAACATAATCTAGAGACCTCCAAAAGCACATTGGATTCAACAAAAACATCTTCACTCTTTCAAATCATCAGAATCACTTGCATCTTCATCCGGAACCTCAATAACACTGTCTGTCATGACTGTCACACTAAAAAGATTGCTTGCGGACCTCCAAACCATGAACCACTTGAATTGATGATACACATTGACTTCCCAAACATGCCTTTAGATCCGCAGATCATAATATATTAGTGCGAAGCAATATGGACCAATTTACTGTCACTTTGTCTCTTCTGAACACATGAAAGCCCGGTTCTACTCAGATGGCCATAACTTCTTTAAATATTCATGCGGACCTCTCAAATCTTAACTAGAGCTACTTCAGGAAATCCTCTACATAGCCATATGGTCCGCATACATTGATCTTTATTAATTTTCTCAATATCCTCAACATTCTGGACAGTCTTCTAAACATGCAACAAAATGGAATATAGTTAACACCAATGGCAACAAGGATACGTTGACATCAATGACAACACTGATTAGGCACATATTTGCAACACTATCTACAAGCTTAGCCTATGCAAATCAAAAAACCAAACTAATGAGATAAAATGATGCAACCATTGAAATCTCATGATCAGTCTGTAGGTGCACCAGCAATAAGAATCCAACACATCACTAAGACATTGTGCAGAGTCTCCAAGCATCACTCAGACCATTCGATCAGAAGCAAAATCCAACGGCCAGTGCACTCCATGAAGATTGTCAGAGAATTTGGTTTCTCAAGGAGCGCTAGTTCTCCTTGTCACCTCTTAGCGACCAATGGCACACTGGAGGGGTGAAAACAGAAATGTCAGAAAGGAAATAAGTGCCAATGCTGCTGGAAAAATGAAAAATCTCATGGGAATGTTAGTCTTTTTAAATCTTTATTAAATACCCTAAAGATTAAAGTGAGTAAAGATTATTAAAAGGTGATTCATTAAAAGAGGTGGGCCCCCATGTGAAATAAAGTTAACTCTTTATTTATAAAGAATCACATGCATTATAAAACTCATGGGGAGATAAAAGTGAAGATTCATTTTTATAAAAGAAACTATTGACATGCACCTACAATTAAATAAAGTGGAAGCTTTTATATCCTCATGTCGTATAAAGAGAAAGAAACCTACAGTAAAACTTTAGTGTGAAGACATGGAACAATTAGTGGATATTTTTGCATGGGAAAAGAGGAATCTAAGGCAACAAACAAGGACTAAACTAGATAGAAGTAAGCATGCATCAGAATCAAAGACATATTTGAAAGAATTTCTTTTCCTTTATCATCAGAGTTCAGCAATAGAGAGGATTATTATCCAAATAATTATAACAATAGAGGATCAAACACAGAGGTGTAGAGACATGAGTAGATTCATCAATAGTAGAAGATTTTGTTGTAGGCCTTTTTGTCAAGTTTTCTTAGAATTAAACGAATCTATGTACTTTGCCCAGAGCCTTTTTATCTTCATTTTAATTCACCGATGAAGGGAAAATAGGCTTTCTGTGCCATATATTCTATTAGAATGTTTCTTATTCTCTTATCTTAGATATGTGGCCTTCATTTGTAAATATAAGATTATCAAACCTTATACAGCTAAATGATTATGTGATTATCACTTCTCATAATTGTATTTGTGTTTATTTACCTTCTGATTTTGAATCATGTGCACAATGAATCCTTTGCAAGTTGGAAAGTTTGTGATTGGTGTGTTGCCATGTTAGTTTTTGTTTTCAAGTTTTTTTTCTTCTCTTTTCTCCAAAAATATGAAAACAAGTGCATTGAAAATCCACCACTGTTGGCAAAAATTGCTTTTTTTGAACCTCATCTACTTTTGCCCTTTATTGGCAAAAGTCACCTGTCGGTGAACTCTTGCCAATCTGAACTAGTTCACTAGTTCGGTCTTCTACCAATTTCCTGACAAAAGGAAACCTTCTTTCTATGCCTTAACCATTTTTTGCCCCTTTTGTTAGCCCATTTACACTTTTGTAGAACTCTACCACCTGTCTTCATGTTGTCAGCAAAGTCACTAATCAATGAACTTGCTGATTGGTGAACCGTTGGTTCGCTGAACCACCACTTTACCGACAAGGCAAACATTTGCTCTTTCTATACTTAGCCAATTTCAAAAAATTCTTCTTTGTCAGAGAAGCCTACCTGCACTGAACTCTGTCTCCTTCTCCTTATCATGTCAGTGATTCGTCTCGTCAACGAACCAAGAGATTCTTGAACTTGTGAAGAGTTCAAACCTTTGATACTTTGCCGATAAGGTAGTTTTGTTCCCTTTCTTCCTTAGTCAATTTCCTGATGAAACCCACTCCCTTTGCATTGTCGGTGAATCGCCGAATCGATGAACAACTGAAGATTTGAACTTTGGAAAAGTTCATGCATTGTGAAGTTTTCTGACCAAAGGGCAAAGTTCCTCAACTTAGCCAATTTTTTTAATCTTTTTTGCCTTAGTTCAGGAACTTGAACTTTTGCTGATAAAGGCCAAAAGTAGGGTAAAAACCAAAGCAAGAACTTAGATTTTTCTAGGATTTTCTGGGTTTTCTAAGAGGATTCTCCATAAGGAATTTTGGGGATTTTTGCAAGCAAATTCAATGGATTTTGAAGAATTTAGGTTTTGCCTCCTTCTATTTAGGCTATCTTTGATTGGATTTTTATGATAGAAGGAGGGAATCTGGAATATTTTGAACTAGGAAAAATATGACAACATTTTGGTGACTTTGCAGGGGTGCTTTCCTGCTAAACACAGGGATGCAACTGGCCTATATAGTCCTTTGGGCATAGGGTCAAAAGAAAATAGCTTCATAACCAACCAACTAAAAATGCCTCCCAAAAATAAGAACAAAACAAACAAGGCAAGACAATCTCCTAATGAGAAAGTTGCATGTGCAACAACACTTGGAGGAAGGGAAACCTAAAATAGAAAGAAAATCTACTCTAAATATTTACAAGAATCTCAAGACCAAACTCAAAAGTATGGTTTGAGATGAATCCCATTTACTAGGATTATAAATTCCTCACCAATTAGTTTGGAGAGTTGAAAAGCATTTGCTTGCTTGCAACTAGTGATAATGTATGGACAGCTTCATATAGCATCAAATTTGGAATGCCTTCATGCCTTGGCCATATCTTCATCCCACTTCAGCACTAAATCTCCCTCTTGGAAGACTCTATCAACTAATTTTATATCAAAAGTCCTCTTGACTTGTTCTTGGTGTGCCTCAAGGGTTTTCATGGCTGTACTCCTCTTCTCTTCGAGCTCCATCAGCTCAACAAATCTGACTATCATGGCATCTTTTTCAATCAATTCCATCTACTGGGCTACCTCAAGGGATGGTAACTCTGATGATAATGGAAGCCTTGCTTCCTTCTTACATACTAACATGAAGGGTGAATTGCCAATTGCCCTCTTAGGAGTGATCCAATCAGCCCAAAGAGTTGTCTTCAACTTGGCATGCCAAGTTCTTTGATTGTCATCGACTGTCTTCTTGATAATCCTGATCAGATTTTTTTTGTGGACTCAGCCAAGCCATTTCCTTGGGGGTAGTAGTTGGATGATGTTTTCAAATAAATTCCATAGTTTAATGCCCATTCACTAATCTTTGTGCCTACAAAGGCCTTAGCATTATCATAAATAATAGTGAATGGAACACCAAACATGGTAACTATACCTTCAAGAAAATCTAAAATAGAGGCCTCTATGGCATCCTTCAATGCAACTGCCTCTGTCCACCTTGTAAAGTTGTTTGTGGATGCCAAAATCCACTTGTGTCCAACACTGGATGGTGGATTAATCATCCTAATGAAGTCTAGGACCCACTGGGAAAATGCTTGGTCATTCTGAAGTGGGTGAAGAGGAAGAGCTGCCAGCCTCTGCTTGCCTGCAATGAATGCATATTCTTTGTATCTCCTTACCCATTTATGGGCATCTCTAAATAAATTAGGCTAATAGTAACCAACCCTCATAATTTTAATAGTAGTTGTTCTTAGAGAATAATGGCCACCAATAGGGCCATTATGGAATTCTTCTAATATCCTAGAAGCCTAATCTTGAGTAATACATCTCAAAAGAACCCCACTAATGTTCTTTCTAAATAAAACACCATCTACAAGAACATAAGGGACGGATTGAAGTTTGAAATACCTTCTCTTTTCTGAATCAAGTCCATTAGGGAATCTTCCTGACTGTAGAAAAGTGACCATATCATGATACTAGTCAGTCTGGGAGTGGGGATCAGCTGGTTGTGTCTACCTTTGGACACACACAACATCATTTCTGTCTTTGGCGTCTATTGCCATCTGTTCGCACAGACCTTTGCCATGAACTAGTTTGGAAATATGGATGTTTATATCATATTCCATCACTTTAGTTATCCATCCAATCCTTTTCTCATTGACGTCCTTGCTTAGCAGGAACTCTTTGATGCTAGGGTGGTTTATCATCAGTTGTATCTTGCTATTAGAAAGCATATGTCTAAACTTTTTTAGAGCTTTGACTACGGAAAACACCTATTTTTCCACAAAATCATACCTCTATTCATACTCTTTGAGTGGCTGACTGAAGAAGGCGATTGGCTGCTCCTGTTTCTCCTTATTTTGTTGTGTCAAGATAGCTGATACCTTCTTTGCCTCCAAAGGCATAAAGGATAAAATCCTTCTCATAATTTGGGTTTATCAGAGTTGGATCTTGGGCGATGGCATGTTTGATGGCTTCAAAACTATCCCTACATTCTGTGGACCATTTGAAGGCAACATTCTTTTTTAGCATGGTTGTGAGAGGTTTTTCTATTGAAGCAAAATTTGGAATGAACCTTCTCACAAAGTTAATCTTTCCTAAGAAGCTCTGCAGACCTTTTTATGACTAGGAAGAGGAAGAGCTAGGATGGCACTTGTCCTTTTGGGATCAATTGCCAATCCTTGTTTAGAGACTACATGTCCTAGTAATCTACCTTCTAGGATAGCATATACACATTTTTTGGGATTTAATTATATCCCATATTCTTTGCATCTTTCAAAGACTTTTCTTAAATGACCCAAGTGGTCAGCTGCATGCTTAGAATACATAGTCAGATCATCAAGATACATTAGAATAATATCATTAATCAGGACTTTAAAGGCCAAGTCCATTACTTTTTGAAAAGTTGCTCCAACATTTGTCAACCCAAAAGGAATTTTTTGGTAAGCCAAGGTACCCCATTTGGTGGTAAAGGCTATCTTATACTGGCCTGATTCTTTTACAAGAATCTGATTGTAGCCTGAATCACCATCTAGGAGTGAAAACCTTTAAGCTCCTGCTACTATTTGTAGGATTTGTTCCATAGAAGGAAGTGGATAGTGGTCTTTAAGGGAGGCTCTATTCAAATCTCTAAAGTCCACACATAATCTTATTTCCCCATTCTTTTTCCTAGATGGAACTAAATTTTCCACCCAAGAGGAATGTTTGATGGGATAAATAATCTTTGCCTCTATGAGCTTGGACAATTCGTTTCTCATCAGTGGCTCTATTTTGGGGTTGACTGGTCTTTGTTTTTGGCAGACAGGTTTTGCATTAGGGTCCAATTCAATGGTATGTTGGATTAACCTGAGTTCAAAGCATTTCAAATCCCAATAGTCCCAAGCAATTAAATCATTAAACTCATTGCAAAGATCGATAAAACCTTTCCTTTCAACTTGGTTACATACCTTGCCATGCTTGAGAAATCCGCCCTATGCAATTTCAACCTCTTTGTAATCCTCTTTTTTGATAGTCATGTTCATCTTTCCTTTCTTTGGCTGATCATCTATGCCAAATATGTTCTCTAAAGTGATCAGTCCCCTGGGCAACTTATTAGTCTTTAGCTGTATTATCTAGTCACTATACTATTCTTGCAATATTGATTGGTTCTTGGTAGCATACTCTGCCTCATCTTGCAAAAAAATCACAATTTGCTGGTCATTTTCAAATACCTTCCAGCTTATGATGTTGTCAGGCACAACAAGCCTTATAACAACCTTTACATGCTGATCTGAATTTTGTTTGACATTCTAATGAATGCCAAACTGTGCACCAACTATGGCCAGTCTATCAACATCCTTGTTCTTTTTCCTAGGAACTGCCTAAATGTTGAAGGCATCAAAATCTTCAAACAAGTCCCAGATCCTATGCTTGCATGAATTTAACAAGTCATTCTTTGAAGCACTTAGTTTTCTGATTTGGTGGACAACCAGCTCACTGTCACCAAACACTTGCAAAACCTTTATTCCTCTTTTTTGAGGTAGCTATATGCCTGGAATCAAGGATTCATACTCAGCCACATTGTTAGTACAGATGAACTACAATATGAATGAAGAGAAATAATTTTCCTTTTGGGATGAATTTAGTACCACCCTAGCACCTGCTCCATTTCTACTTATAGAGCCATCAAAATATATTTTGCACATCCCACTTGGATATGCTATTGTCTTTTCAATATTAGGGATGACGACATCCTCTTCATGGATACAATAAGTACCCAACCCTGTTTCCTCTTCATGAGTAGGGGTGTCAAACTGAAAACAGTCCACCCACTCATCAAGTAATATGTCAAGGATTTCCTCCACCGGAGTGACAGCCTCATGCCTATTGTTTTTATTGTCTTCCTCTAGCTCATGAATTGTGCAATTCATATTGGTGAGATTAGAAGTGTAGGGCTCTATGTGGTCATTGGAAATAGGCTCAACTTTGATGGTTACTTTTGTGCCATACCTAGTTCCAAATAGCATGTGGGACCAATCAGAAGATAATTACCCACCTATTTTGGCTATGAAATCTCTAGATAGGCATATGCCAAAGTAGGCTAGGAGATCAATCTCAGAGATGTCTTGGGAAACAAAGAAACTAGGGCATGCATGCAAAGTGAGTTTTAAATATTTTATAACACCCACTATATTAACAACAGTGCCATCTAATTTCACTACCCCTTTGTTCACAAGCTCATACACTATACCCAACTTGTCAGCTATGTTTTTGGGCATGACAAAGGTACCCGCCCTAGAATCTATCATACAATTGTGTAATAATTTGTCACCAATAATTAAGGAAACATAGAATGGAGGGGTCTTACTAGTTTTTCTTGTGCTTGCTTCCTCCCTTTTTGGCTGGCACAGGTTCGTTGGGATGGTGACCTTTTCTTTTGTTGCCTCTACAACAGGATGGTTGAAGCTTGTCAAAGCTTCCTTTAATAAATCTCTTTATGTTGGGATCAACAGAGTGTCCCACATTGTGACACTTATATTTGTCTTTTTCATCTAGTCAACAATGCTAAAGGGGATATGATTACCCTTCGGTGATGCTTTAGGAATGACAGGGTTGATTCTTGCTTGCACATCAGCCTAATTTTGCTGCTCGACCCCTATTTGCTAGGCAACACTGAACTCACTTGCCCAGTAGAATGATTTGTTTGTTTTAAATTTGGTCATCCAACAGGATGATCTGTCTATTATAGCGGAATATTGGATGCTACTCCTACCATCCATCTTGAGCTTGTAGCCATTTGGGGCGTATGAATAGAGAGCATTTGTTGTAGAGGCACTACAGGTGTTGAGGCATCCTCAATGGCTCTTCTTTTAGCCCTTGTGTTGATTGCTATTGGACCAGCACCTTGATTAACACCACAATAGTCATCAGGGGTCCAATTCATCAAGGTAGTGTTATTTTGCATTTTCTTTTAGTACCCAACCATTCCCTGATTGATGTTAACTTACTGCTCTGAATTTGTTGGTTGCACTGTCAAAGCATGACTAAACTATCCACTTTGGCACAAATTTTGATCATGTGGTTGATTGCAAGGATAACACTAGTCACTATCTTGGGCCAAGTTGTTCTGTATGGGCACAAGAGGCCCAGATGTACTAGTAACATTTGGATGCACAACATTCAATGGTTTGATGTAGCTAGGCTAATTTTGCCTTTGTGCATTACCCTAATAATAAGGTCTGTTCTGCTGGTAATTCTGGTTGAATGACTGATATGTCTGATTGGTAGGCTGATATGGCCTGTTCTGTTGTGTAGGTTGTCTTCTTGGAAATACCAACTCGTTGCTCAATTTTCTAATCAGAGCATCCCTCTCATCTTCCTTTTCCATGACATGTGTAATTAGAGGAGCAACATGGGTAATTGTGGTAGGAATTAGAGCCACAATAGGCTGGATAACATGAGCCTCTATAAATATAGGCATTGGTGGCCTTGGCGTAATTTTTCCAGCCTAAATCAGACAATTTCCAACCCTGATTGTTGTTTCATATGCATCTGGCAGTACTGTCCCTCCCATGGACTGAATCATGACAACAATGTCAGGATTCAAGGATTTCAAATAGTAGATAAATGTTGTATTCGGGGAGGGCTTCACTAACAATGGGATTCTATCCCATGTCTTTTAGAACCTATAATTAAAGTCCACCATATATTCATGGGGGGCTCTCATGATTGTAGCTAATTGTTCTATTAGTGACAAATGGTCACTTCTCTCCTCAAAAAAATGGCACGACTTAGGGCCTAGATCATCCAAGTTGTGGATGTCCAGAATTTTCTTAGAGATCCCTATACCACTATAGGGTTTTTCCCTTGAAAGAAGAGGCTAGGAGTCTTACTGCCATGTTATCAGTAGTGACATTATGGACATAGCAGACACTAGCTATGTCTTGGATATGCTCAGTTGGGGTGGTGGAGTTCTCACCGGTAAAGAATGGTATAGCCTTTAAGGATGAGATGGGGATATCATCGTACTAAGCTAGGTCCAGTGGGCTACCCCCGTTAAAAGTAACAAATGGAATATTCCTCACCATATTTGGAATTTTCAGGTTAATTACAGGTATGCATAGGGTTCTTCCTAAGTACTGAAACCTAACTTGGAAATTGACTAGAGGGGGAGTGGATTGGGATCTTAATGGAGATGGTTTTGCACTCCTACTTTCCCTCATAGGGGACCTTGATACTCTACATCTTCTTCTAGATTCAACAAAAGAAAGTTCAACAAATTGGAAATTACCTCTAGAAGATGATCTTATCTGCACTTCAGGCATGAAATGTTGACTTGATGTAGGTACTGGATCAATATCTAATTCGCTAGGTGCTTGTGAAGACTTCCCTGAATGGCAAAAGAACTAAAGAACACACCAAATTCTTCAATGGATGATAGAGTTCATCGAAATTGTCCCATCAGGCGTGCCAAAAACTATTGTCATGTGAAATTGTACCCTATTTGAAGCTAGTTCAAACACTCTAATGACACAATGGGACTGATCTCAAGGTGTGGGACCTTGTAGATGAGATTAGACCTCTAGAGAAGGCTGGTTCCTCTTTTTGAGCTTAAGGCTTAGAGAAAACAAACTAAATCTAGTGCTAATGCTTGTAGTGGAAAAGGGTAAGAAGGATTGATGAATTAAAAAGAAAGTTATGCACCAGATTAGGAGTGTTCAACTGTAATTGGGTCAGCACATTAATAATCTCAAAATTGAGGGAAACTCACACAAACTCATATCAGTTGGAACAGGGGTCAGAATAGAAAAATGAAGACATGAAAGGGACCATTTTATCCACAATACACAACTTACATTAATCCAAAAAGTAGATATAGTGCAAGAATGATGAGGGAGAAAAAATATCAGTTTATATTGATTATAGAGGCCAAATAGCCATTACAAAAGAAGGAGAATTATGCAGAAGAAATAAACATAAAATAATCAGTTAAATTCATGGATGAACCAACAAATTGGAGACATCAAAGGCTCAATAGAAGAGCACAATACATCAAATCTAACTAGTTCATGTAATTGCATTACATAGGTCTAGTTAAAAAACTCTCCAACCTGCAATAGTCTAGAAGAACAACTAACATAAATACATTGCATTTTTGTGTATATATAATAATTTTTAGCCCTCTGCAATAGTGGTGTTGGAAGCTGGTCAGTTGACCCAGGACAACCCATGCTTCATTAATTTTTTGCTTAGAAATCCCCTGCAAACTTGGGACAGAACCCATGCCCCTTGGAATGGTGACCATACCTCTAACAAGCCTATGACCTGTAGAAGAAGATCGCTTGCATGCTTGGGTGCCAGGCACAATTAAGAGGGAATGCAGAAAGTCCTTCCATGCACTTGTAAATCCATTTTGCAATTCCACCTGTACTTCAACATTAAAGAATTTTACTATTCTAGCTGCCCCCATTTAGCCTTGGCCTGTAGAATTGAATGCTGAGTACCTCACTACTGAGAAAATGATGTGATTTTAGGGACTTGCAATCTTTTACAACACTTCAAATTCCCACTTTTCCTTTATGGCACTTCTATATTCTCATGGTTGATGACTTCTTCAGAATTATTGGGCTCCATATTTATTCTCTATTCTAGCCTTTGCAGACCAATCTGGCTCTATCATTGGCCTTATTGGCAAATTCATTTCTTTCCAAACTACCCTATCATACCTTTTACTTCCCTTGGCATTATCCTTGCCTCATTAGCAAATTCTCATTTGTCGAACCTTTTCTATTTGCTTTTTACTTTGCTTATTCGGCAAAAGTGCCTCCCGTTGAACTTCTTTTTTGCTTGGTATTCATCACTGTTGGCAAAACTTGCTTTTTCTAAACCTCACCTACTTTTGCCCTTTATCAGCAAAAGTCACCTGTTAGCTAACTCTCACCAATCTGAACTAGCTCACTAGTTTGGTGTTCTACCGATTTCCTGACAAAGGGAAACCTTCTTTCTATGCCTTAACCATTTTTTGCCCCTTTTGTCGGCCCATTTACCCTTTCGTCAAACTCTGCCACCTGTCTTCATAATGTCAGCAAATTCATTGATTGGCGAGCCATTGGTTCGTTGAACCACCATTTTACTGATAAGGAAAACATTTTCTCTTTCTATATACTTAGCCGATTTCAACAAATTCTTCTTTGTTGGAGAAGCTTGCCTGCGCCGAAACCTATCTCCTTCTCCTTATCATGTCAGTGATTCACCTTGTCAAAGAACCAAGAGATTCTTGAACTCGCGAAGAGTTCAAACCTTTGATACTTTGCCGATAAGGCAATTTTGTTCCCTTTCTTCCTTGGTCAATTTCCTGATGAATCCTGCTCCCTTCGCCTTGTTAGCGGATCACCGAATCGGTGAAATGCTAAAGATTTGAACTTTGGAAAAGTTCATGCATTGTGAAGTTTGCCAACCAAATGGAGAAGTTCCTTGACTTAGCCAATTTTTTAAGCTTTTCTGCCGCAGTTCAGGAACCTAAACTTTTGCCGATAAAGGCCAAAAGTAGGGTAAAAACCAAAGCAAGAACTTAGATTTTTATGGGTTTTGTGAGAGGATTCTCCACAAGGAGTTTTGGGGATTTTTGCAAGGGAATTCACTGGATTTTGAAGAATTTAGGTTTTGCCTCCTTCTATTTAGGCTATCTCTGATCAGATTTTTTGATAGGAGGGAATCTGGAATATTTTGGGCTAGGAAAAATATGACAACACTAGATATACTTGGAAAACCCCAAAAGGGGAAAAACCATGGTGGGGATTAACTCACAATATATGAAGCTCAAAATTACAACTTTGTTTTAGGGCTACAACCCAAGGAAGCTAGTGCTCCCTGTTGACTTTGTTTTAGGGCTACAACCCAAGATTGCTATAACTCCTTGAAGACTTTGTTTTAGGGTCACTCCCAAAGAAGCTACAATTCCCTACAGATTTTATTTTAGGGCTACAACCCAAGGAAGCAACTACTCCTTGAGCTGAGAATGAACTCAAAAAATATTATAGCATGACGGTCCTTCTACTGTCTAAAAACTAACAATGAAGCTCAAACCTTTGATGATTGTAAGTCTACCTCTTCACTATTCTTCTAATGATTAGATCAATTAGGCACACTCTTCACTTCCCTCCTATCACAAGAATGTCTTCAAGATGAATCAAGACAACCCTTATTACTTCTGCTCTTTCTCCTTTAGTCGCACATCATAATGCATATAATATTCATATTATGCTCTTCACATGCTCATATTCGCAATCATACCTCACCTAGATCAACTAGGTTTACAATATATACATGACATTGCAAGTTAGCTAATATAATAAGAATATTACATTTTACAAGTCAGCCAGAGATCACACAACATGAAACATGTAGAGGGCAAGCTCTAACATGAACTATGTGCTACTCAAGGAAGAGACACATGCTTTGTGGATCCCAACACATGCTTAGCCCGGTCCTAAACATCCTTCAGAGCATCATCCTTCAAGGAATAACATCCACATGCTTCACAAATTTGAAATAGGTCACCTTTAAGTAAGAAAACATGAAGCTTGTAGCACATTGGTCTTTGCAATCTTGGCGATACTCATGAATGATTAAACATTACTTGTTCTTCTTCCAGATGAGTCAACATGACCTATACAACATCTCCAAAAATTTTGTGGCGTACATCATCAACATTCCTCAGTTAGCTAGGCAAGAGCATAACCCAACAACATCATCATTCTAGACCACAACTAGTTCTCGAGAGAGTATAGACACCCTGCAGAGCAACAAGAAACATCACAAGTACATCAAGATCATCTTCCATCAACCAATTTACCATTTCAAGCAGTAACAACTTAACACAACTAGGCATCCAAAACTATCTGTATCACCTCTATCATTTAAAAATTGAACTTGCAGACCTCTGAAATACCTAAAACTATAATGTAGTGTGCATTGAACATCCCTAATCATTTCAACAAAACTGCATGAGTGAAACTTCACTTGCAGAGGAATGCAGAGCATTCCAATAAGCCTTCATCAATACCTTATACTGCTAGAGTATAGACCGGAACTCTGTTACTTATAACATTCATTGCGAAGGAGCAAATGATCTGAAACTTTGGATTTAACACCTCTACAACATACTGAACTTAACCTTTGAACCACATGACCATATCTTCAAATGCAGAGGAATGCATAGCATTTTACTAACTAGTCTTCAAAGCAACTTCTTGCAATAGAAATCTTCACAAACATCAGGAGGCCAAAACTTTCATGTAGCAACTCATACTTTCGTAGGAACATTAGGAAAGAGCATAAAGCATGCTATAGATCATTAGCAACATCTTCTCAACCTTAGCATGGCTTCTAATTCCCATCTTAATATATCATCATTCATCTTAATGCTTCTAATTCCCATCTAAATTTATCATCATGAAATCATCTCTACGGACCACAAACATGCTCAATACACCTTTACTTGACATTAATCTAGGCATGACATCCAACCATGAACATCAGCAACCAACCATGAACATTAGGAACATCACTAAACATTAGCAATCTTGAACATCAGTATCATCACTGCATCTCTATTACTACACTGGTATATCGTGAACATTCACATCAACCACATCACAAACTGAGTGTTGACATCAATGACAACACATATTGCCAACAATAAACCCCAACAAAAAAAAGATAGTGGGACTTTATATTCAGTCCAATTACAATTTCCACAAGCCAAAACAATAAAGTGGTCTTTGATTTTGGTACAATGCAAAATCCAAGATTAGGCTAAAATTGAAAGTACAATCTCTTAGCAAAACTAGATCAAACAGATTGTAGATCCGGAAACTACTTGAAAAATTATGCACTTTCAAAAAATTAATCAGAAAATGTTACTATATGAGCCTGAATGAAGCCTTTGAAGTTCTGAAAATGGGAACTGCTCAACAACAACGATGAAAAACTACAATTTCTGGAAAATCCAGGAAACAAAATCAAAATTTGATTCCACCACTGTGAAGCCTATGAAATTTTAGCCCAAATAAAAAACATTACTAAAAAAAGGAGCAAATATGAGAAATATATGAGCCTTCAAAGTTGGATTGTCAAAACGAAAATGCCAAAGGAGAGGGGGCCTGTTGAAAATTTCTGATTAAATTTTTAGATGATCTGTTTGCTGCATGTAAAAACTATCAGATATCCAGATGATTTTTTGATGCTGTGAACATAACCCAGAAAGTATTTTTCTTTTTGACATGCACAAGATGTGGATTTAATGCAAGAAAATGCCTCCAACAAAAAAAATGACATGTAAAAGCTGAATAATCCATCCAAGTCAAGAAAATGCATGCTGCAACTTGCAATACACGTCCACAAAGAGGAAAATTCTCCAAATCTAGTTTTTCTAATTCTCTAGGTTATTATTCAATGCAAGAGAAGAGCATACTCAACTATCAAGATCCACCATGAGTTTGCATTCAAATCTCTCAAAAAATGACTTTAACACAAATTGATTCCTCCTAGAGCTCTGATACCATGTATGAGCTGATTGATGTGCTCTAATACCATGTAAGAGTTGGCTATGATGGTAGCCATCTAGGATCTTGGACTTCATGAAAGCACAAGAGAGATCAAATGAGAGAATACTTATATTCTATCAATGAATGCAAATGATTGTTATTGTTGTTACAATGTACATGATATGCCTTGCTTATAAAGACAAGGATGATATGTACGATGTTATAGTCATGTGACAAGTGTCTTAATCATGTGACATTAGACAACTATAGGATACGATGCCAACTATAGACAACTATCAACATCTAGAAACAACTAGAATTCTTCCTAAGTCAACTTAACATGTGAACATGTGTGAATAGAAATAACTAATAACTAGTTAGATAATGTGACTAATTCACACTACAAGGGGTAAACTAGATAGGTAATAACCCTATTCATACCAACAATTCTAAAATCATACATTGTAAATCTTGGGTCGAATCAAGGGTAAGTTGGGTAGGAAAAAGATAAACTATGAAAAGTAACACCAAACCCTAGTATATCTAGATGCATCAATGGATATCAAAGGTAAAAGGATAAATTAGATATGAAAATAATCTAGATTCAACAATAAATGTAGATCTAAACAAATCTAATTATGGTTTAAGTATTAGGTAAGTTTTTGTGTTCACAAAAATGAAAAGGAAAAATAAGATTCATTAGGCTAATTAGGTAATAAACATAATTAAGTATAAATTAGCCAAGGATTACATGCAATGTAGCTACTTGAGTGAAACAAAATATATAAAATTAGATAATATTAGATAGTAATAACAATCACACCATAAATAGTAATTAATGAGGTGGAATACTTAGCTATATAATTAAAGTTTCAGTGTAAATTGATGGAGAGAGTGAAGTTGATGCACCTTAGAATTTGGAAATGCACCAAATAGGCATGTGTATGAATGAGAATTAAAATATTCTTCCCTATTCTATGTTGGGTCACCCTTGTAATTCTAGATCCAATTCATGTATGTAAATTCACTCTACATAGGTATGAACTCATTTTGTGATTCCCTTTGGATTCCCCCCCTAAAATCTAAAAAATTGTAGACTACTAAACAATGGTATTCTCTATCACACTCTTAGGGATTTTCTATCAAGCTAGAAATATTTAAAATATATTGATAGATAGTAAGCTATAAACATGGACATAGATTCTAGAATGATTTCTAGGCAATTCACATGCACTAGGATATGAGTGTGATAAAATATGCTAGACTCCTTGCTTGATTTGAGTGCAAATGTGAATGATTTTTGTTGTGATCATCAATGATTATCTATGTATGTAAATGAGTGTAAGTTGATGTTTTTTTATACATGAATATAACACCAAATCATTAATGTGCATAGTGATATTGACACCAAAGTGTAAAATGGGACTAGCTAGCTAAAAGGATGACCTCCCACTAATGGACACGTCCTAGTTCAAAAAACCAAGTTGGATCTATGTAAATGATAATATTTGATTATGGAAAAGGATTGAATTATTGATCAAAATGAAATAGATAAGCCAATTGAACTAGGATTATGTGAACATAAACATTGGGATAAGAATCAAGCATATGGATAGGTGTAAGAAAGGCTAGGTACATGGCCCCAACCATGCACAAAATTATGGCATTTGTAGTTATATAAATGTGTTGACATTGCCCAAACTAGGCAAAAAAATGTGTCATTTGTAGCTATATAAATGCATTAGCATTGTCCCAAACTAGGCACATAACTAAATGGGAAATACATTGAGGATGCATTTTTACACCATTACAATGATTGATTTTGACTATATGTAAATGAAAATTAATCCTCTTTAATTAATTTTATTAGAGATCATAATAGAAACACAATTTTATTTTATTAAAATTTATCAATTCATATTATTATTTACTTGCAATTAGAAAACATAGAAATATCTAAATACTAGGTGATAGTTAATTAAAGTATTAAATTAAATTCATAATTAGATATCATAACACTATTGTAAGGGTAAGAACATAGATTACATAAAATATACCATAAGTACATAAAGTATCCTATGTAAATTGAATAAAATCACAACGATAAACAAATCTAACATAGGACAATGAGCTAGGACTAGAAAAAATAAATACTAATTTAAATATGGAAATTAAATGAATTTCAATATGATTTTTAGTTGGATTTTGATGATGTGAAGAAAATGATGCTAAGGATGCCGGGAATGGATTCACCACAAATGTTGAACTTTAGGACTAATCAAATTAGGTGTCTCATAATCTATAAACTAACTATAATTTTCTTTAGTTTAAATCCTTATATAGGGGCCATCCACTAATCTCCATCCTTGGCTTAGAACTAGACTAACATGCAAACCTAAACCTATACTGTATAATAGATCTAGCCAAAGTGGATTATTGGATATTTTTTGTATTAATCTTTATGCTATTAGAATGTGTGTAAGGACTTGTAGTGTTTAGGAACACCTTGTAGAATTTGTTGAATTGTGGGGGTCACATTCTCACTAGTAAAATCCCTAGTTAGACCAACTTTATAGCTTTGACAAAAAAAATTGAGGATAAGAAACAAGAATGCAATGGACCTAGGATGATGGGTCTTTATGCAATTATTTAATAAGTGCTCTTCAAAACCTTTTTATGCTCCCTTGATAACCTGAGATGATCTCTAACATGATTTCAAATGAATGAGTGAATGTCATTAAATACAACAACATAACACTCAAACAAACATAAATGTGCACTAGGTAGACTCACAATGGGTTGAAAATATTAAAGTTAAATTCAAAGTTTTGGATTGAGATTTATGATTGTGGAAATGACTTGGGTTAAGTTGCACCTGCAAAGTTGATCCAAGGCAATGAATGAAGTATATAGGCATTAGGAGTACATCTCTAGGAATAAGTAATGATAGGATTGGTATATGACAATGTTATTAGCCAAATTTTATGTAAGAATATATTGCTTGGAAACTTGTTATTACACAAAAGACTATGGTCTAGTAGTTTTAGAAATTTGCCTACTTTATTTGGTCATCATTTGTGTTGTAAATAAGGTTTACTTGGAATGTGCTTGAAAAACAATTAATGTACTAGTTGATTCAGTTAAACATATTATCCTTTTGTATTTATGGTGAACCAAAGTTCATATGCAGTTCCTAATTCTTATATTCATCTAGGTCCTACAATTCTAAGGCTTTACTTTAATGTGCATTGTTCTAGATTATGTCTTTTTCTTCTTAATTACACATAATGCTAAAAGCAAACAAAGAGATCTCATATTAGCTAGAGCAAATCAAATGGCAAATTAGCCAACTCCAAGTTAATTGACACATTATAATTAAGGTAGTCATGTACACCACTAATGACATGATGATTATGTATAGTCCCTTTCTATGCACAAGGATATATAATTGTGAACAACTTCCTCTACATATTAATCTTTTATTATGTTTGCAAAAATTATATATATATTAATACTCATTTGATCTTAAATCAATATTTTTTTATTAAGAATCTACATATTTATTTTTTAAAATAATTTGAACATTATTTAATTAAAAAACATTCTAATGAAAATAAACCTAAAATAAAACATATGGAAAAAACCATAAATATATATTGTTTTCACTATTACAATTAAAAATAATTACATTTAATAAATACTAATCAATTATATAGATTTTTTAAAAATAGGATGTAATGAAGAAATGTTAATGAATATTAATTCATTGTACAGAAGTGGATGTAACTATAGGGGGGAGGACTTAACCAGCCGATGCATTGCAAATGACCGGTTGGTCGAAACTTGTATGGTAGGTTGAAACCTGCAATAATTCATTCAGTATGGCCTATTTGGTCGAACAGATTCTAGCCAATTTGGTCATTAAGTTTCATGGACGAGAGGGCTTGTCGAAAAAGCCATACAGTCCGTGAGTTACAACTCACTGGCGACACGGATCGAACTATTATTTTGGTTGGAATAGTAAGACGTGAAATGAGATTAAAATGAGAAAATTGCTATGACACGGATCCAACTATTATTTTGGCTGAAAATCATACCAAAAAGTCAAGATTCTGATGGTAACGCTCTGAAATCTTATCAATAATTTATTCAGTCAGACATGACAAAGCATAATAAAGCAAACATGATTGAGATCGACAAGTCATGTCTGTATCTCAGATTGCCAAAGGAAAAATATAAAAAGTAATCTAGCCGTGCCGGACTGAAATTTCGTGATGGGCACGGCTAAATATGTTCGACAGAGATCAACATGATTAATGATTGTGTCGATAGCTAAGAGAGAAGCCAACTAAATGATAGAAAGTAATCTACCCATTCCATACTGAAAGCTCCCAGAGTAACAAACCACATCAATTCAAACATTATCAATTGACGTTACAGGAAGTCTCAATTTCAATTGCTTGCTTGCTAAGTAACATTGTTATTGAGATCCAAGCCTTGAACCTAGCCACATTTCTTAGAAGAAAGTAAACAACAAAGGTGACATCTTTAGTTTTGCCTAGAATATGATTACAAACTTCTCTTTCACAATGAACCAAAACTTCCTTGAAGTTAGTAAGAGAAGCCTCAACCAAGTCCATTTTTTTACACATAGTACATAGTCAAAATTCACAAATCTATGAGATTTCAAGGAAAAATTCCTCTAATATTTGTTGAACCAAAATCAAGATTATAGCCTTCCAACACTTTAGATAATTTATCTTCTAGTATGGGAACCTCTTGGATGTAACTCTAAGCAAGACTCTTAAATTTCTATTCTTTCTACAATAAATTCATTGAATTAGATAGAAAAGTTGATACAATAGCACTATAACCATTTCATTGTAAAAATTCCATTAATAGGTCTAGACCAGTCACCTTGCACAAGACACTCTCAACCCATAGAGAACCAATTATATAAAAACCTTTCTCACGTTATCTAAATCATATCTTTGAATAGCTTGTACTTCCTACTTTGGTGGCATGAGATATGCCCTAAGATTAATTTTTTCTCCCATCTTATATAATTGATATTCCAACAAAGGCAAGCAACAATTTATTAACAAATCCTCATGAATCTTTAGTACTTTCAAATTCTCTGTAGGAGAGCTTAAAAGATTATCAATTATTAACTTATAATTTAATTAGCATCCAATCAAACTTGTAGTGGCACCATTCACATTCTAAAGCTCATGGCAATATTGAGTCCATAGTTAGAAGTGTTCCAAAGTGTCATTTGCCACAAATTAATGAATCTACAAAATGATTGAACATGAATTAGAGTACTAAATGTAGGATGGAGGCTTGATCTTGTGAGTGATGAGCCATACTGATAATACCTGCACAAAACAATACAGAAATGGTTAACATGGATCATTGAGACCCATGGAGTTAGAAACCCCCCTTTGGTGATCTAGGTCATTTGGACTTGTTCTCTTCTTTCTAACTATTTCCTCTAAATTCACAACTTCCAAGAATGAATGGAAGTGTCCACCAAAAGATCATATGAAGAATCAATTGCATAATTCTCTAGAACATCACTTGCTTGATTGGCTTCTTGATAACAATGTCCAATTTTAAATGAAGAAAGGTCCTTCAAAAGGCCCCAAACATTCTTTAAAATGTAAGGTTATTCTACAATAGTGTGTCCTAGCTATAGGACAGGGCAAAAAATATGCCCAAGGTGCCAAAATTTGTAAAACACTTTTGAATGAAGGTATTTTCTAATTATTAAATGTTTCATGAGCTTTGAATGAAGGCCTTTCTTTTTAATTTTTTAATGCTTCACATTCAAAACCCTTCAAATGAAGGTACCTTTAATTCAAAGGTCTTAAGGATTCTATCCCATTGTTTCTCATAATCTTTTCAAAGAAATTTTCTATTTCAAAGAAAGGGTTGGACCATCAAATGGAGTGATCATGACATAGAATTTGGTAGGATTGTAGGTCTCAAAGTAAGATTTTTGACTTAGGCCAAAAAGTGATAGAAAGTCAAAATTTTGTTAAAAATATTAATTTCAATGTTCCACTTAGGCCAGAAAGTGGGATACACTATTGTGGGATCACCCTAGTATTTATTCTCCAATTCATAGTTGGTATGTTCTTCAAGGAATTTATAATTATCATAGAGTCACCTTTGATAATAGTTTGATGAATGTTTACCTTCTTAATTAGTTTGAGACCTGAAATGAAGGCTTGAGCTTAAACCTCATTATTAATACCTTTACCAAGTTTTCTAGAAGCCAAACAACATCTCTAATAATATAACCTACACTATATAGTTTCAGTTCCCTTTGCTATCATTGTCAATGTTTAACTTAACAAATCCTTTTTGAGGGGGCACCTATCTTATTAAAGATTTTTCCACTTTAACATAGTTTTTATAGTAGAACACACACCATTAATGATTGGAGGCTTGAAATAGATCCATTATTTCAATAGAAACTTGTCCCATAGAGTAAAGAGTTTTTTAGTGTGAATAATGCCTAATCGTAGCCATAACAGTTTCATAGATAATGATCTCCAATTTTAAAATCACCTCCTCAAGATGAGAACCTTTCTTCAAGAAGATTATTAGATTACTATGATAGAGGGAAAAAATAATCTACTTAATTTCTATTCCACACTCAAAATAAATTGTGTTGATTTATAAACTAGATTAACTTATTCAAAATTTATCTCACTCCTAAAAATTAGAAAAGAACATGAAATGGTTTTCAAAAATAGACTTTAAGAAAAGAAATAATACAAAATGTTGAACTTGTCACAATAATCTAGAGGCCTCGGCCAAGGATGACAGTGTGTCATGTAGAATTCCATGCTAAACAGGGTTATTTGGATTCTTTGAGGGGTTCTCCTCTTTCACTTGTGAAATCTAAGAATTAACCTTTATCTAGCACAACAAGACCAATTACAAGCGTAATATCTAGATAAACAATTAAATTAGGTAAATAAAGATGATAAAGTCTAAAATTAATAAAACCAACACTAGCAAGCCTCCATGTGATCAGTGTCTCATGAATAGTCAACTTTTCAATGAGTTGAGAAGAATATTTGGAATGCAAAAGAGTTTGCCAAGAGTGGTCAAACCCCTATTTTGGTCTTTTTACCTCCACAAGCAATTAGATGATAAAAAGGATCTCTGGAATATGTGTGTGCACCTAAATGTGTGAAAAAAGAACAACCACATAAGGGAAACATAGGCTTGACCATTCCCATGACGCTATTCTCCAATCCCCAAACATAGAGAGAGTGTACCAAGAAACAACATAACACTCCACAAAAATACAAGGCCAAAAAACCCACACAACCTTCAAACCCTCAAGGAAAAACCTAGCCAAGAAGAGGTTCACTAGGGAGATCATAACTCCAACCAAGAATGATGAAAACTAGATGACACTATGTGAGACATGCTTCCTGGTGAGAATATTTTCACACCACAGTGAAGTTTTTTGTTATAAGGATCGGCCTTCATAGAGATAGGGTTTTCCAAATGAAATAAATGCTCAAGTGGCTATTGGATCAAATGCAAATCTAATGGTGTGGATACAAAACAACAAAGAATGAAGCAGAGGCTGTCAGATGGAGGCACCCGAACAACTCAAAGAGTTTCAAAAACGATGCAGAGTGCACCACGTGGAGCAGCCCGACATAGGAAATGTTTCATTATTTCATTTTATTAAAATGTGTCATGGGTGTTTGTAGAGGTTAAGTCTCATATTAAATAGGAGTTTAAATGAGGTGGGTCCCTTATGCTGATATGAAGAGGAAGCTTTTTTATTTTTATGACTCTTTCTTCCACAGGAATAAAAGGTGAAAGCCCCAAAGATTAAATGAGCCACTTTATTTTTCATGAGAGAAATTTAAGAATGCTGTGAAGTCCAACATGTGACAGAGGCACAACAATAGGAGAGCAACTTGGAAATTAAGCGGAAGCCACCACGTGGGGGGTGCGCTACATAGGAACAAAATCAAGCTTGATGCGGACAGAGCCATGTGGCTGAAGCGGGGCACAGGAAACTAAAGTTTTGGTTTTATTTTAATAATTGCATCAATTAGGTCACATGAATACTTTAAAGGCTGATTAAATATTTTAAAAGTCTATTAATTGAATGGAGGAGCTCAAGTAGCAATGAAAAGAAATAAGAATCATGTGGAGTCTTCCACGTGCAGGATGCGGAAGGAAAAGAGAGCAGCTCAAGTTTGGTGCGAAAGGAGCCACGTGGAGCAGCCCGAGCATAGGAGAATAATAAAGTGTTTTGTTTCATTTTTAAATTGCATCATTTCTCATGGAAAATCTTTAAAGAGTCTTGTATTAATAAAGTTTCTTATTAGATACACTGTGGTTTGACCCTTTCATAAGTTCAATATTTTATTAATGCCTCTATGAAGCCATGGAAAAGTTTAGTTTTAAATAAAGATTTATCTTTATTAAAATATGATGTGGGGCAAAATATTAAAGTGAGAGTTTATTACAATGTAAATTTTGACTTCCACGGGAAAAGTGAAAAATTGGAAAAACCCTAAAAGATATGAAGCCCTAAAATAAGTGGCAGCAATATTTTATTTCATGATAAGTTACAGGAAGTGGTGGGAGTTTTCTTTCTCACACAGATGCATATTTTTTCTAGCCATGGGCAAAACAAAAAGCCACAGTTCAATTTCAAATAATGGATTTGTTGCCAGATTTTATGCCAGATTTTGCGGAGTTTTAGTTGCAAAGATTATTGGAGGCCGTTGAGATTTTGTTGAGTTTTTCAGGCTATAAATGGGTAGATCTGAGACATAGTTGAGAGATATACACATACATTCAAAGTTCTACATTTCTTACAGATCAGAGAGTTGGAGCAGCAGACATAGATTTTCTTTCCTTTTACCTTTGTAATTCTTCCTTTATGAGAATGTAACAGCCATTTTGTGCAGAAATTTTTGCTTCTATAACTGGTTATTCAAAGAATGAGATGGTGTTCTATGCATACTAGGATGTCTTTGTTTTCTTACTTTAAATTTCTCTATTTCTCTGCCTCTGTTTAATATGTTTCTTAAACTGGGTCTTAATCATGCATTGATGCTCTTTAAAATTCTAGTTAATCATTCAAAGTTAGACACTATGCAAACTGAGGTTCAAATCTAGTGGATCGCCATAGATTAGGCATTTGTTTTCTACAATCTAGTTTCCTTTCTGACCTTTTTTCCAAAACCCCCATTGAAGAATGGAAGAGCCAGCTTCCTTAAAACCTAGAGGTCACTCTAAGGAGAAATCCCATGTCTTAGGGTTTCCTATGTTGCTGCTGGATTAAACCCACATATTTATGCATTAACAGTTTTTGGCACACCCGGTGGGACCCAATTCAAAGACTTGAGTCTTTGTTTTCTAAGAATCTTTGTCCTGTATTTTGTGGTTTTGATGAAAAATTACAAAAGTATCTGCTCATAGGAGTATGAATCATCCATCTGGCAACTCTACTGGCAGAGTTTTCTTAAATCTTTGCCCCTACAGAGATCATGGCAGCCCCTGGTATATATGTGCACCTGAATATTCAAAGAGATTTACCCTTTGTAGCTTGGGATTCAAGTCCTATTGTTCTTCAGCAGCAGGGTCAAGTTCCTGACACAACTTGGAAGGCACTGCCTCACTTTCTTGGAGATGGTTCTATTTTCCCTAAAGATCACATCCAAGATGCTGCAAATCTATGCTCTATTCATAATGTTACAATTGAGAATCATGCTCTCTTGTTGCTTGCAGCTTCCCTCAAAGGCAAAGCAAAAGGATCGTACAAAAGCTTGCAGCCTGGTTGGATCACCAGATGGGATCAACTTGGTGGGCTCATCTATAATTAGTTCAAAGATAAAGATAGGACAGACGTCAGCACTCTCACCCAAAACCTAATTACAATCAAGAGGCATCCAATGGAGCCCATACATGATTTCAATTCAAGATTTGACAAGATATGGAAAAATTTTCTATAGAAATGAGGCCCCCTCCAGTCTTTGCTTTCTTGTATTATTTAAAGGCTTTAGACCCTGAGATCTCTGTCATGATACAATCCCTAGGAGGTGAAACTCTTCCTCAATCATATGATCTTGCCATTAAGGCTGAAATTAGCTTCATATTGTCTGGTAAACTACCTCCTCTGCCCTTAAAACCATTGATGCCTCATGTAAATACCTTATCTCGAGTTCTTTCTTGTAACCAGATGCATACAAATTTTAGTCCACCCACCCTCCCTGCTGATTTACCAAATCATGAGGAGATGAGTGCTGTGAAAGAACTAATTACCCTCTCCCATGAGATCAATGAGTTAAAGGGACAACACCTGTACCATGTTGATCTATGTTTAATACCTCAAGATTCTTATGAAAGGCAGTATGAATATATCCAGAGAATGCCCAGTTGTCTTGAAAATTTTCCTTTACAAACTTCTATAGCTGCTAGTCATTCCATAGAAGCCATTGACCAGGTCCTTTGTCACTTTGACATTCAAGAAGAATCAAGTATCAAGAATCAAATTATAAGCAAGAAAGTGGCTCCCATGTGTCCTTCTGGTTACCAGCATCAAACATATGTGGCAAAGGGAGATCCAGAGTTACTATCAAATCTTAAATCAGATTCAAAAGATGCTGATGAGGTGAGGTTTCTAGAAGATGAAAAGTACTGGGTCCATGGTGATGCTGCCTCTGTATTCCATTTTGAGGAGGTTACAAATGACATTATATTAGATGAGTGTCTTTATTACTGCAATGAAGTTTCATACCTGAAGGAGGAAGGCACGGAGATGCATGAGCAACATTTGGGGCATGATGAGGATTTGTTCTCACTTTTGCAACAAGGCTATCAGCTACTAAATAAGGCAGATCTTGCAATTGAGAAAGTGCAAGGTTCATTTGTAAGGCTTGTAGCAGATCATGGAGAAAATGTTGAAACAGAGGAAGATTCAAGAGCTGATTTGTTTACTATTTTTGCAAATGGTTATTATCTTCTTCTTGATGAATTTTCACCTCTACAAGATGATGAGATTCAGAGAGACATTTGCCATAGTGTAGAGCCACATATGATGTCACAAACAGAGTTAGATTCTACACATTTCTTCTTACACGAAGGGATCCCAATCAGATTCAGGACTGTTCTGGATAGTTCTGTCACTTGTCAGCTAGATTTTGATGCTATCATGGATCATCATTCAGATAAAGAGTCAACAAAAGAGATCACTAATGAGTTTTTGGCAGTAGAAGTTTTCAAATGCAAGCAGATGAAAGAGTTTCAGGTGTTTTATTTTCCCTTCCCGCCCTCCACTAAGACAAGAACAACATGATGATCAACATGACTGGTGTTTTGAAGCAAAGAGAGACTCTCCTGAGTGCAAAGAAGTAAAAAGGTACAAAATATTGTTGTATCTCTTCATACAGTTTATCTGGTTCATTTTTAGTTTGATGTGGATAAATTGGAGCAACATAATCAGACATGGTAGCTATTTTGCTATTCTGGTGAATGGACATGTTTCTGTATGTTTTAGTTGTCAATAATTTGGCTTCAATGTTCAGAATAAGCTACAACAGTAGCATTAGTTTCAGTTTTGGTTAGTTTTGGTTTCAATAAGTCTCAGCTGCAAAGTGGAAAGGAGGGAAGTCAGTTCTGTGTTTCAATTCTGTGTAAATTTTAGAAATTTGTTTCAGCTAATCTCAGTTGTAGAATATCAGTATAGCCAGTTGTCACCAATTTGTTTCAGTGATCTATTAGTTGCAGAGTGTGTTTTTAGCAGTGTTTCAGTCCACCCTCCTGCATCTTTAGATTTAGGTGTGTCTTTAGTTTCATGAATGTTTTAGTTTCAGAGTAATGTGACTCTATTGCCCAATGGATAAGGCCACTCTACAAAACCAAAAATTTTGGGTTTGGAGCGAGCAGGCTCACTTGCCCAGCCAGTCGCCAAAACTGGTGAGAATATTTTCACACCATAGTGAAGTTTCTTTATAAGGATCAGCCTTCACAAAGATAGGGTTTTCCAAATGAAATAAATGCTCAAGTGGCTATTGGATCAAATGCAAATCTAATGGTGCGGATACAAAACAACAAAGAATGAAGTGGAGGTTGCCAGATGGAGGCACCTGAACAGCTCAAAGAGTTTCAAAAATGATGCGGAGTGCACCACGTGGAGTAGCCCAACATAGGAAATGTTTCATTATTTCATTTTATTAAAATGTGTCATGGGTGTTTGTAGAGGTTAAGTCTCATATTAAATAGGAGTTTAAATAAGGTGGGTCCCTTATGCTGATATGAAGAGGAAGCTTTTTTATTTTTATATGACTCTTTCTTCCACGAGAATAAAAGGTGAAAGCCCCAACGATTAACTGAGCCACTTTATTTTTCATGAGAGAAACTTAAGAATACTGCAGAGTCCAACACGTGTCAGAGGCACAACAATAGGAGAGCAACATGGAAATTAAGTAGAAGCCACCACGTGGGGGCTGCACTACACAGGAACAAAATCAAGCTTGATGCGGAGAAAGCCATGTGGCTGAAGCGGGGCACAGGAAACTAAAGTTTTGGTTTTATTTTAATAATTGCATCAATTAGGTCACGTGAATACTTTAAAGGCTGATTAAATATTTTAAAAGTCTATTAATTAAATGGAAGAGCCCGAGTAGCAATGAAAAGAAATAAGAATCATGTGGAGTCTTCCATGTGCAGGATGCGGAAGGAAAAGAGAGCAGCTCAAGTTTGGTGCAGAAGGAGCCACGTGGAGCAGCCCAAGCACATGAGAATAATAAAGTGTTTTGTTTCATTTTTAAATTGCATCATTTCTCACGGAAAATCTTTAAAGAGTCTTGTATTAATAAAGTTTCTTATTAGATACATGGTGGTGGGACCCTTTCATAAGTTCAATATTTTATTAATGCCTCTATGAAGCCACGAAAAAGTTTAGTTTTAAATAAATATTTATCTTCATTAAAATATGACATGGGGCAAAATATTAAAGTGAGAGTTTATTACAATGTAAATTTTGACTTCCATGGGAAAAGTGAAAAATTGGAAAAACCCTAAAGATATGAAGCCCTAAAATAAGTGGCAGCAATATTTTATTTCATGATAAGCTACAGGAAGCAGTGGGAGTTTTCTTTCTTACGTAGGTGCATATTTTTTCCGGCCATGGGCAAAACAGAAAGCCACAGTTCAATTTCAAATAATGGATTTGTTGCCAGATTTTATGCTAGATTTTGCAGAGTTTCAGTTGCAAAGATTGCCAGAGGCCAGTGAGATTTTGTTGAGTTTTTTAGGCTATAAATGGGTAGATCTAAGACATAGTTGAGAGATATACACATACATTTAGATTTCTACATTTCTTATAGATCAGAGAGTTGGAGCAGCAGACATAGATTTTCTTTCCCTTTGCCTTTGTAATTCTTCCTTTATGAGAATGTAATAGTCATTTTGTGCAGCAACTTTTGCCTCTGTAACTGGTTATTCAAATAATGAGATGGTGTTCTGTGCATACTGGGATGTCTTTATTTTCTTTCTTTAGATTTCTCTATTTCTCTGCCTTTATTTAATATGTTTCTTAAATTGGGTCTTAATCATGTATTAATGCTCTTTAAAATTCTAGTTAATCATTCAAAGTTAGACATTGTGCAAACTAAGGTTCAAATCTGGCGGATCGCCATAAATTAGGCATTTGTTTTCTGCAATCTAGTTTCCTTTCTGACCTTTTTCCCAAACCCCCCATTGAAGAACGGAAGAGCCAGCTTGCTTAAAACTTGGAGGTCACTCTAAGGAGCAATCCCACATCTCAGAGTTTCCCATGTTGCTGTTGGATTAAACCCACATATTTATGCATCAACACTTCCCAAGAAAAAAATGATCATATCTCCCAAAATACATCATGTCCAAACTAGATGAACACATGGGAAGACTCCAATGACCAAGGGGAACATATTTTGTATAGAAAGTTTTTCATAAAATGCCAAGAAGTGCTCGCAATATGAGGCTCCAAGACCACAGTGCACAAAAGGACTCTAGAAATAGAATGGGACTCTATTGCTAAACTAGGACTTTTGTGCTAGGCATTGTTGTCCCCTCTAGGTGCTAGTGTCTAGTCTAGGTTCTAGTGTCTAATTTGGGTGCTAGTGTCCAATCTGGGCACTAGTGTCCTTCTGGGGGGCTAGTGTCCCTGAATAGTGCTTGAATGAAATTTTCTCAAAGGCATGGGTTCCAGAACAACACACATGCCTCCCCAAGGTGAATACAAACTCTAGAACACTCAAGGACACCTAAGAACCAACTAGAAACCAAAAAAGAGCCCCAAACTCCTCTTAATAGGGCAAAGAACATGCATGTCAAAACACTCTCCAACAAGGATGGTGATTGACATGCAAACCAAGGAAAGCACTAAGGCACACCATATGCTACCATCTAGTTTGGGCATGGCCAATGGAGAGAATCCATTTTAAAATTCAAATTTAAAATTAAATGCAAAGGGGGAAATTATGTCCACAAACACACATACACAAAGGAGATGAAGATGGATTGAAGTAGACACAACAAGCACACTCCCTTTCCATCCCCAAGCAATTTCCTATCTAATGAATCTATTCTTCCTTCCCTTCCATTCTTCCAATTTTCCGCTTCTTCCATGAAGCATAAGAGGGTTTGGGGAAAAACTTCTAAGATGCAAGAATTGAAATGAAAATAGAAATCTAATTTTGCTTTTATACTCCCAAAACCCCTTTTCTATTTCTTTTTTTGATTTTTCTATTTCTATTTTCTAAATATCTCTTCAAAAAATACTTTTGAAACAATAGGAAAATTACTCAATTAAATAAATGTAAGAGATATTTGAGAAAATAGAAATAGAAAATGCCACATAATTCAGTCATGTTTAATAAAATCTGAACACTCATATAAATAAATCAAATTTTCCTTATAATACAACTTCTACCTTTTTAAAGCAAACTATTAAATTTTGAAGAAAGAATTAGATTCACTTTGAATTTCCTCTACTAACATAAAATAATGCAATAAACTTTTCTACTAAGTACTAAGGTAAAATTAATCTTTTTCAACTAAATCAATAAAGTATTTTGAAAACATGGAAAACACATTTGTTGAGATAAATTGAAATATAATGCGAAAAGCTAAAGGAAACACATATAAAGGACTCAAACACACTTTACAGTTTCCACAACATTAGGACTCCAAAATTACCACTGATTCAGTTCATAAGACTCATCTCACACTCAAACTAAGTGAGATAGAGGTCAACATACATGTTTTACCCAAAGTTGACTAGATATCAAATATATAACCACCATTGGGGAAATAACATTTTACCTGCACACTCAGGTCAAACATTAGGCATACCTACTCCACATATAATAGACAAATAAACATAATCCACACCAAATGGGATAAATCATACATGATATAAAATCATCATATCTATTGTAAATCATCTACAACTAGGATGATCAAGGATCAAAATGCATAATCACAACATTTCACAATGTTGAAACAAACAAAATAATCACAACTATAACAAATATGGTGAAAATAGTGAATCTGAAACATTGCAATGGTCTAACATACACAAGCACAACATATGCATCCCATAATGCATAGTCAGAAATCAAAGCCAATACAAAACCCCATCAAAAACACCTTGATGGTCATGCAAAAAATGTCTAGAAATGAATCCTAATTACACCATCAGAACCCCTTGATGGTACAATAGGTCATATTAGCAAGTTTGATGCAATGACACATAGCACAAGAATCGCATAATACACTAATAAACACTTAATACAACATATAATGTATGAATCAGAAAGCACACCAAGAAAACACTAGGGCAAGCATTACGTATATTAATGCATTGTATATACGTGTTAGAAATTAAGGAAAGAAGGGGAATGAGAAAATACTGTGAAATCCAAGTTCTTGATATGTTTATTTTATACAAAAATCGATGTAAGTTTTCTCAATAATGAATGATTTTTGTGTGGTTTTTTATTAAAAAGGGTTTTCCCCACATATATAATATGTAATGTGTTTTCTCTATGCTTTCTATAATTTTATTTTAGTTATTTTTATTTGTATGTAATGATTAGCTATCTAAGACCCTAATCTTGACAAGCACATACCAAAGGATGAATTTAGATTATGACATTTAGTAGGATCCATTAGTTTATTTGGATTCAAGCTATCCTTTTTATATTAGAATACTTACTCTACATGCATGTTTGTGACTACTACATACTTCAAGATACATGATGATTCTAGGATTCACTTGCACCTTAAAGTGGAGTTAAAATGCAATGGAGAAATTTTCATACCTATGGCATTTCCTATTTAGTTTTGTGCCCATTTTGGGAGATTAGACTACTAAATTTATATATCAAGAAATGGTACCATCCTTTGTGAAGTGTGGCTATGTTTCCCATGTCATTACTCATCTTTTTATACATATTCCTAAACATTCATCCTCCACCTTATTTATATACACATTCATTCTAGTATATTCATCCACATCATGCATTTATTACATCTATCCATGCACCCACCACTATACATTTATTATCAACCTTTATGTCATGGGTCATTTCTATGAGTGTGCAATGGATCCTACACCCATGGATCTAACCCTTCAAATTTTCAAATTCAAATTCAAAATGTGGAAATCATGCTTAGTCCTTTCCTACCTAGAGTAGACTATACACAAATGTGCATAATTTATTGATATGGCCCCATATTAAAAGCAATTCAATTGCACTCATTTTTCATCATCAAGCATCAAGTAATCATTCAAATATTATTCATATTTATGAAAATAGTGTGTTAGGAAAACTTATATTGTAGCACTAAATTGAATAAAAAAATCTATATAATCATATTAAAAGCATATACATGTTTGAGACTTGTTATAATTAATTATTTGCATGACCATGTAAAGCTAATCATTTTCATGAGTTGAATTAGGATAACATGGATCCTAGTGATCCAACATCTCTCTAAAAGGTATTTTAAAATACCATTAGTCATTAGAACAAACTAAATAGCAACGAATCAAGTAAAATAAGAAATAAGAGCACACACTATCCAAGATCAAATCCATGACCACATATTAGATCCAAGATCATGAAAGTGTCCTAGACCCATGGACTTGACCTAAAATATTCTAGATTTGAGGCAAGGTACATAAAGAAACTTTTCATTTCTAGTCCCAAGACATCTATATTTTAGTGGCACATTAATAGACACATTCAACATTCATCTTACTTAGAGTTAAGTTCCTTAACCCTCTTTACATTTAATTTCCTAGCTTAGCATTCAATTTGTCAATTATCACACCCACAATTTTGATTGATTTAATTTAGGTTGATTTATGCTAAGTTGTATGCATTTCTTTGATTAACCTAAATTAAGCCTAGGGAATGGTTATTTTCCTTTACAATTATGTTACTTACCTAGTGAATCCTTGCGGTGTGTTCACTCCACTCTATTATAATATTAATTAAATTTATCTCTCTTATTTTGACCTTCATAATGAGGAGGTGTGCCCATTTCATCTTACTTGAAAATGTATTTTATAGATTTTAATATTGAATTAAATCAATAACAAGTGCCACGTATTGGCGAGTAGCTACCTTTGAAGTATTAGAAAAAATAAAAGTACTTATTTGGTAATAAAAAAATAATGAAAAATGCATTTGAAATAATATAATAATTACGTTAAGTTGTAGTTTCTATTTTTAAACTTTCAACTATACATTATGTGGATAAATAATTTGGGGAAACATGGGTAAATGAGTTATGACAAAGTAAATTTGAAGGGGAATTAGGTCCATTCAATGTTTCAAATGAAATATTATAGACAAGTGCCACTCAATATAACACTTTGAAATCTAAGGCATAAGCCTTGTATTATTTAAAATGATTGTTGTTACAATATACGATGAATAGAAAAGAATTTGAACCCTAAATAAAAAAATTGTTATAAAAGTTGAAATTTTAAACTATAGATTTATTTAAATTTTGGTAAATCAATCCAAACAAATTATTGATTTTGATGCAAATTTCACCATTATAATTTTATGTAAATGATATATTTTCCTTAAAATATGATAGATTTTTCATTAATTGGGACTAACTATTATAGAAAAGGACGGGCCAAATTAACCATGGAACACTTTAGTTTGACTACTGCCACTAGATTTTCATTGAAACATCTTGCATTTTAGTTTGTGGATGCTATATGCACCCTTAGATCTTGAGGTCCTCCGCATTTATTATGGGATCAAGCCTTTATGGGATCAAGCCTTTAGTTACATTCACAAATGGTGGGTTTAGTTGTAACTTGATTGATACGAAAACAAAACGACGTCGATAGTGACGAGGCATGGCAAACAGACCTCAAAACTTTGAGTGATAATTAAGCCATCGTACGAGGGCGATGAACTCATGGATTTTGGATTAAATGAATGTGAGGAAACAGCATCTCCATAACGTGCAAACCACGTATTCAAGTATGAGAGTGGATTTTGCAACGATAATTTACGAATCCAACAATTTTCAACTGTTGTTTGACATTAACGATATGAATTGTGGACCAATGCTGCTGCTAAAAAAGTGTCGTGAACTGCTATAAAAGCACTACCACAATTGTAAGTAACGATTTGTTATTGGTAGATCTCAATTTCAATAATAATAACACGACTCTTAAATTATCATGTCAAACTTATTGACTCATAATACTGGTTCATGAACAATTCAGTTCACAATTGTGTTCTGATAAAACATCGTAATCTAATACCTCCTACATATAACGGATAAAGCTTATCACGTTGTAATTACGATCCTAGTCAAAATAACATCGACCAAAAGTGTGAATAGGACGGTCGATTAAATCGATTGCGTTCAATTCTTTTTTAGACAGCCGGCGCATATATTGAGCCTTACATTCTCTGGTCCACAATTAGAGAAAACAAATGGCAGAATTACGAATAATTGGGACCACTGGCGGCTTATTTCGAGTGACTAAAATCTGATGAAATATTTGTGCAAGAGGTTAACCAGTATGAAGGTCTACCATACGATGGGGATGAGTCCTAATTGTTTCCTCAAAGCAACAAAGGTGGCTGTAGGTAGTGCTTTGGTAAAAATATCAGCAACTTGCTCAGATGTAGGGCAAAACTGTAATTCCACGATCCCATCTTGAACTAAATCGCGTATGAAATGATGCCTGATCTCAATGTGCTTCGATCTAGCATGAAACACTGGATTTTTTGTCATTGCAATGGTACTGCTGTTATCACAATAAATAGTGGTTGCATGGTCTTGAACCAATTGTAGATCTTCCAAAATTCTTCTAATCCATATGGCTTGGCAACTGGCTGCTGCTGTTGCAATATACTCTGCTTCTGCAGAAGAGAGAGCCACGGTTGCCTGCTTTTTACTACTCCATGAGACAACTCCAAAACCAAGTGAGAAAATATAACCAGATGTTGATTTTCTATCATCCACTAAACCAGCCCAATCAGAATCTGTGTACCCAACTAGCTCAAACTTATCAGTGGGAGAATAATGAATGCCAAAATTGTGTGTACCACTCACATACCTCAAAACTCTCTTTGCAGCACGCCAATGAGACTCATGTGGATCTTGCATGAAACAAGAGATGAGGCTCACAGCATACATAATATCAGGTCTTGTTGTAGTGAGGTACATGAGGCTCCTAACCACTCTTCTGTATAATGTAGCATCCACTTTGGAACTTGCATCGTCCTTGGTTAACTTTTCATCAAGGGCTACAGGGGTTGCAACTGCAGTGCATGACATCATTCTAAACCGCTTCAATAAATCAGCCACATACTTGGTTTGAGAAATGGATATACATTTAGAGTGTTGTTGCACCTCCACTCCAAGAAAATAATGCATGAGTCCCAGATCTGACATCTCAAATTCTTGTTTCATTTCTGCTTGAAATTTCTCCATGAGAGATGGGCTAGTACCTGTATAAATGAGATCATCAACATACAGGCAAACAATTAGAATATCATTACCAAGATGTTGGATATAGAGGGTTGGCTCTGAGGGACTTCTAATAAATCCTTTCTTCAAAAAATAACTATCAATCCTTGCATACCAAGCACGGGGTGCTTGCTTCAACCCATAGAGAGCCTTTTTCAACTTGTAAACCAAATGTTCTTTTCCTGAGATTTCATAACCAATAGGTTGTTCCACATAGACTTCCTCATCGATATAACCATTCAGGAAAGCTGATTTTACATCCATCTGATAGACTGGCCACTTGTGTTGTGCAGCAATAGCCAATATAATCTTTACTGTATCAAATCTTGCAATTGGAGTGAAAGTCTCCGAATAATCTACTCCAGGTGTTTGTGCAAATCCCTTGGCAACTAATCTTGCCATGTGTCTTTTCACGGAACCATCAGCATGATATTTCACCTTATAAATCCATTTGACACCAATTACCTGTTTGTCTTTTGGAAGTTGCACTGGTTCCCATGTATTGTTCCTATCAATGGCATGCATCTCTTCATTCATAGCATCAATCCAGACTTGTTCTTTCACAACTTCTTCATACACAGAAGGCTCAACTTGAATGGTACTAAACAAAGCAAAATTGACAACTGGATTCACATCAGAACTCCTTTGATAAATTTCATTTAAACTTCGTACCTTTCCTGAAGAGTTTGGACTTGATTGTGGACTGGAACTATCACCTGAAGAGGAACTTGGAGAGCTTGGTGAACTTGGTGAACTGGGGCTTGAACTTCCACTTGAGCTTGTGGGGAGAGGAGGGACTTGATCATCTTCAATACCCATGATTAGTGGTGTAGTTTGCTGAACTCCTTTTTGCCATTGCCATACTCCCCCTTCATCAAAAACCACATCCCGACTAATGATCCATTGCTTTGTGTCAAGGTTATAGAATTTATATCCTTTCATGGAATCTGAATAGCCCACAAAGATACAAAGTTGTGATTTTGCATTTAACTTCTTCTGCTTTTGAACAGGAACATGAACATATGCGGGGCAACCAAATATACGAAAGTGAGCTACTGAGGGCTTGTGTCCAGTCTAGGCTTCCTTTGGAGTGATATTCTGAAGTAACTTTGTTGGGCTTTGGTTCAAAATATAAACTGTGGTTGCTACTGCAACTCCCCAATAGCAATTAGGAAGGTTTTTGGATTCCAACATGCTTCGTGCCATCTCCATAATGGTACGGTTCTTCCTTTCTGCAATACCATTCTGCTGGGGAGTATAAGCTGATGTGAGCTGTCTTTGAATACCATGAGTGTTACAAAAATCAGCAAACTCTTTGGAAGTGAATTCTCCCCCTCTATCTGTTCTGAGTATTTTGAGAGAATACTCACTTTGATTTTCTTCCATAGCCTTAAAGTGCTTGAAGCATTCAAATGCTTCAGATTTCTGCTTAAGAAAATAAACCCATGTGTGGCGTGAGAAATCATCAATGAATGTCAAAAAATAAATATTCTTACCCAAAGATTCCTCTTGCATGTCACCACAAATGTCAGAATGTACAAGCTGTAGAGGAGATTTTGCCCTCCATGATTGGTTCACCAGAAAACTGTCTCGATGCTGCTTGTCAAGTGCACACCCTAAACAAACTTCTTAGCAGACACTAATGTGAGAGGAAATAATTTATTCTCTGTCATACAAGCCTTTGCTACAAGATGATGGTTAGCTGATTTATCAAATATTGTACAGTAGTTATCTTCAAACACAACCTTATAATTTTTTGCAACAAGCTGTCCAGTACTTAAAAGATTATGCTGTAATTTGGGCACATGCAAGGTGTCATGAATAAAAGTAGTTTCTCCTTGCTTAGTTTTCATTGCAAGAGTACCTTTTCCCATTACATCAACCTCTTTATCATCACCAAATTTTACTTGACTTCTCACAGATTCATCTAATTTGACAAAGAGGTCAGATTTACCTGTCATATGATTTGAGCAACCGCTATCCAAAAACCACACATCCTTTTGAGGTTCTTTTGCCAAATTGCAAGTGAAAAATGTGGAGTGTGTTGCATCTTCAAAAGACTCTTCAGTATAGTTGGCTCTTGACTTATTCAAATCAAATTTTTTCTTTCTACATTCAGATTCATAGTGTCCATACCTTTCACAATATCTACATTGGATGCTTCTCTGATCCATAGAACTTCTTCCTCTTCCTCTACCACGTCCTCTACTGATAGAAGGCTCCCCTTGAGACATATTTGATGGAGAAAAAGGAGTTGTAGATTTTTCTTCAATTCTTATTGTAGACTGGAAAGCTTGTACAAAACTCTCTGTAGAACGCTGCATATGCTCCTCATGAGACTGCAAAGAACCTATCAACTCTGCAACTTTGAATGTAGTTAGATCTTTACTTTCTTCAATGGCTATGACCACTGGATCAAATTTTAGAGGAAGGGATCTCAAAATCTTTTCTACAACTTTTTGCTCTGTGACAGTTTCTCCTTGAGTTTTAAGATGATTCACAATACTTTGAGCCCTAGTGATAAACTCTTGAATAGACTTAGCTTCTTTCATCCTTAAATTTTTAAAATCTCTTCAAAGGGTTTGAAGTCTTACCAATCTTACTTTGTCAGATCCTTGGTATGCAGTTTGTAGGGCCTCCCATGCATCCTTTGACTTTGTCATACCAGCTATACGGGGAAAAATTGACATATCCAATGTGGATTGGATGGTAAAGAGAGTTTGATTGTCCTTTTTCTTCTCTTCTTTCAACTGATTTCTTTGATTTACTATTAACGCATTCAAAGCATTCTGGTTTGCAGGTTCTGTGTATCCCACTTCTACTAATTCCCAGAGATCTTGGGATAATAGTAGGGTCTTCATCTTTATACTCCAGTATTCGTAGTTGGCTTCGGTAAACAGCAGAAGCTGGAATGGAAAATTGCCACCATTTGCCATTCTGATAATGCTTGGAGAGAACCGTTAACTTGCAACTGCCTGTAAAAAAAATCTGCAATAGGCTCTGATACCAATTGAAGATTTTAAACTTATAATAATGGCTCTTACACTATACTATAACTGCTTAGAAAAATAGAAAACAAAAAAAAACAGTGAACAAATAATCTGCTCATAGTGAGCGAACAATAGCATGAGATAAATGAATTGTATTGTATTGATCTACTGTCATAATTCTGAAAAATACAGAGTACATATATAAAAAATAGAGCAGGCTCTGCACCGTTGAAAACTAACTAAAAATATGGAGTTAAACTGCCGCATAGAAATGCTGTTTATTCTGCATTGCATGAGGTAACCAAACCTGCAGTGCATGAGCTAACAATCCTATCACTAAAAGGAGACTGCATACAACTGTAGTAAAATATGCAATAACTAAAAAACAAAGAGTCTACGCCTATTGTAACTGCCACAGAAGTTTTTATTATGCAAACTAATTAAAGAGAAAAGCTGGGGTGGAACTAGAGTGTGATGGTGGAATTGAAATGTTGTGAATGCATTGAACGCATGTCTTCACATACGGCGAAAAATTTAAAAGCTTATTCAGACATTAGTACTCGACTTTATTGTAGTCACCATCACACAATTAAAAAACTCAACATTATTCACAAAATGTCTTTCAACCATGTAATTTCTCCTATTAGAAGTTTGTAAGTTGAGACAAGATGGAGTAACATGCTAGACATTATTCACAAAATTAACATTTGGAAGATCATGGTATGAAAGATTATGTTCCAACCATGTGATCTCTGATTTTGTTGATTCTACTCTGGAGCCATGACATTTTTTTGGGTGTTTCCCATTAGACCACGTGCTATTCCCTCCACTTTTCAATTTTGGTCCTATATATATTGGTAAGGCTTAACCAGTCAACACGTTGTAAATGACTGGCTAGTTGAAAATCTTGCCAACTGAACAGGTTGAAGCATTTACAACGAGGAGGTTGACTGCATTTGTCGATAGGAAAGGAAGTCGAAAAAACCATAAACAATCCGCACGACAATGTGCCAGCTGTTTACGATGGGCGATATATGCCACCCTAGGTACTCAACCAAGCAAGCAGTCTTACATGCTAAGATTTACTTTTAGCTTCCAATATTGAAAGAGTGTTTCATTTGCAGATTTAGATGAGCACTTTAGGTGTTTGTAATAAGTTGATAATTTCTGCTGTTTACATTCATTGTCTTTTTCTATTCTCTAGCATGGGCAAACTTGCATACCTATACATTCATTGTAAGTAGATTTTAATATAATTGTGTTTTTCCATTGATTGGTTAATAAAGAAGTAGATCTCAATTTCACTTATAGAAGTAGATCTCAATTTTATTTATAACAGTTTTTGAGTCAAACAATCATGGATAATGGTCCATATGAATCTATCTCGCATAAAAATGATCTACAATTAAATTCTAATAAAACATCGTAATTTACACTGTAATAAATACCGTCTATTTATCATAGACCCCACGAAGAAAACATATATAAAAGCTTATTCCGGCATTGATACTTCTTGACTATTAGTGATGCAATCGCCATCACACAATAAAAAATTAGATATTGTCGCGATAGGTCTTTCAACCACGTCATTTCTACTGTTAGAAGATTGAAAGTTGAGACATGATGGAGGAACATGTTAGATATTATTCACAAGATTTACAGTTGGAATCTCATGTTACCGTAATTGTTGTATCAATCACGTGAGCTCTAATGTTGTTGATTATATATAGCACCTTAGGCAAAGAGTGAGCAAGCAGTTTTGTTACATTTAGCATTCAATATTGAAAGAGTTTCTAACATGTTGATAATGTCAAAATGTTACTCAGCAAGGTTTATAGTGCTGCTCTTTACATTCATTGTCTTATTCGATTCTCTAGCATGGGCAGACTTGCATTCCTACACATTCATTGTAAGTAGATTTTTATATAATTATGCTTTTCCATAAGTACAAATATTATTATAATCTTTCGAAGGGCTTGATGAATCCTTGTAGATACATTCTCAATTTAATCTTCCATTAAAGTCGGTATTGTTAACTAGTTTTGAAGTATCACAATGTAAGAGACAAGCTGAGGATACTTATTTATTGTAGATATTGAGTTTTTAATTGATGTTTCATCTTATCTTCATTGTGTGTTTAACCAGTATTTAATAGAATTGACGTGTAATACCTTAATAATATGATAGACAGGGTAGAGTTCAACTGTTTTTCATTCTTTGATTATGTAGAGAATCCAGGGCAGAGCCGTATACACAAATACAGTCCAACCCATATTTCTATTTAAGAGTTCTAACGCAAGAAACAAAAATTGTTATTGATTTGCACAGCTTGAATCGACAAACATTACTTGGCTATGTGAGACATATAACATGTTAATTTTAGTAGCTTGGACAGCTGTTTGTCCTCACCCAAATATAGCAGCATTAGTTATGGGTAGTTTGGACAGCTGTTCGTCTTGGCCTAGAATTTAGAAAATGGTTGTTTTTGTCAAACAAATATTGTTAGGATAAAAACAATTGTTATTTAATATTGACTCCTTTTAGGTGACACTTCATAACCAAGGTTGTTAATGGTTATTGAGTTGTCTTAATCTTAGCCATTCATTTGTATTAATCTCAGCTGTTGATTTTCAACGAGAGTAGTATATAAGGGGGTCATTGGGTCATTTGTAAAGATGAAGTTTTTAGAGAAACTTGCAGTGTTAGCAAGTAGTCTTGCAGTGTTAGCAAGGGCGCAGTGATAGCGTTGGGGATAGCAGTGGAGAAATATCAGCAGGAGGATTAGGAGATTGTCGGAGCTCTGCCAGTAAGAGACAAGCAATATTTGTATCTCTTGATTTGCTGAAGTTTAATATATTTCTCATCTGTAGTACTGGTTTTCCCCACGGGGTTTTTCCAGGGACAATTGTCTGAAAATATTGTGTACACCTTGTTGGATATTTTTATGTGTTTGTATTTGTGAAGTTACAGTTGTGTTATTTTCCAATATTTGTTGATCAAATAATCTTACAAGATAGGAGGTTAATAATCAGTAACTGTAATAGATTTTTCACATGGTATCAGAGCTAAGTTAGGGTAGAAGAGATTTACCCTAGGTGAAAGAAAGTGAGGGTTTATAAAACCTAGTTTGACCTCTTCAAAATTATTATTATTATTTTCTTTTGAGATGGCCTCAGTAGGTTTAAGAGATCAGGATAGATTGGATGGAGCCTCAAATTTTGGTGTTTGGAAAGCCAGAATTTCTTTATTGCTGGAAGAGAATGGTATCAAGGAATATGTGACCACTGTTGTACCTGTACCTACAGATGCAACACAGCTCTTAGCATATAAGAAGGAAGATGCCAAGGCGAGGAGGCTGATTCTTGATGGTGTTAAGGATCATATTGTTCCGCATATTGCAGAGTTAGATATAGCGAAGACGATGTGGGATGCCATTATGAATCTGTACCAGAATGCTACCACTAACCGGAAGTTGATTCTTAGAGAAAAGTTGAGGAATACCCAGATGAATAAGGGAGAAGACATTACAAGTTACCTCACCAGACTTAGACTTGTCAAGGATGAGTTGGCAACTATTGGAGACAAACCAAATGATGATGAGCTAGTGAGAATAGCCTTGAATGGGTTTACTAAGCAGTGGGATGTCTTTGTTCAAGTCATCAATGGACGAGACACCTTACCAAGTTGGGATTGACTATGGAGTGACTTCACTTAGGAGGAGCTTAGACTAAGTCTTGTCAATGGAGCTAGCAATAAGAGTCAGAAAAGTGAGGTGGAACAAGAAAATGTTGCCCTAGCGGGTAAAGGGAAAGCAAAGAAGGGGTCTAGTAAAGGATCAAATTCACAAGGTGAAAAGAAGAAGAAAGATTCTTTGAAGATCAAGTGCTATGGCTGTCACGAGTTTGGCCACTATGTTAGTGATTGCCCAGAAAGGAAGAAGAATGAAAAGAAAGGCAAGAAGCAAGTTGCGGCTTCAGCAAGTGCAGATGAGCTCTCTAGTAGAATGGAAGATGAATTTGCACTCATAGCATGTATGGTTAGCTCAACCTCATAGAGTGTTTGGTACATAGATAGTGGGGCGTCATATCATATGACAGGAGTTAGAGAATACTTCTCCAGTTATAAGGAGGAGAGCACCAGAATCTAGATCTCTATGGGGAACATGTCCAAACTCAACTTAGTTGGGAAAGGGACTGTTCAGTTTCAGAGGGAGAATGGTAAGATGATTCCCCTTCATGATGTGTTGCATGTTCCAGGCTTAGGGATGAATTTGATTTCTGTATCTGTCCTTCAGGACAAAGGGTACAATGTACTCTTTAGAGGGGCACATGTGTTGATCAAGCACAAAGATTGGAAATCACCCATAGCTATTGGAGTTAGGAGTGGTCAGCTTTATAGGCTACAGTTTGATATTCCTACGGCACTCATGAGCAATAGCAATCTTAGAGATTAGGGAGAGCTATGGCATAGAAGGATGGGCCATATCCATCATGGATCCCTTAAATTACTTCATGAGACAGTGACAGGTGTTCCTGAGGTGAGCACAGAGCACGATGATGTATGTAAGGGATGCGTGTTGGGGAAGTTTGCTAAAGCATCTTTTCCAAGGAGTGACACTAGATCCAAGGGCATTCTTGATCTAGTACAGCCAGATGTATGTGGACCAATGTCGATGAAGTCTCTCAGAGGGTATGGGTACTTTGTTACTTTTATTGATGATTTCTCCAAGAAGACATGGATATACTTCTTGAAGACCAAGGATGAGGTTTTCAGTCGCTTCGAAGAATTCAAAGCTCTTGTGGAGAATTCGATAGGAAGGAAGATAAAGGTTCTTTAGTCAGACAACGGAGGCAAGTACAAAAGCAATGAGTTCTAGGAGTTTTGTACCAGAGAAGGAATCAAGAGAGAGTGGACTGTTCCTTAGAATCCGCAATAGAATGGAGTTGCTGAGAGGAAGAATCGGTCTATAACAGAGGCATCAAGGGCTATGTTGCATGACCAGGATATACCCCGTTATCTATGGGCAGAGGCATGTAGTACAATAGTATACATACAGAATAGAGTTCTACATAAGGTACTAGGGAAGATGACACCAGAGGAAGCATTCACTGGGAAGAAGCCAGATGTCAGTCCTTCAAGATCTTTGGGAGTTTGGCATATTGTCACATTCCTAAGGATACACGTACCAAGTTAGATCAGACTGCGGAGAGAGGGTACTTTGTGGGGTACAGTGAAACCTCAAAGGCATATCGGATATTCATTCCGGGGACCAGGAGGATTATTGTTTGACGTGATGTCAAGTTCATGGAGGACAAGGCATTCAGAAAGTCTAGAGATTTGCCAGTAGATGATTAGAGTGAGCAGCCAACAGAAGCTCCAAGGATCACTCAATCGAGTCAAGGGCAGCAAAGCTTGAGTACAGTTACTAGTACAAGCATAGACTAAGGAGGAGAGAGTTTTCAGAGTATGGAGCAATAGGTGCAAGAAGAGATGCATCAAGAAGACATGGAGGTTGATATTTCATCCTCTACAGTTGGCAACAGGAACCGTGAGGTTCAACAGACACAGAAGAATACTTAGGAGTTAGTGGGTACTCCTAGGAGGAGTAGTAGACAACAGAAACCACCAGCCAGGTATGATGACTATGTTGCATTAGTTAGTAAGTTGGTAGATAGTGAACCTTCTAGCTATCAGGAGGCTGCACAACATCAAGTGTGGCAAGAAGCAATGGTTGAGGAGTATACTTCAATTATGCAGAATGATGTGTGGGGGATCTATAAGATCAAGCATGGTGCAGATGGTAGCATCGAGAAATACAAGGCAAGGTTTGTGGCAAAGGGGTTCTCTCAGAAAGAGGGAATAGACTACGAGGAGACATTTGCTCCAGTTGCCAGGTATACTTCTATACGAGCTGTAATCTCAATTTCAACACAGATGGGATGTTAGTTCCATCAAATGGATGTCAAGACAACATTTCTTAATGGTGAGTTGAAAGAGGAGGTATACATAGAACAACCAGAAGGCTTTGTAGCACACAGCAAAGAGACCCACGTGTGTAGATTGAAGACAGCGTTGTATGGACTCAAGCAGGCTCCCAGAGCGTGGTATGAGCGCATTGATAGTTACTTGCAGGAAATGGGCTTTGTGAAGAGTGAGGCAGATGCTAATCTCTACTACTTGGTAGTTGGAGGTGAGATTCTCATTCTTGTCCTATATGTGGATGACTTGTTTCTTACAGGTTCACTGGGGCTCATAGAAGAATGCAAGAGGGATCTTGCAGCGGAGTTCGAGATGAAGGATTTGGGACTTATGCACTACTTTCTAGGCATGGAGGTATGGCATAAAGATAGAGAGATTTTCCTTGGGCAAGGGAAATATTGCATGGAAATCTTGAAAAGGTTCAGGATGGAAGATTGCAAAGCCATGTCTACACCCATGATCACGAATTGGAGGAAGGTAGACACATCCAGGGAGAAGGATGTAGACCCCACCTTATATAGGCAGTTGATTGGTTCTCTCATGTATTTGGTCAATACCAGGCCAGATATAGCTTTTGTAGTTAACTCTCTTAGTCAGTTCATGGTTGAGCCAAAGAGAGTGCATTGGACTGTGGCAAAGCATGTGCTACGTTATTTGTGAGGTACAATCAAGTATGGAATTAGATATGCTCGAGGTGAAGGAATCAGGTTGATGGGCTATACTGATGCAGATTGGGCAGGTAGTACAATGGACAAGAGGAGCACTTCAGGGTGTTGTTTCAGTCTGGGATCAGGAGCTGTATCTTGGTTCAGCAGGAAGCAGAAGTCTATGGCTTTGAGTTCAGTAGAGTCAGAGTACATAGCAGCCAGCATGGCAACATGTGAAGCTATATGGCTTCGGAAGTTGCTAGTAGCTTTGTTTGGTCAGAAGGTTGAGACTATGGTGATACACTGCGACAATCAGAGTTGCATCAAGTTGACTGAGAATCTGATGTTTCATGATACGTTGAAACATATAAACATTAGGTATCACTTGATCAGAGATTGTGTACAGCACGGGGTTGTTGAGCTACAGTTTGTACCTACAGATCAGCAGGTAGCAGACATTCTGACAAAGGCATTGGGGAAGGCAAAATTCATCTTCTTCAGAGAGATGTTGGGTATCATGCAGAACAACTTCCTCGCTAAGAGGGAGTGTTAATTTTAGTAGCTTGGATAGTTGTTTGTCCTCACCCGAATATAGCAGCATTAGTTATGGGTAGTTTGGATAGCTGTTCGTCCTGGCCTAGAATTTAGAAAATGGTTGTTTTTGTCAAACAAATATTGTTAGGATAAAAACAATTGTTATTTAATATTGACTCCTTTTGAGTGAAACCTCATAACCAAGGTTGTTAATGGTTATTGAGTTGTCTTAATCTCAGCCGTTCATTTGTATTAATCTCGGCCGTTGATTTTCAACGAGAGTAGTATATAAGGGGGTCATTGGGACATTTGTAAAGATGAAGTTTTTAGAGAAACTTGTAGTGTTAGCAAGTAGTCTTGCAGTGTTAGCAAGGGCACAGTGATAGCGTTGGGGATAGCAGTGGAGGAATATCAGCAGGAGGATTAGGAGATTGTCGGAGCTCTGCCAGTAAGAGGCAAGCAGTATTTGTATCTCTTGATTTGTTGAAGTTTAATATATTTCTCATATGTAGTGCTGGTTTTCCCTACGGGGTTTTTCCAGGGACAATTGTTCAAAAATATTGTGTTCACCTTGTTGGGTATTTTTATGTGTTTGTATTTGTGAAGTTACAGTTGTGTTATTTTCTAATATTTGTTGATCAAATAATCTTACAAGATAGGAGGTTAATAATCAGTAACTGTAATAGATTTTTCACATAACATAATCACAGTGAATGGACAGCTTCCCGGTCCAACTCTGTATGTCCGAAATGGCGACACACTTAACATTACAATTTATAACAAAGCCAAGCACAATGCTACCATCCACTGGTAAATATAGCTATTGTAGACTTTTGCATTTATGATTCAAGACTCTAACAAGAATTTTATTATATTTTTGGAGTCAAACACATGACCCATATTTCATGAGATGGGTTCATGTGAACCACTACTCATGAAATATGGGTCATGTGTTTGACTCCAAAACTACACAGTTAAACCCTGAAATACAATATCATAATTTGACATGCTATGAAAAATACCTCCTACTTACCAAGAATTTTATTTTCAGGCATGGAGTGAGACAGATTCGCACAGGGTGGGGCGATGGACCCAGGTACATTACACAGTGCCCCATCCAAACAGGGGGACAATTTACGTACACATTCACCATAATTGGACAAGAAGGAACGTTGTGGTGGCATGCCCATGTCTCATGGCTCCATGCAACAGTTCATGGAGCAATGGTCATCTATCCAAAGAATGGCAGCTCTTATCCATTTACCCAACCCCACGCAGAGATTCCTATAGTGCTAGGTAATGAAAAATAGAACTATATACAAGATATAATATTTATTGATCAAGTTAGCTTAGATGAGTCTCTTAATCTTTCTTCAACTATTAAGATTCATGAAGTTGTCAGACTAGTTATAGAGAAAGACTAGAGTTTTCATCTAGACTATTAGATATCATGCATTTGGCTCTAGAGTAGAAGTACACTTTGGATTATGCCCTACAACAAACAGGGCCTGCATATTTCTTTTTAGCTGTCTTTTAACTTCTTTTAGTTTCATAGGAGAATTAGTAATTTTGACCCTTTTTTAAGGCAACATTTTTATAACTCCCTTTTATTTTAGTAAAATGGTGTGAGGTTTTGAACAGCTCACTTCACAATAGTAAGTTGCTTAATGCAATCCAACTTATCTATTAGCTTGTTGTTGTCCTCTATTTTTTGGGAGGGTTTTATATTACCCACAAGATTGTTTTGTTACTTGATATAGGAGCACGAGTCTGTGCTTATACTTGTATGGGGCATGATCTTGATGCCATCCCTTATATATCTTACCTCTAGCAAATTTCAACTTTGCTGGATGGCATAATCATGGAATATATCATCATCCTCACCAATTCTGCACAACCAATTGAACTACAACCCTTTGATAGCTTGTTATCTTTTAAGTTTGTGAAAGATATTTAAAATTTAGTATTAAAAGGATAGTCATTAAAGAATTAGTTTGTTGTCTTTTAAGTCTTGTTAAAGATATTCAAAATTTAGTATTAATAAGATAGTCATACAAGAATTTTAAATTTTTTTAATTTAAGAGACTCTTTGGTTAAATAAATTATATTTCAAATATGGATATTTATTGAATGTTTATTTTATTTTTTAATAAAAATAATTATAATTAATTTCTAAGAGTTATTGTTTTTTTATATTTTGATTTCAATATTAAATTTTAAGTAGTTATGAAAGGATGATTACTTAATACGGTCATAAAATCTTGATTTTTTCCTTGTTAAATTGTAAAAATTGATTTTAAATAGTCATATTTATGTTTTTTCCGTACATTGCAATACATTGTATGGCACTTATTGCATCCTTATGTCTAGAAATTCATTCTCCACTTCAAATTAATTCTCCCTTATCTAGTGTCAATTCTATGGTTGTGGGGATTGGTCTTGTACTTGTGGAATTAAGCATTCAGTTTAAAAAATTCAAATTTTGTGAACTCCTACCCAATTTAATCCTTCTATGAGTTGGTAGACATTTTGCATGAATATTACCATAGAGTGGTGTTTCTAAACATTTACTATACATTAATTCACATGTTAGAAACATCAAGCATTCATTAAACAATTATTTGCATACAAGAAACATTTATTACAAGAACACTTCAATTGATGCAATAAAAGTAACAACATTTACTTTAGATTCATTACCTAGGACATTTGCATGCTTGCCTACTATCTTTTGATTCTTAACACAACTATAAAGTTAGCATCTCTAGGGAGTTGACCTAGAAGAGCTTGCCCCTAGCGTCCAACCTCTTTAACATATTTTTATATACTGTCAATACTTGACAATAGTTAAGAAGTATACATTCTAAAAAATCAAGAAGTTGAAGTACATTATCAAGGATCATGTTCATGATCTAAACAATATATCAACATGTGTAGAATCAACTAAAATCCACAAATTCAATCAAGAGATTGTTAGCATAATAGTGATATTACATTGTTTAATATCTACTCAGACAGCGGGACAACGGTTACCAGTTATTATGCTACAGTTATGTAGTTTTAGAACTTCCTAACTGCTTTTATCCTTGTATAAATGTTTCTGTTGTCCATCGAATGAATCAATAAAGCATTTACAGTTTTCTCATTTGGTATTAGAGCAGCCATAGAGGAAGTGCGATGTGAGGCATCAGTCTGCTGTGTAAAGTGGAGCATGTTCTAAGAGCATTGAAAATGGCGTGGTCTTGGAGCCACTTGATTCAAAGCTAAGCTAATAGTTTCTGAGCCCTTCATGATGTTCAACTTCTTGCAGGAATCTACAAACATTTCCCAAGGCACATTTCTCACTAGCATCAAATCTCCCACGAGAGCAATTTGATGGATCTGTTGAATGGACCAGAATATGTGAAGATCATGAAGGAAGTTGCAGTATTGTTTATGTAAGTTGCGGTATTATTTTGCAGGCTGGGGGTTGAATGCATAGTTTCTATTCTTATTTGATTACTATTATCATTTGAAGATATATGATTGGGTTGGGTATATAGAGGAGATTAAGCTATTCGACACGGTCTACCCCATTTATTGGAAGGTGTTGTTGAATAGCTTGTCTTAGTAGGATAGAAGGCGATCAAGTTCTGCTGAGGTGTGCAGGAAACAACCTTGGAAGGAAGCACTGAGTTTGGAGGCCTTTGTAGGCAGATTGAAGACATTTGTGCTCTCTGCTGTAGCGGTTGTTGCCTGTACTAAAGTTTCTCTATCCAAGCCATTTGTAGCACTCTCCATAAGGCACCTGAAAGAGGAAGACATAGTCTGCAAAACCCGGCAATCAAAGAAAAGTGGATGTCCATTATCATCTCAAATTGGTATGTATTGAAGTGTGTATGGAAGTGCAAATTTTATAAGCAAATATATTTAAGTCTGAGTAAGAAGTCAATCTTTTGAGTATTATCTAAATGGAGATCCCATTAGACAAGTATTCTAGTTCCAATTTTCATACTTAGAGAATGAAAATTCAAATGCAACTAATGAATAAAAATTTATGGGCAATAGTAAGTGGAAAGGAAAAAGCACCTACAGATGCAAATAAGTTATTAGATTGGAGTAGTAGAGATGATAAAGCCAAGGCTATAATTGGTCTTGCTCTTTCTGACACCGAATTGCACCATATTGATTTGGATAAATCATCAGCCGAAATTTGGGATAATCTGAATAAATTGTTTGGAGTAAAAGCTGTTAATGCAAAGTTTTCTCTAAAACTTCAATTATTTCAATTTAAGATGGAAGATGGAATCACAATGTCAAATCATATAAGTAACTTGTAGTCTCTCGTTAGACAGCTAGCAGAGGTTAAGGTTACAGTAGATGATGATGATGCTAGGGCCATCCTATTGAATAGCTTGCCTTCAAAATACAACAATGTTGTTTTTACTCCCAGTCAAATATCTTCACAAACTCTAGAAGGTATCATTTATGCTCTTCTATCAGAAGAGAAGAGAACACTAGAAGATTCAAAAGATGATCCTCAGGAGAAAGCATTATTTTCAAGAAGCAATTACAAGAGATCAAAGAGAATCAAATGTTTTTATTGTAAGAAAAATGGTCACATAGCTTTGGATTGTAGAACTCGAGAGAGTGATGTTCTTAAAGGAAAGCTCAAAAATGAAGGAAATCTTGCTTGCATTGAAGATGATAAGGACCCACCAGATATTGAGGATGATGATCCACCAGATGGTGCTATTAATTTCTGTGGATATGCCCTTTAAGCAAGGTCATATTGGAGGCAGGCGGCATCAAATGATGGATGATTTACCATCATCTCAAGTTAGCTTCTTGCTTTGAGATGATGCTTTGCATGAGAAGTGTTTTTGGTTTTGGTTGTTTTGTTTTTCTTTGTTGTTGCTGACAGAGCTGACAGATTTGAAGAATGTATGTTTTGTGAAGATTTCGTTTTGGAGACAGGTTTGGGGTTTGGTGTTGAGCTCAATATGGATTGTTGTCCAGCGAGCTTCAAAGAGTATATGATTTTGAATTATACCCTTTCGTGGTCACTAGACAACATGGCAGAGATCTGTCGTATCTCTTAGGGTCCATTGTCGAATAATTCAAGACTCTGTGATTTGAAAGCTTGGGACTAAAGAGCTCAAGAACATAGCTCTAAGCTATGCATTTCCGAGGGTAGATGAGACAGCATGATGGAGCCTCGTTTGGTTCAAGATTTGTTCTTTGGGAGAAGATCTTCTATAAAATATGTATTTATATTATGTAATCAGCTGTGTTGAGTTTTTTAACATTCAAGGGGGGTCCCTTGGTACTATTACAGGAACAATGTAATAAAGGGGGGAATGTTAGCATAATAGTGATATTACATTGTTTAATATCTACTCAGACAGCAGGACAGCGGTTACCAGTTATTACGTTGCAGTTATGTAGTTTTAGAACTTCCTAACAGCTTTTATCCTTGTATAAATGTTTCTGTTGTCCATCGAATGAATCAATAAAGCATTTACAGTTTTCTCAGAGATAACAACAATTCAATACATATTTTCCAATAGTAAACACATCAAAATATTATATTTTTGTACATCATAACAATTTAAATATATACATCATAAAAATCATTCATCTCCATTACTCTCAAACTAAATACCTTTATTCCTCTACATGTAATTTATTGAGGGTGAACCACAATTATATTTCATTCTTTTTTAAATTAAAAAAAAATTGTTTATGAAATAAATATTTTTTAAACCATCTTCAAAACTTATTTTGTATCTGTTACCTTTTGAGTCGCCCTTATTTATCTATTAGTAATATTTCCTAAACAAGAGTCGATTTGCTGTATTGTATTATTGATCATACCTTTGTTTCTTAAATCGGCTCTTGATCCTTCAAATTTTACCCATTTATCATCTTTGTGTGTGAAGTTACTTAAGGTTTGAACCTTTGAACTTGAACCATTCTCAAAGTTCAAAGTTCAAATGGTTTGATATGTTCAAAGTCTCTCAAAAAGACGAGCTGTTTTGTTCCATGTAATTAAACATCTTTAAGTTTTCGTGTTGAACTTGAACCTTTTTTTGTTAATGGCCCTAAAGGTTCAAGGTTCAAAGTTCAACACACAGTGCTTTGTAATGAGTCACATTACCCGGTTCTTTGTTTGGTTTTATATGTCGGTGAACCTCCCTCTTGAACCTCCTAAAAAGTTATGGTTCAAGGTTCAATGGTGTGCTTTTTCATCATTTAAGTCTTTTTACAAGTCATGTGTTGTTAGTCAGTCTATGCAGTTCTCGTATCTTTGAACTTGAACTTTGAACCACATTCCCAAGGTTCAATGGTTCAAAGTTCACTGGTTCGATGATTTCAACCTAACCACTTCTCGAGGCCCTCTAAGTCAAATTTAGCGAGAAAGTTAAAGGAAATTTTGTCCGAAACTCATTTATGAAACAGAAAGTTCTAATTTGGTGGAGGTTACAGATAATTATTATACATCATGATCGCGCGTGAATAATACTTGCTATTAATGAAGAGGTCAGAATTCATGTCTTTTCAAACATTTTTGGCACGTATTGTTTCGGGTAATAATTATTCAGTCTGGTTAGTGCCATTATTAACAAAGAACAAGCCAAATTTAGCTAGCAAACATACTGTGCGACGTGGAGCAGAACAGTGCAGGAGATATAAGGTCTGAATGCTCAAATTTCACGGTAATTTTAGTTTTCCTGAAGGTGAGTTCTTTTCTTCCTACCTGTTGTTTCCATTTCTTAAAGCTGGAAAGAAAACCGTTTGAATTCCTGACATTATTTTCAAGATTCAAAGCTTTTTGGTTATATCCTTCGAGTATGGCCTTGAAATCTACTTGTCTAGGAAATGAACACGGCCCTGGCCTTACCTGTTCTCACCCTGAATTCGGGGATACTTCATTAGTACAATATGATTTGGAAGAATTCAGAGAAAGGTCTAGAAGCTCTGTGCTAACTCATATGATGGAGAAGATAGTAGGAAGTGGCCTAATCAAAGCTGCGGCCTTTCCCAAGGCTATACAGTGCCCAAAACTGGTTCAGGAATGTATGAATAGGTATGAACCCCAAAACAATTGCATTAGAAATGTAGACGGTGATATATTGTTTCATGTTGACAGACAAACCCTGATGTCTATGATGAGAATACCACTTAAAGAGGCGTATTCTAGCCTCAACATTACTTCTTCTTATGGGTATTTCTTGGAGAAGAAAGCAAGTTACAAAAGTGTGATAGCAAGAAACTGGCTGCTAAAATTTCAGAAGGGTGGTTCAAGGCTGCCTAGACCACTTACTAGGGATCACATGATTAAGGAGCTGAGGGATATGGTAGTGTTATTGCACAGACTGAAAGGCAGCCAGCATGTGTATTATTGGGAAGATTAGATGTACTTTTTCGTACAAGTTATCCTCCAAGGAGAGCAATATTTGGACTGGGCAGAAATTGTAGCTGATTGTTTGCATAAGGGACTTGTTTGGGAGATAGAAATTTTTATATGTCTTCATACCTGTTTTATTGCCTAGCATCTACAAGATAGTGGTTGGGTCTGCCTCATGCACCTTCAGCAGAAAATAGTAAAATTTATGAATATTATTCACAATTGTAGAGGTAGAACTGTTATGAAAATTACAAAAGGGTTAGTGATGTTTTCACTGGAAGGATGACTTATGAATTGGCAGGTAATCTGAATAAAAGAATGTCTGATGAGGCAATGCAGTTAATTAGCATTTATGGTAGCTTTTTTATTCAATTTTCCAAGTTTACTTACATCAGAGTTAGAGGATTTGATGGTGAACCTATTAAGTTACCCAGATATGTGTTCGACCGTTTTGTGCTGATAGAGGTATGCAGATAGCTAACACATGTGGATAAGAAGTTCTCGACAAAGAAGGGATTTGGTATCTATTTTCCCATCGAACTTGGACATCACTCGTGCCAGTCAAAATCTGATGCTTTGAATTTAGAGGTGAGCCTTTAAAAGTTCAATTTTTAGTTCTCGACTGCCAGGTCCCAATTTGACAGCAAAGGATTTGTTAGGGATAACTTAGATTCAGGAGCAGGGCTTTCACACATTCCTAAGTTAGAGGATTACTGGGAAGACTGTTTAGATGAGTTTGAGGTCAGGAGAAGACTATGGTGTAGGTTCTCTTTGGGACAGATAATTAATCTTAACTTAAATATGGATATTTTTGGAGTTATTGATGATGAGGAACAGGTGATTGACCCGCAGTTTGCACAAATAGAGCAATTACCTATTCCATAAATCAACTGGACCAAAAAGGAGGAAGATAGGATTGAGGTTAAAACTCTCCCAGTGATAAGGAGAACTAAGAAATGGTTAAGGGGAAAGAAACAGGAAGGGATCTAGAATAAAAATGCCCAACAATTCATGTCAATGATTGAATCATCATTCCCCATAAGCTCTTCTAACCAACCTATTGCTATCTGTGGTGTAGGTACTTCCAAGTCATTAACTGGAAGGAGCCCTGCTACTAAGAAATCTAGAAGAGCCCTCACAACTATTCTACCCCCTCATGCTACCAGGTTGAGAACCAAAAGTAAGAGAAAGAAATAGGTTTCCGAAAGAATAGTTGTGGATCTGAATTCAGAGGAAGATTCAGGAGAACCCATGGGTGATAAGGAATCTAGTCCACACAGAATAGAGGAAGTTAATACTCGGCCACAGTCAGAGGTTTTTCTAGAGACCTCTAAATTGTTAATGATTTTTAATGTATCCTCTGATGGATTGAACCCTAAAATGGAAACCTTAGCCCCTGCACCCAAGTGGCTAGAGAGTTCTATTACTGACAAGAGAAAAATAATTCCTTTTTCTGTCCCTTTAGAGGACATGGTGAGCAAATGTTTAGGGAAAACACCCAAGTCTAAGAAGCTAAAGATGACATCCAGAGTAAGCAGTGATCCAAATACTGGAAACTGGAGTGCTGAGATAGCCAAACTAGTGACTGAAGAAGAAGTACAGGACCCAACTGTGCACGATTTCACTATTGAAAGAGTGGATCTTGGCACTGCTTCAAGAGCTACAGATGTTCATCATCTTGAAGCATCCACCAAGAGGATAGTTAGTTAGAGTTGGAAGGACAAAAAGGACAAAAGGGAATTGAAGTAGACTCTGCGTTCAATGGCAGAGTACATCGATGCTATTCATAACCGCAGCCCGCAGCTAGTTTCATAGTTCTCCCTGTCTTCGATCCTAAGTCACCAGTTAACCAGAAGATGTTGGATCAGGTTCATAGAAACAAGATGGTGGCTAAGATATTCGACGGTTGGTTGGACTACATTGTACAGAAGGGGACTGAATACATTCGTGAACTTAAGAACATATACGATCTGACTACTGCCACCGTTGAAGACCTTAAGGCACAGGTTACTGGTTGGGTGAAAGATGAAGATAAATGGGTAAGTGTAATGAATCAAATCGATGAAGTTCAAAAATATGGAGTAGCAAAGTTTCTGACAGAAAAGGGCCTAACTGATTTGGATGAAGATCTATTATATGTGAATAAGAAAAATATTGAATGGAGAAATTCCATATCATGGCAGGGGCATTTTGAACTTACAAAATTGATTAAGGAGATAACTGAGTTCACTCAATCACTGCAGTGTGACTTACAATGTATTGATGTCAAATACATAAAAGATGATGGGGAGCCAAAGGAGGACATCAATACAGTGATTCAAACCTTCGTGGATAAAATCAACTTTGTCAAAGAAAGTGATAACATCTTAACTGAAGATTTATCCTGAATTTCTAAGGTGGAATCATTGCTTTACCTTTGTATCGACGCACTCCTAGAATATAAGCATCGAGAGTGAAACACATATGCATCCCCAACCTCTCAAGAATTCAGGAGTTTGTTGCAGCTTTTCAGGAGTGGAAGACTCAACGTGCTTCTCTGACCGCCGATGGCAAAACTGGATATTCAAATCCGTTGCCCCAGCCATGATCTTATTCGCTCATTTTACTTTATTCAGTTGCTTAGTTATGCTATTTTTGTAATCTTGATCTTTGAATCAATTTGTTATAAACTAAATCCCATATGGGTCAGAGTTACTTTTAAAACTCTGGGTTTGGTTTACTTGATGATATGATTAGGGCATTCATATATATATAGGTTTTTGAATCTTTCATAAAATATAGAGAGATAGAGAGAAAAACAAGAAGAAAATTTTGGCTGAACTATTTTATGGTTTTACAATATATGATGATTGTCTGATAAATTTTTCATCTGTGAATGAAAAGAAGAAACACTTACTGTTTACTTAGGTCTGTGCATCTAAGTGTTTGAAATTGGATTTTTTGTGTGAAATCTCCTTTCATCTGGTAATTGCTCTTTTATTGGACAACTCGTTATATGTGTTCTATTATTTATTGGTTCAACAAACATATATGTATGTGTTTATGTATTCAAATGTATTAAAAGTAGAATCTGTGCATTCTATTACTCACTGTTATTGCAGAAATTTACCGCCTTCATAACATAGTTATGTATGAATGTTAGTTTGCCTTAGGCACTTTCTGGTTAAAAGTGTATTTGGATAGTTGAATAGATTGAATTCATTGGAAATATTAAAGGGAGCTATACCTAAATTTAGAGGGGAACTAATTTAAAAAGTTCACCCATTTTTTGCTTAACTCATTTGTTCTTTAAAGAAGGGTATAGAGTTAGAATAAAACATTTTCAGAATAGGGACAAATCTGTTAACCAATAGTTTTTGGCAACTCTGCTGGGGAAGACGAAATCATTAATTAAAAGATTGGTCGCCTTAATATGAAGCAACAATGGTGCTTCCACATGAAAACATAATTCCTGTTTTGTAGCCTAATCTTGGATTTTAGGACGAGCAGGAAGACATTATTGGCTAGTTGAATACCCTTGCTTGGCGTACTCGTCGAAATAGTGAAGATTATAGAAGAGCAAGTAGAGTATTAGAAAAAGAGGAGGAATTGGCTGATAACCTGAGATTGCTGTTACTCAGGCAGAGAAGAAGGCAGGCACAAAACGCAGCAAGAAATCAAGAACAACATAGAAATTAATAGTTGCCTATCCAGCCACAATATTTTAACCTGGATTCTAGACCGTATACCAGGTCCTTGAGGAGAGAGGGAGTTGAGGATTCTACCTTTCAAGCACTACAAAATTTTAATTTTCCTTATATCCCTATTCGTGCAAGAAGAGCTAGAAGTAGACCTTCTAGCCCCACTAAAACTTCCACATCTCTTGTTTGTTAAGCTCTAATTCTTTTTGGTACCATCATCCCCTTAGCTATAAACTTCCTACCAATGGCCCAACCTTGGGGCTAACCTGAATCCATTGCCCAAAAATGCACGGGAGAATTTGCCTAAATTTAATGGAGACGGGAGGCAATCACCAGAAGAACATTTGTGTGCCTTTGCAGCAGCATGTAGTGTGTTAGGCGTACAACACCAAGATGTAGCCATAAGGCTTTTCGTGCAAACTTTGACTGATACTGCAACACAATGGTTCTACCACCTAACTAACTCCTCAATCTCAAACTGGAATGACATGAAAACTGCGTTTGAAAATAGGTTCAAAAGCACAGAAGATGAACATTCTCTTCTTGCATAGCTGACTCAGCTTAAGAAAGAGATTCATGAACCTATGAGGGAATTCGTGGCTAAATTTAACAGAATTGTGAACAAAATCCCTGTTGCTAAAAGACCAACTGGCGAGAATCTGAAATGTTTCTTTATTAATTCTATGCCTCCTGATATTAGCTTCCATCTTAGGAGGGGTGTAATTGCCGATTTACCATCTGCACAAGCCTTGGTAGTTAGATTGGAGGATGATCTCATTATGGTCGGTAAATGGAAGAAAGAGGTCTAGATGCCAAATGCTCACCCCTCATCATCTACGGATCCCGTAGTGCAAAGACTGGTTAATGATATGATTGCCTTAAAGAGGCAATTACCTAAAACTGGCACTCCCTTCCAACAACTGTATCAAGATATTGGCAGAAAGAATTTGAGTCAACAAGCAAATACTGGTAGAGCTTTACCCCTAACATCAGCACAGCCAAGGCTGACTATTGAAGCTCCTCCTGGAAGGGGGAACATGTGTATTTTTCATTTGACTACCGACCATGATGGAAATTCTTACCCAGAAATGCTCAGGTACGCTCAGATGACTGCTACTCAAGATATGCTAGAGGAGTCCACCGAAGAAGAAAGGAACTTTGAGGAACCTGGCGGCTCTGAGATAAACTTCCTTGAATATGAGTCTGATTTAGAAAGGCGAGGTGAAATATTGGTTACCCTTGAAGATCCTTTATGTGCCGTGCTCACCAGGAGTCAGAGGAATGTGAGATCCTCTAATACACAAGAAGTACCTGGTAAAGGTAAGGAGCCTTTTACTAGAACCCACGATGCTAATTTTAAAGCTCAGGAAACTAGATTGTTGCATAAAAATGATCTAGATGCTTCTTTTGATATTGTAGAATTCTGTAAATCTACAAAAATTCAAATCTCTCCTATTGAGTATCTCAAGTTAAAACCTAATGAGCTTGACAAACTGGTTAAACATGTTAAGGGTGGTCCTACACAAACTAAATCTGAGAGTCAACTAGAGGTTGATGCTGAGTCTCCCATTGCTCGACTATTTGCTTCCTCATCTGAGTCATCCATGTCTACCCCAAAAATGACCCTCAATTCGTCAAATGATACTTCTTACACTACTGATTTGAAACCCAATCCTTTCTATGTGTCTTTCTTTATCAATGGTCATAAACTTAGTAACTGTATTATAGATTCAGGAGCCTCTGACAACATTATGCCCTCTTCTATGGCTAAAGCCCTAGGGTTATCACTTACAAAAACATTTGGTAGGTGTTATTCTATGGATGGCAAACAGGTTTCCTTGCTTGGATAGATTAAGGATGCATGAGTTGCTCTTGCAGCTTACCCTGACAAAAGGGTGAAATTGACTATTTTGGTAGCAGATATTCTTGCTAGTTACGGGATGCTGTTGAGCAGGACATTTTGCAAGGATTTGGGTGGGCAGATCAAATTGGATTGGTCAAAAGCCACAATCCTAGTGGGGAAGCAGAAAGTGAAGCTAGAACTTGACCCTAAGTGCATGTTCACTGTCTACCCCTCTAATGATTCCAAGTCCCAGATTTTGTTTAAGGAATGTGAATTTGGTAACTATTTTCTCTCCTCTTAGCAGAGTTTTGGAGTAAATTCCAAAGAAGAATTAATCCAAAGATCTTTACATTTTGATGACCTACGGGTTATGGAATTTGACGGCAGTTGTGCTACTGCTGGTTCAGGGGTTGGGGTTGTGTTGATCTCACCTGAAGGTGAAATTTTTTTTTATTCTTTTAAGCTAGAGTTCAAAAACACCAACAATACTGCAGAATATGAAGCTTTATTGCTTGGGTTATTTGAAGCCAAAGGAAGGGGTGTGAAGGTACTTAAAGTGAAAGGTGATGCTAAATTAATTGTGAAACAGATAAGGGGGATCTTTTCTGTTAAGAATGAAAGATTAAAGCATTACAGAAATAGAGTATGGGATGAGATCAAATATTTTGATGCCTTCTCTATCGAAGCAATTCCCAGAGACCAAAACTCCCGAGCAGATTCTTTAGCAGTATCAGCTTCTCTCCTTCTGCCACATCTGGATTTCAAAAATGATTCTTATACAATAGAACTGGTATATCATCCTAATGTCTCGAACAATGCCGAAAGCTGGCAAGTTTTTGAGAGTGATAATCAGATCAGAAAGTTTTTAGAGAATGCTGAAATGTTCTTGGGAACCTATTTTTAAGGCTTCGAAACATAGTGTAAAGAATTCAGTCCTGACCCAGGGATTAATCCAAAAGATGACATGATTTAGTTAAAGGGAAACAAAATCCCTAAAGGACTGGTCTCTTTAGAACATTTGTTTTCTCGAAAAGATGAATATATTAAAGGCAAACTTTCCCATAATCCTGATAAAGTAGAGGATTATGAGAAAATAAACATCGGGGATGAGGTTGATCCCAAATGGATATCCATTGGTAGGTGTTGTTCTTTAGAGGAGAAAAACAAATTGATCAAATTGTTAATCAAGTATAAGGATGTTTTCGCCTGGTGCTATGATGATCTTAAAAATTTTAGACATGGACAGTTTCAACACCATATTCCTATGAAAGCAAATGCAACTCCATTTAGGCAGAAGCTGAGAAATTATAATCTAAAAGTTGCTGAGGCTATTTTTAAGGAGATTGATAAGATGTTGAAAGCTAGAATTATCTATCCAATTCATCACTCTACTTGGGTGGCAAATATTGTTCCAGTACACAAGAAGAATGGAGAAATAAGAATCTGCGTTGATTTTAGGAACTTGAACCAGGCCAGCCTGAAAGATAACTATCCCTTACCTGTGATGGACCACATCTTGCAGACAGTTGCTGGGTCTGAAATGATGTCTATGCTGGATGGTTTCTCAGGTTACAATCAGATAGGTGTGGCTATAGATGATCAACATAAGACTACTTTCACTATGCCTCAGGGAACTTTTGCCTATAACCAAATGCCCTTTGGTTTGATTAATGCAGGAGCAACTTTTTAGCGGGCGATGGATTCATCTTTTAGAGATTTGAAGAATAGAATTATTGTTATTTATCTTGATGATCTGACTATTTTTTCCAGAAATAGAGAAGATCACCTGAAGGATCTAGAGACTGTCTTACAAAGGTGCCAAAGCCATGGCATCTCACTCAATCCCAAGAAGTCAGTTTTTTGTGTTACTGAGGGAAAATTGTTGGGGCACTTAGTCTCAAAAGATGGAATTAGAATTGATCCGGAGAGGGTCAGGGTGATTCAACAGCTTAGTCTTCCTTTAAATAGGACTGGAGTCAAGTCCTTCTTTGGCCAAATCAATTTTCTCAGAAGGTTCATTCCTGACTTTGCTGAGATTACAAAACATATTATTGGAATGATGAGCGAAAAATAGCCATTCAAGTGGAATGAAGTTGCTAAGAAGGCATTTGAGGATATCAAAGAAGCGATTGCAAACACTCCCACTTTGGTAAATCCTAATTTTTAAAAAGATTTTATTATTTACTGTTATGCCTCAGAACACACCATGTCAGGTATTTTGTTACAGAAAAATGAATTGGATGAAGAGGTTCCCATAGCCTTTATGAGCATTCCCCTTAAAAAGCATGAGCTGAAATATTCTTTGGGTGAAAAACAAGCTTTCACTGTGGTAAAAGCTATTAAGCAATTCAGATATTATATACTTCACTCTCATTCAGTTGTATTTGTTCCAAATTCAACTGTGAAAAGTATCTTGACTTAGCAAGATGTTGGGTTAAACAATAGAGCAACGTGGGTTGCTAAAATCTAGGAATATGATCTGGAAATTAAGCCTACTAAACTAATTAGCGGTCAAGGCTTATGTAAATTAATTGCTGAGAACAGAAAGGAGGAAGAAGAAGGACTTCCCACTGTCCTACTGGTAAGTTTACAAGACCCATGGTTTCTAGATGTAGCATACTATCTTACTTACGGAGATTGCCCCAGTCACTTATCTCCTAAAGAGAAAAGAAACCTGAAGCTAAAAGCGGTGAAATATGTTCTTTGGGGGGATGTCCTTTACAAGAAGGGATTAGATGGGACTTTCCTAAGATGTGTAGATAAAGAACAACAGGATAAGCTCTTGGAAGTTTTCCAGAATGAATCCTGTGGTGGACATTTTTCTTCTTCAGTTACAACTTTCAAAATCCTCAGGAATTGTTACTACTGCCAGGGATGTTTAAGGATGCATATAAATGGGTGGCTAATTGTGAAAAATGTAAAATGTTCTCAGGAAGGCCACAACTTGCAGCTTTACCTTTGAGGCCTGTTGTTATTGAAGAACCCTTTAAATAATGAGGATTGGATTTTATTGGGCCTATCTCGCCCCCCTCAAGTGCAGGACATACCCACATCTTAACAATGATAGATTATTTCACGAAATGGGTTGAAGCAGCCCCTATAAAGAGAACAACTTCAGAGGTGGTTTGTAATTTTCTTAAAGAAAATATTTTGGTAGGTTTTGGTGTTCCCCAGAAGATTGTAGCAGATAATGCTACCAGTTTCTCTTCAGTTGAAATGACTTCTTTTTGTTATGAACATAGTATATCTCTCTCCCATTCATTAGATTACTATCCCCAAGGAAATGGACAAGCTGAGTCCAGTAACAAGAATCTGATTGCTATCATGAAGAAATTGGTTAATGATAATCCTAGAGATTGGCATAAGAGATTGTATGAAGCACTCTGGACTGAGAGAATAACTCCAAAAAGGGCAATTGGGATGGCACCTTTTGAATTAGTTTATGGAATAGGTGCCCACTTATCTTTACCTTTGGAACTATCTACAGCTAAGCTACAAAGTGTAATCGAGGATCAATACTTCTAAGATTCCCTAGAGAAGAGAATTATGTACTTAACTAAGATTGAAGAAGAGAGAAATCAATTGGTTGACTGAATTATTGTACATCAGGCCAGAGTTAAAGAGATTTTTGACAGGAAAACAAGGCCTAGGAAGTTTATGGAAGGAGATGAAGTATTACTGTGGGATAGAAGAAGAGAACCAAAGGGTGCACATAGCAAATTTGACTCGCTTTGGAAAGGACCTTTCAGAATTCACCAGGTATTGGGTCCAAATTCTTTTAAATTGGAATATCTGGATGGAGCTATTTTACCCCTGTCCTACAATGGACAGGATCTCAAATTATATTGTTTGTAAAATAGGAGTCCCCTGTTCTGTACATAGTCTTCCCTTTTGTCTGGTTTTGTGTTTTCCTTTCCTGTTTTTGTTTTGTCTTGCTCTGTTTCCTTTCTTCTCTATATTCCTTTTTCCTGCGAAACTAGAGCTTCTGAGTTCTCTGCATTTTGCCATAAAATGCAGTCCCCAGTCAGAGCCAATGTTACCTTTTAAGTCACCCTTATTTATCTATTAGTAATATTTCCTAAACAAGAGTCGATTTATTGTATTGTATTATTGGTCATACCTTTGTTTCTTAAATCAGCTCTTGATCCTTCAAATTTTACCCGTTTATCGTCTTTGTGTGTGAAGTTACTTAAGGTTTGAACCTTTGAACCTGAACCATTCTCAAAGTTCAAAGTTCAAATGGTTTGATATGTTCAAAGTCTCTCAAAAAGACAAGTTGTTTTGTTCCATGTAATTAAACGTCTTTAAGTTTTCGTGTTGAACTTGAACCTTTTTTTGTTAATGGTCCTAAAGGTTCAAGTTCAAAGTTCAACACGTGGTGCTTTCTAATGAGTCACATTACCCGGTTCTTTGTTCGATTTTATATGTCAGTGAATCTCCTGCTTGAACCTCCTAAAAGTTTATGGTTCAAGGTTCAATGGTGTGCTTTTTCATCGTTTAAGTCTTTCTACATGTCATGTGTTGTTAGTCAGTCTATGCAGTTCTCGTATCTTTGAACATGAACTTTGAACCACGTTCCCAAGGTTCAATGGTTCAAAGTTCACCGGTTCGATGATTTCAACCTTACCACTTCTCGAGGCCCTCTAAGTCAATTTTAGCAGGAAAGTTAAAGGAAATTTTGTCTGAAACTCATTTATGAAATAGAAAGTTCTAATTTGGTGGAGGTTATGGATAATTATTATGCATCATGATCGCACGTGAATAATACTTGCTATTAATGAAGAGGTCAGAATTCATGTCTTTTCAAACATTTTTGGCACGTATTGTTTTAGGTAATAATTATTCAGTCAGGTTAGTGCCATTATTAACAAAGAACAAGCCAAATTTAGCTAGCAAACATATTGTGCGACATGGAGCAGAACAGTGCAGGAGATATAAGGTCTGAATGCCCAAATTTCACAGTAATTTCAATTTTCCTGAAGGTAAGTTCTTTTCTTCCTACTTGTTGTTTCCATTTCTTAAAGCTGGAAAGAAAACCCTTTGAATTCCTGACATTATTTTCAAGATTCAAAGCTTTTTGGTTATATCCTCTGAGTATGGCCTTGAAATCTACTTGTCTGGGAAATGAGCATGGCCTTGGACTTACCTGTTCTCACCCTGAATTCGGGGATACTTCATTAGTACAATATGATTTGGAAGAATTCAGAGAAAGGTCTAGAAGCTCTGTGCTAACTCCTATGATGGAGAAGATAGTAGGAATGGCCTAATCAAAGCCGCGGCCTTTCCCAAGGCTGTATAGTTCCCAAAACTAGTTTAGGAATGTATGAATAGGTATGAACCCCAAAACAGATGCATTAGAAATGTAGATGGTGATGCATTGTTTCATGTCGACAGACAAACCCTGATGTTTGTGATGAGAATACCACTTAAAGAGGCATATTCTAGCCTCAACATTACTTCTTATGGGTATTTCTCAAAGAAGAAAGCAAGTTACAAATGTGTGATACCAAGAAACTGGCTACTAAAATTTTAAAAGGGTGGTTCAAGGCTGCCTAGACCACATACTAGGGATCACATGATTAAGGAGGTGAGGGATATGGTAGTGTTATTGCACAGACTGAAAGGCAACTAGCATGCATATTATTGGGAAGATTGGATATACTTTTTCGTACAAGTTATCCTCCAAGGAGAGCAATATTTGGACTGGGCAGAAATTGTAGCTGATTGTTTGCATCAGGGACTAAGTAACTGTTTGGGAGATAGAAATTTTTATATGTCTTCATACCTGTTTTATTGCCTGGCATCTACAAGACAGTGGTTGGGTCTGCCTCATGCACCTTTAGTAGAAAATAGTAAAATTTTTGAATATTATTCACAATTGCAGAGGCAAAACTATTATGAAAATTACAAAAGGGTTAGTGATGTTTTCACTAGAAGGATGACTTATGAATTGGCAGGTAATTTGAATAAAAGAATGTTCGATGAGGCAATGCAGTTAATTAGCATTTATGGTAGTTTTTTTATTCAATTTTCCAAGTTCCCTTACATCAGAGTTGGAGGATTTGACAGTGAACCTGTTAAGTTACCCAGACATGTGTTCAACCGTTTTGTGTTGATAGATGTATGCAGACAGCTAGCACATGTGGATAAGAATTTCTCAACAAAGAAGGGATTTGGTATCTCTTTTCCCATCGAACTTGGACATTACTCGTGCCAGTCAAAATCTAATGCTTTGAATTTAGAGGTGAGCCTTAAAAAGTTCAATTTTTAGTTCTTCACTGCCAGGTCCCAATTTGATAGCAAAGGATTTGTCAGGGATAACTTAGATTCTGGAGTAGGGCTTTCACACATTCCTAAGTTAGAGGATTATTGGGAAGACTGTTCAGATAAGTTTGAGGTCAGGAGAAGACTGTGGTGTAGGTTCTCTTTGGGACAAATATTTACTCTTAACTTAAATATGGATATTTCTAGAGTTATTGATGATGAGGAACAGGTGATTGACCCACAGTTTGCACAAATAGAGCAATTACCTATTCCAGAAATTGACTGGAGCAAAAAGGAGGAAGATAGGATTGAGGTTAAAACTCTCCCAGTGATAAGGAGAACCAAGAAATGGTTAAGGGGAAAGAAACAGGAAGGGATCCAGAATAAAAATGCCCAACAATTCACGTCAGTGATTGAATCATCATTCCCCATAAGCTCTTCTAACCAACCTATTGCTATCTGTGGTGCAGGTACTTCCAAGTCATTAACTGGAAGGATCCTTGCTACTAAGAAATCTAGAAGAGCGCTCACAACTATTCTACCCCCTCGTGCTACCAAGTTGAGAACCAAAAATAAGAGAAAGAAACAGGTTTCTAAAAGAATAGTTGTGGATCTGAATTCAGAGGAAGATTTAGGAGAACCCATGGGTGATAAGGAATCTAGTCCACACAGAACAGAGGAAGTTAATACCGAGCCATAGTCAGAGGTTGTTCTAGAGACCTCTGAATTGTTAACAATTTCTAATGCATCCTCTGATGGATTGAACCCTGAAATGGAAACCTTAGCCCCTGCACCCAAGTGGCTGGAGAGTTCTATTACTGACAAGAGAAAAATAATTCATTTTTCTGTCCCTTTAGAGGACATGGTGAGCAAATGTTTAGGGAAAACACCCAAGTCTAAGAAGCTAAAGATGACATCCAGAGCAAGTATTGATCCAAATACTGGAAACTGGAGTGCTGAGATAGCCAAACCAATGACTGAAGAAGAAGTACAGGACCCAACTGTGTAGGATTTCACTATTCAAAGAGTGTATCTTGGCGCTGCTTCAAGAGCTGCAGATGTTCATCATCTTGAAGCATCCACCAAGAGGATAGTTAGTCAGAGTTAGAAGGATGAAAAGGACAAAAGGGAATTAAAGTAGACTTTGCGTTCAATGGCAGAGTACATCGATGCTATTCATAACCCCAGCCCACATCTAGTTTCACAGTTCTCCCTGTCTTTTGATCCTAAGTCACCAGTTAACTAGAAGATGTTGGATCAGCTTCACAGAAACAAGATGGTGGCTAAGATATTCAATGATTGGTTGGACTACATTGTACAGAAGGGGACTGAATACATTCGTGAACTTAAGAACATATACAATCTGACTGCTGCCACCATTGAAGACCTTAAGGCACAGGTTACTGGTTGGGTGAAAGATGAAGGTAAATGGGTAAGTGTAATGAATCAAATCGATGAAGTTCAAAAATATGGAGTAGTGGAGTTTTTGACAGAAAAGGGCCTAACTGGTTTGGATGAAGATCTATTATATGTAAATAAGAAAAATATTGAATGGAGAAATTCCATATCACGGCAGGGTCGTTTTGAACTTACAAAATTGATTAAGGAGATAACTAAGTTCACTCAATCGCTGCAGCATGACTTACAATGTATTGATGTCAAATACATAAAAGATGATGGGGAGCTAGAGGAGGACATCGATATAGTGATTCAAACCTTCATGGATAAAATCAACTTTGTCAAAGAAAGTGATAACATCTTAACTGAAGATTTATCCTAAATTTCTATGGTGGAATCATTGCTTTACCTTTATATTGACGCACTCCTAGAATATAAGCAAAAGGTTGGGAAAATATGGAGAGACAAAGAAGTTTGGAAATCAAGAGTGAAACACATAGGCATCCCCAACCTCTCAAGAATTCAGGAGTTTGTTGCAGCTTTTCAGGAGTGGAAGACTCAACGTGCTTCTCCAACTGTCGATGGCAAAACTAGAGATTCAAATCCGTTGCCCCAGCCCTGATCTTATTCGCTCATTTTCCTTTATTTAGTTGCTCAGTTATGCTATTTCGTAATCTTGATCTTTGAATCAATTTGTTATAAACTAAATCTCGTATGGGTCAGAGTTACTTTAACTCTGGGTTTGGTTTACTTGATGATATGATTAGGGCATTCATATATATAGGTTTTTGAATCTTTCATAAAATATAGAGAGATAGAGAGAAAAACAAGAAGAGAATTTTGGTTGAACTATTTTATGGTTTTACAGTATATGATGATTGTCTGATAAATTTTTCATCTGTGAATGAAAAGAAGAAACAGTTATTGTTTACTTAGGTCTGTGCGTCTGAGTGTTTGAAATTGGATTTTCTGTGTGAAATCTCCTTTCATCTGGTAATTGCTCTTTTATTGGACAACTCGTTATATGTGTTCTATTATTTATTGGTTCAGCAAACATATATGTATGTGTTTATGTATTCAAATGTATTGAAAGTAGAATCTGTGCATTCTATTACTCACTGTTATTGCAGAAATTTACTGCATTCATAACATAGTTATGTATGAATGTTAGTTTGCCTTAGGCACTTTCTGGTTAAAAGTGTATTTGGATAGTTGAATAGATTGAATTCATTGGAAATCTTAAAGGGAGTTGTACCTAAATTCAGAGGGGAACTAATTTAAAAAGTTCACCCATTTGTTGCTTAACTCATTTGTTCTTTAAAGAAGGGTATAGAGTCAGAATAAAACATATTCAGAATAGGGACAAATCTGTTAACCAACAGTATCCACCCCATAAAAATTACAATTAGAACCTTCTTTGAATCTCCATTCTAAACACACTATATTAATTGTCTCCATAAATGATGAGTGTTATGTTTTTCCTATGTATTGCTAGACAGAGACAGAAAAAATAAAAACATACACACAACAAAGAATTGCTACAACAAAAAACAATTCTGTGTTGATTTTTATTATACAAAAATGGTTACATCATGCCTCCATAAATAGAGGACTTTTGACCATGTAGAAATTCAGAGAACTAAACCTTATCTACTAAAATCATGCAATCCACTATAAAAATTTATTCGTGCAACACATGCAAATTACAATACTCCAATTCTATTATTAACTATCATTTAAAACTATTTTATTCTCTTCCTTCTAGATACTAAACTGAAACTAAACTAAATTGCATCTTTTTTTGGGAGGAAATACTCCAAGTTCTAACACTCCCCCTTAATTTCTACCACTAACTACTTCAGCATTTACTACGACCAAACTTAGTCTTAGATGCTCAAAATTCTCCTTTGCTAATGCCTTTGAGAATATATCTACCAACTGGTCTTCAGATCTACAAACCTCCAAATGGATTTCTCCAATGTTCACTAACTCTCTTATGAAATGAAATCTTATATCAATGTGCTTGCTCCTCTTGTGAAAACATGATTTTTTTGACAATGTAATTGTTGATTTGTTGTCACAAAAGATTGGTGTTGGCTCCTCTTGTGCTTTGAATAAATCTGCCAATACTCTCCTCATCCAAATTTCTTGACATGCTGCTAATGTGGCTGCTACATACTCTAATTTAGTTGATAAAAGTGTCACTATAGGTTGCTTTTTTGATGCCCATGAGACCACACTTTTTCCAAAATGAAAGACATATCCAGAAGGACTCTTCCTGTCATCAATGCTACCTACAATATCATTTTCAGTATAGCTAATCAAACCAAAATCATTAGTTGTGGAATATAAAATTCCATATTTTGTTGTTCCTTCCACATATCTCAATATCCTCTTTCCAGCTTGCCAAAGTGAATCTTTTGGTGAACCCCATACATGATATCTGGTCTTGTAGCTATAAGATAAATCAAACTTCCAATTAGTCTTTTGAATGTTTTAGAATCAACATTAGGCCCTTTGTTGTCTTTTCTCATTTTTGTCCCTGTAGCAACTGGTGTAGGTGTTGAATTACAATTCAACATCTTAAACCTCCTTAACAATTCCTTTGCATATTTAGTTTAACAAATAAAAATTCTCTTATCTGATTGTACAACTTCAATGCCCTCAAATTCTTTCTTCATTGTTGATTTAAATATGTCTATAAACAAATTCCCAATGAAAATCAAATCATCAACATATAAACACAAAATTAAAATCTACCCTTCTTTGTTGATTTTTGTATACAATGTGGGCTCACTACTACTTTTGTTGAATCCATTGTTTGTCATGTATGAATCAATCTTGCTATACCATGCTCTTGGTGCTTGTTTGAGACCATAGAGAGTGGTCTTCAATCTATAGACTTTGTCTTCATGTCCATGCACTTCATAACCTAGTGGTTGTTTCAAATACACTTCTTCATCTAGAAAACCATTCAAGAAATCTGATTTGATATCCCTTTGATATACTTTACAATGATTTTGAGTGCAATTATTGCTAAAACCATTCTAATAACTTATCAAGTCTAGCAACTGGAGAAAATGTTTCATTATAATCAATTCCATGTTGTTGTGCAATACCTTTTTCCACTAACCTTGCCTTGTCTTTTCAATCTTACCTTTTGCATTAAATTTGGTCTTATAAACGCATTTGACTCCTATGCAATCCTTACATTTAGGTAGGTCAATTAGCTCCCATGTTTGATTTCTCTCAATAGAATCCATCTCTTCATCCATAGCTTTTATCCAATTCTCCTCCTTAATTGCTTCTTTGAAATACACAGGATCAAGAGAGAATAAAGAAAAAGTTGAACACAAAACTAAATTTTCTTCTCTTTGAACATAAATATCCTTCAAGCTTCAAATTGTCTTTCCTTTATACTTTGACCTTAAGGAGGCAAGTGTAGTATTTGTTCATCAATTGTGAATTAGGAATAGGATGAAATGCATGACTAGATGATTCACCTTGTTCTAAGTTCCTTGGTGTTCTTATTGGAGTGCTTGTTCTTGCTTGTGGAGTTGATTGATCACCTTGCAAATTTTGTTCTTCAGATTCTTCTTCATTTTGGGAATTGGTGCTCCAATTGTGATTGTTCTATCAATGCTTTCATCCCATGCTTCTTCTTCCTTAAATTCTACATCTTTTCTAATAATCACTTTCTTTGAAATGGGGTTATACAACTTATAAGATTTTGATTCTTCACTATACCCAATAAAAATGCATTTCTCACCTCTATCATCAAGTTTTCTTCTCAATTCAGATGGTATAAGAGAATATGCAATACAAGCAAAATTTTTGATATAATATACACTATATTTCTTACCACTCTAAGCTTCTTGTGGAATTCGATCCTTGACACTCTTTGTTGGGATTCTATTCAGAATATATACTACACATGCTACTGCTTTTGCCCAATATTCATTTGATAAATGTTTGGTCTTCAACATGCTTCTAGCCATCTGCATGATTGTTCTATTCTTCCTTTCTACTACACCATTCTATTGTGGTGTGTACCTTGTAGTAAATTGTCTTTTAATGACATGATATCTACAAAAATCTAGAAATTCATTAGACATATATTCACCTCCTCTATCTAATCTAAGTACCTTGATGTAATGGCCACCTTGCTTTTCCAACATAGTTTTGAATTCTTTTAATTTTCTAAAGGCTTCAAACTTTTCCTTGAGAAAATATATCCAAGTCTTCCTACTAAAATCATCAATGAAGGCTAGAAAATAAGTACTACCTCTAAATGATGGAGTTTGCATTGGTCTACATAAATCACTATGAACTAGCTCCAATAATACCCTTGCTCTAGATATGAAATTCCTACTGGAAAGCTCACTCTATGTTATTTTTCCAAAATACAACTCTCACATGAACTGCTTGGCTACTCTATTGGTGACAGTCCTTTCACCATATTTTTCTTCTATAACAAATTCAAATGTCCAAAATGTAAATGTCCATACCTCAAATGCCATAGCCATGATTGGTCTAAATACATAGTTTGTAAATTGACTTCCTCTTGTCCTTGATGCATTGAATTCAAAGGGGGAACATCTGATTATTTGTCATCTCCACTCTTGCAATCAACCTATCATTTAGAAATCTATGTAGTATTGTGCAAACATTATCCACAAAAGATACTTTGTAACCTTTATGTACTACCTGTCCAACACTCATTAGATTATGCTTTAATCCAACTAGAAAATAAACATTAGGAATAAATCTTCTTTTACCATTTTTCCAAAACATTTATTACTCCTTTACCCATTATAGCCACTTTATTATCATTTCCCAATTTCACTTTTGATTTTATGGAATCATCAAGACCATCAAACAATTCTTTATTCCCTATCATATGATTGTACTGCATCTACTATCTAAAAACCAAATATCTCTAGCACTTTCTTGAGCAACATGACATGTGATGAATAAAATTCTAGAATTAGATTTAGATTCATTTGAATAATTAGCATTCTGTTTTTTCACACCTGCTTGTTTCTCTCTACATTCATTTGAATAAGTAGCATCATAACCGTAGGACTCGGTTTACTTCCTTGTGCCACCGGCGAGACCTGTGACGCCCCTGGCAATACCAGAGTGAGTGCCAGTATGAACAACGTATCTTTTGTGTTGCCAGATGTCGCCATTCTGCAAGCTTATCACTTCGGCATTAATGGAGTCTTTACCACTGACTTTCCTTCAAATCCACCAGTTGTGTTCAATTATACCGGCGATGTAGATGAATCTCTGTTTGCGCCAATTTCTGGCACAAAAGTTAAAGTCATTGATTATAATGCCACAGTTCAAATAGTGTTCCAGGGAACCAATATCTTCCAAGAAGACAATCATCCGATGCATATTCATGGCTATGACTTTTATATCGTAGGAGAGGGTTTTGGTAATTATAATAATGAAACAGATCCACTCTCTTTCAATCTGGTCGATCCACCGCAACGAAATACTGTAGGGATTCCTGTCAATGGATGGGCTGCTGTCAGATTCAAAGCTGACAATCCAGGTAATAAACAAAGTGACAATTGTCTCATGATTCTAGAGATGATATATGGCTTGAAATTGAAATTTGGAAACTATATATGGAGGACTGAAGTATTGATTGTTCCATTTGCGCAGGTGTCTGGTTCGTACATTGTCACTTCGATGACCATGTAACATGGGGGTTGAATATGGCCTTTCTGGTGAAGAACGGTCCTAGTGCTTTGGAAAGTTTGAACTCTCCTCCTGCTGACCTCCCCGAATGCTAGAGAAAGTTTCAGTGTCTGTCAGAAATTTAATTTGATGTTCTTCAGCATAATGTACTGTGGGTTTTATTTAAAGACGGTGCCTAAGGACATATGCTTTTTTGTGTTTTTTTTCTGCTGGGGGTTTATGTTTTGGGAATTAGGAAGCGGTCCCATGGGAGAGGGCTTCCTAAATTATCTCAGCGGTGTTGCTGAGATTTTTTAGGAGCATTTAACAGTAGGTGGTCCCATGAATTTTGTAGTTGTTGGTATGCTTAAAATTTTAAGCTCCTAATTTTATGGACGCTGACATGAAGTTTTTTTAACAATAGTTATGCTAAAAAATTCCCTCCAATTTTTCCCCTAAATTAAGTGGATGGAATGAAAAAACTGGTAGTTAACTCCCTAAGCTGGTGGGGGAAAGTTTCAGCCCCACCCCATCTGCACCTGCTAAAAAATAACCTCCTAAACATTAGCTGCTTCTATTTTGGAGGAAAAGATTTTGATTTAAGCATCAGTAAATTTTTTTGAGTTCTATGGGACCCTTTGCTCCACAAAAATAGATCCTCTAGCAGCCCCATGGGACTGCTTCCTTAGTTCATCTTCAGCATCTAGTCAGCGATGTTTAGTATTAGAAAGCAAGGATAAAGCTTATCCTTATCTTTAGTTTACATATTTTAGAGCATTTTGTATGTGTGTTTTAAGTTAATAAAAATGTAATAATTCTTTGGTAAATGTTATGGTATGAGAAACATAAGAAGTTTTTATTTTTGGTAGCTTAGGGGAATCATGGATTAGTTAAAAACTATTTTTATGAATTTTAAAAAAAAAAAAATAGTTTAAATTAAAGTTGTTTTTATTAATAGTTTTCAATAATATCAATAGAAAATTATAATTAGAAAATATTTTTCAATATTTAATTTATTATATATTCAAAAAATTTTAATTGATTAAATTTTTTTATTAATTTATAGGATTATAGTAAATTTTATTAGAGATTGAAATATAACTTAAAGAAAATACTATCACGATAATAATAATTGGTTATCATCCAAAAAGATAAAATACAATTTTAAAAATGTTTGAAAAATCAAATAATCTTGAAGTGGTTAAGTTACTTCTTTAATATATAAATTTAAAATGAAAATTTAAATTCATGATCTCATACCTTAATGAATGTGAGAATTTTGATAAAGAAAATCAATGTTAATAAACAAATCTACAAGTAAGTTTAAGCTACTATATAGAGATTTACAATAAACCATTGAAATAAAGGCAGGCTAAGTGAGATTGGGGATAGCACCCTTAGATACTAAATGCTTAGAAGGTGAATAATTCACCATGTCATAAGGTACAAAGGAAAAGACACTAGTTAATTTGCATGGGACATACGCCAAGCTACATAAGATATATGACAACTTTATAGTTGATCTTTTACAAGATTCAATGGAACTATTTGTAGATCATAGGGCATATCTTCTTGGATAAAGTAGAGATTCAAGAAATCTCATTGTAAGACTTTCTCCTACTCACTAATACACAATATTATTGTAAGTAATATATGAAAGTTCTAATTAGTTCATATGCATAGTTTTTCTCTATTTTTTAACACATTTTTTATAATTGATCCATGCCTAATTACTTATTCACATGGGTCCATGGTAAGAGAAGAAACAATTTACTAGATTTAACCATCTTAACCTTGTATTTAATTAATATTGGTTGGAATCTCTAATGTATGCTTCATGTTTGTATCCTATATGTTAAGGATGATTTCCTAGCATATTTGAGTATTTGATGCTTAGATATAGGTTAAAGAGTGCCTTATTCCTTATAAGTGTATAATTTTGACGATGACCATTCTAGCATTCTCATAACAATATATACATGCTAAATGAATCACTTTGCAATGAGTTAAACAATTACCTTACTATTATACATGATGCTTATTAATTTTTGGATTTCTTAATGTAATAAAATAACTTTTACATTGATCAATATGGAGACCCCTACTTGAAAATGTGTAAAAACATAACTTTAGTGGTATATATAAAGGTAATTTGGAAATTAATTTAATAGTGAAACCTTAGCCATTATCCTAATATATTTGAGAATAACAAGGTAGAAGCCATACTTTTACTAAAAGGCATAAAAGTCAACATCATAATGTGTATTAAACATCTTGTTGTGGAAGCAAAGTCATTACTTATAATTAATATTGTAGTAAAGGGGAAAAAATAGAATTCGAAGCTTTACAAGGTTTTAGATCATTAATTTTAACATTAATATCAAGAGAAGCCAAAATTTAAAAAAAAAATCTAATTTTTTAAAATAAAACCATGATATTTATTATTATGTACATGTTTCTAGTTGTGCCTCAAATTGTGCGATTTTATGCTTCTTATGTGTTTGTGTTGCTCTGTTAATCCTATGTTTACAACCAATCTAAGATAATCTATATTAGGATGTCATTATGGGGCTCTAGGTTTCTCTTTGTGAAGTAGGGTTTGAATTTCATCCACATGTCCTAGTTAAAAAGTAAATTGTATTTAGTTCTTAAGTGTAGGGTTGTATGTTGTAGTGACTCTTTATGCACTAATGTTGGTCAATTTAATGGGCCCTAATAATATGACCATTCTAGCCATTGTGGAAGTACTGTAGTCTCTAGCTATGACTGTGTTATGTTTTCATTGTGTAACTATATTATATGTGATATCCCTATCAACTTCCTTTAGTTTGAGCTTCATCTTCATTTGTGGTGGTTTGGCATGTTTTCCCTGATTCCCTATGTCACGCCTTGCTTGGTTCATATTTTCTTGGAATTTAAATGCATGTTCTCTATTGCAAGTATGTACCTAATCGGTGTTGTCATTGATGTCAACATATCTATGTTGTCATTGATGTCAACTATATCCCTATCTTTTGATTGATTAGAAGCCTTATATGTTGATGACATTGAGAAAATTAGCCCCTCTCGAAGAATCAGAAAGGAAATAGTGAATCACAATGAAGACAGTGAGTTGCATACTGAAGAATAGTCCAGAATATTGCTCCACATTTCTTGTAGATTGAAGGTCTTGGTCCGTGGATTGGACATTATTTAGAGGCATGTTGGAAGATGCTAAATCTTGGGTTTGAGCCTCTGGTATGAAGAGTTGAGCGAGTTACATTCACTAGAGTAAAACCTGCTTTTTCTGATTATTCACTGGTGACATGGAGAAAGTATTTTACTCTGCATTCCTCCACTTTGAAGTATTTTGCTCTGCAGTTCTAGAGGGAAGTCTGGGATGATGTTAAGTGCCTACAACTACAATGGTTCATGATTTGGTGGTCTGCAAGCTATCTTTCTTTTATGACAGTTGAAGACAGTGAAGTTCATGTGCTTCGGTGTGAAGAATCTCATGGATAAAGTGGTTAGAGTCTGTGTGGTTGCTCCTGGTGATTACAATGTGCTTGTGAATATCTCCTGATCATGTTCCTACATTTACATTGGTCTACATTAAGGAATTGAGATCATGTTTGAAGTTTATTCCCAGATAATGTAGCATGTAACCAGTCTCAACTGACTTGGTTAATACCAGTTATTGTGGAGATATATTGAAGATTGTAGAAGTATGTCGTGGCATGGAAGATTGTGTTTGAATCCTAGCTAAGGCATGGAGTGATCCGTATACATCTTTACTACATTTCCTTAGCATAATTTTGTATTAGGTCAAGACCTATTTTGTAAATGTTTGTAATGCTGACCTCAGATATTGTCCCAATGGTTGATGAATGTAATGTCGACCTTGACGTACATTCCAAGGTTGATGAATGATATATATACTTGTAATTTGGTCGTGGACAAGATATCCTGGTGTGAAAATACGAAGTTAAGTGAAGAAGTGTAGAAGGCAGAGAAGAGAAAAGGAAGAGTATTGCACTTCAGTGGAACTAAATTCAGGCATGGAGTAGATGCTAACATCTCAGTTCAAAACCCTAGGCAGTGAGCCACCCCTTGGTAGTGAGCCCTATTGGTAGTGAGCCTCTAATTTTTAGTATTGTTATAACTTATATATCTTGTGGACTAACATCCACCGTGGTTTTTCCCTTAATAGGGTTTTCCATGTAAAAATCTAGTGTCACTTGTGTGTGATCTTGCAATTGTGTTTATGTTTATGAGTTTATGCTTTCATGATTTAATCATAACAAACAACGAACAAGTGTTTAATGTTTTTAGGTGTAGAATTAGTTAAAGATTTTAGACAAGTGATTCACCCCCCCTCTCAGTTCTCTAGTTCATTTCAACAATTGGTATCAGAGCCAAGTTCCTTGGAAGAAAGATTGACCGCTTGAGGCTAATCTAGGATGTTGTATAAGAAGGAAAGTCTGCAATTTGATGGAATGAACTACTTTGCCTAGAAGATCTACATGAAAACCCATCTCCTATGCTTAGGTTATAGTGTTTGGAAGATAATTGAAAATAAGTATGAAATACCGAAGAATCGTCTGCAAACTGAAGATGAGATCAAGCAATTTGAGTTGAACATAAAAGCCAAAGGTGCCTTGGTAAGAGCCTTCTCTGAAACTGAAGTAACAAAGATCATGGAGCTGGAAACTACTTATGAAATCTAGGAAAAGCTGAAGAATTTGTATGAAGGAGGTGAATCTGTGAAGAGCGGCAAGTTGTAGAGTTTGAAGGCAAAATATGAATGTTTGAGGATGAGCAAAGATGACAACATAACATCCTTCATGCAGAAAGTCAACGAACTTGTGAGTAGCATTAGAAGTGTGGGAGGAAAAATTGAGGATATTGAAGTTGTGAACAAAATTCTTAGATCACTGCCTAAATCATATAGTCATATGGTGGCCACAATTGAAGAAGTAATGATAATGACAAAGATTACAAAAGATCAGTTGCTCGGGAGATGATAGCCTTTGAAATGAGAGAACTTGGTGATTCACTTCCAAAGACAGAGATTTCAAGGCCAACACTTCAGAAAGAATTCCCAGATCTGACAAATACAAGGTGGAACAAGATTATGAGCTTGAAGAACTTGAAGCCAACTTTGTTAATAGTCTGTTTAGAGGTATTGGTAAGTTCAAAGGAGAATTACCTTTCAAATGTTTTAGTTGTGGCAAAGTTGGTCATTATGCTTCTAGGTGCCCCACAAGAGTTCCTAAGGCAAGACTTGATAGACCTAGGATTCCAAAGAAATGTTATTATGTTGGAGATCTTGATGATGATGAAGGAGTATTAGATGGTGAACCAGATAATGCTAGTACTTCTGGTAATGAATGCTTGTTTATTGCTATTAAAGAAGAACTTGTGACTACTAATCCTGCTAGCTATGTGAAGGAAGAAAAACTAGTGGAAAGTGCCTTGGCTGCTCAAGTTGTTGAAGACAAAGATGAATGGGTTACTAATAGTGGATGCTCTCATCACATGACTAGTGAAAAAAGTAAGTTTATAAATTTGAAAAAATATGATGGAGGACATGTTAGATTTGGTGATAATACAACTGGTAAGATTTGTGGAAAGGGATCCATTTCTTTTGATGGCAAGCATAACACTGATGATGTCTTATATGTGAATGGATTAAAGCACAATCTCTTGAGTGTTGGTCAGATGTGTGGCAAAGGTTATGATCTTAGATTCAAGGATGCAAGATCTTGGAAAGCTTTGGAACAGTGATTACAACTGGTAAGAAGACAAGAGATAACATTTATCATTTGAAAGGGACTAATGAATATTGTTTGTTGGCTCAGAATGATGAAAGTTGGTTGTGGCATAGAATGTTGTGTAATATCAATTTTGACAACATTGTGAAGATAAGTTCCACTCAGGCTGTAAGAGATTTGCCCAAGCTTGTGAAGCATGCTGATACTTTGTTTAAGGAGTGTCAATTTGGAAAATAGACAAGAACAAGTTTCAAGAGCAAGGACCAATTTGTTGATGGACTACTAAATTTAGTGCATATAGATCTATGTGGACCTACCAGAGTAAGAAGTCTACAAGGAGATAGGTATTTCATGTTGTTGATTGATGATTATTCTAGAATGACTTGGGTTAGCTTCTTAAAAGAAAAAGTAGAAGCCCTAGAAAAGTTCAAAGCATTCAAGGCAATGGTTGATAATGAGCTAGATTTGAAGATAAAATGCTTGAGGTCTGATAGAGGTGGAGAGTTTACATCAAATGAGTTTAACTTCTTGTTAGGGTTTAGACAGATCAAAGCAATAAACACTAACAATTATATACAGATTAAATAACCCAAATATAACAATGAGGACTAACACAAAAGAGATCAACATAGAAATTTAATGTGGTTCACCCAATATGGGCTACATCCACAAAAACTTGTCCATCTAATGATTTTATTATCCAATGCAAAACAAATTACAAGCTCGCGAATACCTCACCATAACATACATCCCAGCTGCTTATAACAAGCTTTTTGGAAGCTTCTAGAATTAGGGTTTTGTAATGCCATTTTTCTTTTGTCAGTTGACAAAAATTAACAAATGACTTTGATCTTGCAAAAAGAGGAAAAGAAAAAATTTGGGGGTTGCGCCCCTGAACCCCTGCTTCTCGAGGGATGCCACCCCTGAACCCCCACTTCTCGGGGGCTGTCACCCCCAAACCCCTACTCAAGGCCCAGCCTAGCCCCAAACCTCGGCGAGGATACATAACTATTGTACAGTACTTGTATGATCATTCACCACATACCAACAATCTCCCACTTGGAGACTGATCAGGCTCCACAGCAAACAATCTCCCACTTGGAGACTGGTCCTGGATGACACCGTTGCACTTGCAGCTCCCACTAGATTACATGCTTGGCTAGTTTCTTATATCCACTATTATCAGTCATGAAGGCCAACAGAAACTGATGAGGAAATCAGTTTCTCCCATGTAACTGCCTTTGTGAACATATCTATAGGATTCTAACTTGTGTGAATTTTCTCTAGCTTCAATTGCCCATCCTCCAAAACTGACCAGATGAAGTGGTATCTATGCTATATGTTCTTAGGTTTTGAATTCAAAGTTGAATTCTTAGCAAGATGAACGACACTCTAGCTATCAATGTACAAAGGGCTATCTTTTTGTCATTGCCTCAATTCCTCTAGAAAATGTTGTAACCAAATCATCTCCTTGCTAGCTTCTGTAATAGAAACATACTCAGCTTTAGTGGTTGAAAGCGCAACAACCTTTTACAGTGTTGAAATCAAACTAACTGTAGTACCTCCTATAGTAAAAACATACCCTATAGTACTCCTCCTACTATCAATGTCACCTGCCAGATCAGAGTCAACAGATCCTTTGAGAGTAGAATTTGTTCCTCCAAAACATAGTTTCTTTGAAGTAGTACCTCTCAAATATCAGAGAATCCATTTTATAGAATTCCAATGTTCCATTCTTGGATTGCTCATATACTTGCTCACAACTCCCATTCCATGTGCAATATCTGTCCTTGTGTATACCATTGCATACATCAAGCTACCAACTGTTGATGCATATGGTATCTTAGACATTTTGTCTTCCTCCTCTTGTGTCTTTGGACACATCTCCTTAGTCAACTTAAAATGACTAGGCAAAGGTGTACTAACTGCTTTTGCATTCTGCATCCTTTTCAACACCTTCTCTACATCCTCACTTTGAGACAAAAATAATTTTTTGTTTGTCCTGTCCTGTGTGATCCTCATACCAAGGATTTGTTTTTCTACACCCAAATCCTTCATAGCAAATGAATTTGCTATTTTTTGCTTAAGTTCATTAATATGCTGCATGTTAGACCCGGCAACAAGCATGCCATCAACATAAAGCAATAGGATAATATAGTTGCCATTACTCAATTTCTTAAAATAAACACAATAATCAGAATGACATCTTTTGTAACCTTCTTCAACCATAAAACTATCAAATTTCAAATACCATAGCCGAGGTGCTTGTTTCAGGCCATACAAACTCTTCTTTAACCTACACACAAAATCCTCCTTACCCTTGACCTCATATCCCTATGGCTATTGCATGTATATTTCCTCTTCCAAATCCCCATGGAGAAATATTGTTTTCACATCTAGTTGTTCAAGATGCATGTTTTCCGCAGCCACAAGACTTAGAATAGTTCTAATAGAAGTCATCTTTACAACCGAAGAAAATATTTCATCAAAATCTATACCTTTTTTCTATGTAAAACCTTTTATCACGAGTCTGGCCTTATATCTTTTCATGCCTCCATCTTCTTTGTTCAACCTGTAAACCCATTTGTTTGGCAATGCTCTTTTACCTGTAGGCAATTGGACTAAGTCCCAAGTTTGATTCTGTAGAAAGGAATCCATTTCCTCTTTCATGCCTAGCTCCCACTGCTTTCTGGTATCTACCTGTATTACTTCTTCATAATCTTCAGGTTCACCAGAATCAGTTAATAACATAGAATATAATTATGGAGAAAATCTTTCTGGAGGTCTTGTTATCCTTGTAGAATGTCTAACACTTGCAGGAGTCTATGGGATAACTTGTTGCTGAGCATCAGACCTGTACCATTGGCATTTTATTTTCTAGAATCTCATCCAGCACCACATATTCCTTTTTAGCCTGTTCATCCTCCTTTTGCTGCAGCTGATCCTTATACGTGACCTTTTGATTGAATATAACATCTCTGCTCCTAATGATTTTATAATTTTCATAATCCCATAACTGATAACCAAATTCATCTACTCCATATCCAATGAAGGTATATTTTTTAGACTTAGCCTCAAGCTTAGTTCTATTTTCAATATCAACATGGACAAAAGCTTCACAACCAAAGGTTTTTAGAAATGAATAGTTTACCTTTTTACCCGTCCATGCCTCCTCTGGAATGCCACCATCCAAAGGATTTGAAGGTCCCCTGTTTATTAAATAAACAACAATATGTACAACATCTGCCCAAAAGTGTAAGGGTAGTCTAGCATGCAATCTCATGCTCTTTGCACGCTCCATAATGGTTCTATTCATCCTCTCAGACACACCATTTTCTTGTGGGGTTCTAGGAACCGTTTTCTACCTACAAATTCCATTGTATGAATAGTAATTCTCAAATTCTCTGTTGCAATACTCACCTCCATTATCAAATCTTAGACACTTCAACTTTTTTTTTGTTTCATTCTCAACCAAAGCTTTCCACTTTTTAAGAGTTTCAAATACTTTTGATTTTTGTTTTAGGAAATACACCCATTTTTTCCTAGTTGCATCATCAGTAAAAGTAACATAATAGCAAGAGCCACCAAGAGAAGATAATTGAGCTGGTCCCCATACATCTGAATGCACAAGCTCTAATTTCTCACTCTTCTCTTTACCAACTTTGAGAAATTAGATTCTTTTATGTTTTCCATAAACACAATTTTTGCAGAACTCTAAGTCAATCTGCTTCAGATCTAGTAGCAACTTTCTAGAGTGTAGGATCTTCATCCCTTTCTCACTCATGTGCCCAAGTCTATGGTGCCACAATTCTATTTTTGTCCCTGCAGCAAGTGTTATAACTATCTCAGTAGCAACTATTTTTGTAGCAGCTAAGGTAGAATAAGTATTACCAGTACACAAATACAAAGTGCCCACCTTTTCACCTTTAGCTACTACTAATGCACCTTTAGTGACCTTCTAGACTTTGTCTGAAAAGGTAACTATGCAACCTTCACTACCCAGTTGTCTTGTAGAAATTAAATTCCTTCTCAAATTTGGAACATGCTTTACCTCCTGTAGCAACCATTCATTTCCATTCTACAACTTGGTTTTAATATTTCATTTTCCAATAATCTGACAAGGTTCATTATCACCCAAATATACCTATCCAAAATCACCTTAAACATAATCTACAAAATATTTCCTATGGGGTGTGGCATGAAATGAAGCCCCTGAATCTATTACCCAGGAATCATTAGCATTATCTAAACACAGAATTAAAGTATTCTGTAATTTATTACTTGCAACATTAGCTTCCTTAATGCCATCATGTTGTCCATCTCCTTGTTTGCCCTTTCAAGACCAGCAATCCTTCCTGTAGATGATAATTAAATACAACCCGCTCTGATACTGGTTGTTAGGGTTAAGACAGATCAAAGTAATAAACACTAATAATTATATGCAGATTAAATAACCCAAATACAACAATGAGGAATAACACAAAAGAGATCAACACAAAAATTTAACGTGGTTCACCCAATATGGGCTACATCCATAGAAACTCAGCCATTTAATGATTTTATTATCCAGTGCAAAATAGATTGCAATTTATTTTGTCGGTTAACAAAAATTAACAACCGACTCTGATCATGCAAAAAGAGGGAAATTTTTTTTGGGGGGGGCTGCACCCCCAAACCCTTGCTTCTTGAGAGCTACCACCCCCGAACCCTAGCGAGGATACATAACTAGTGTACAATCGCCACATACCAACACTTCTTCTGTGAGGAGCAAGGGATAAAGAGACAATTATCTGCACCTAGGACTCCACAACAAAATGGAGTAGTTGAAAGAAAAAATAGGACAGTTCAAGAGGCTACTAGAATAATGACAAAGGAGGCTGACCTTTCAGAAGTTTATTGGAGAGAGACAATTCACACTGCTATATACATCCTAAACAAAGTCCAAGTGAAAGGTAACAATTCTAAGACTCCTTATGAATTGTGGCATGGTAAAGTTCCTACTGTGAAATATTTCAAAGTTTTTGGTAGTAAGTGTTATATCAGAAGAGATGAAGATCTAGGTAAGTTTGATACAAGATGTGATGAAGATATCTTCCTTAGATACTCTACCAAGAGAAAGGCCTACCCATGCTAGAATAACAGGTTGAAGAAGATCATTGAGAGTGCAAATGTCAAAGTTGATGAAAGCAAGGAAAAGGTATCAAGTGGATATGAATCTGATGAACCAAATGTCCCTGCAAACAAAGTAGTAGTGCAGCAAGAAGAAAACTCAGAGGAAAAAGAAGAACAAGCTCCAGAAATCATTACTAAGACACCCAGGTATGTGAATTTAAATCACTCTAAAGATGAAATCATATGAGATAAGACTAAAGGACTTCAGAATATAAGAAGGGCTGCTGATGAATATGTTAATTATTGTTTGATTTCTCAAGTGGAACTTAAAAATGTAAATGAAGCTTGCAATGATGAAAATTGGGTAAAGGCTATGGAAGAAGAATTGATGCAAATAGAGAAGAATTAGACTCGAGATCTTGTTCCCAGACCAATAGATAAAAATGTAATTGGCACCAAATGGGTCTCCAGGAACAAGATGAATGAGAATGGTGAAGTGGTAAGAAACAAAGCAAGGTTGGTATGCAAAGGATAGTCTCAAGTTGAAGGAATAGATTTTCAGGAAACATTTACACCAGTGGCAAGGATTGAAGCAATAAGAATGTTTTCAACATTTGTAGCCTACAAAGATTTCAAGGTATATCAAATGGATGTAAAGTCTGCATTCTTGAATGGAGAATTGGAAGAAGAAGTCTATATTGAACAACCAGAAGGATTCCAGTCATCAGATCAGGGTGACATGGTGTGCAGATTGAAGAAAGCATTGTATGGACTAAAACAAGCCCCCAAGGTCTGGTATGCAAGATTGGATAAATATATGATATAGTTAGAGTTCAGTAAGGGTACTGCCGACATCAATCTCTACTTCAAGATCAATGATGAACAAATCCTAATTGTTGTAGTCCTTGTTGATGGCATTATCTTTGGAGGCAATGAAGGTATGTGCATGGTTTTTGCTGAGGAAATGCAAAATGAATTTGAAATGTCCATGTTTGGTGAGATGAATTTCTTTTTAGGTTTGTAAATTAATCAATTAGATAAAGGTATCTTCATTTCTCAGTCTAAGTATGTGAAAGAGCTGTTAAAGAAGTTTGGGATGGAGTACTCTAAACCGGTAAGCACTCCCATGATAACTAGTTGTAAGTTGAGCAAAAATGATGACTCACCAATGGCAGATCAGAAAAGGTATAGATCTATGATTGGAGGATTACTTTATCTAAACCAAACTAGACCTGACATAATGCATGTAGTTTGTCTTGTGGAAAGATTTCAAGCAGAACCTAAAGAGTCACATGTAATGGTATTCAAGAGAATACTGAGATACTTGAAAGGCACAATGGATTATGGTTTGTGGTATCCAAAAGATAATGATTTTACTCTCAGTGCATACACTGATGCAGATTGGGCCGAAGATGTGGATGATAGGAAAAGTAAATGTGGAGGGCATTCTTCTTGGGAAAAAGGCTAGTATCCTGGTTAAGTAAGAAATAAGACTCAATATCTCTATCTATTGCACAAGCAAAATACATTGCAGAAGCATGTAGTTGTACTCAAGTGTTATGGATGAAGCATACATTGAAGGACATCAGAGTTGTGTATGAAGTTCCAATTGCAATATTTTGTGATAATACAAGTACTATAAATATATCAAAGAATCTTGTAATGCATTCAAGGACAAAGCATATATCCATAAGATATCACTTTCTGAGAGAAAAGGTGACAGAGAATGAAGTCAAGTTGGATTATGTATCTACAAAAGATGAGATTACAGACATTTTTACCAAGCCTCTGCCTAAGGATACTTTTGAGTATCTCAGAGAAATGTTAGGGGTTATCACCAATCCTGCTCTAAACTAAGATGCACAAGAGTGCATCAGTCCGGTGGTGCTTAGAGTCTCACCTCTAGATCTAGATTGACGCTTTAAGGGCTACTTCTCAGGGGGAGTAGTTAGAGAGTTCAGAGGAAAGTTGGATTAGAATAGCAGAGTGCAAGTATGTGCCCTTTTCCATTGATGTCAAAGGGGGAGAGAAATCATGTGAAAAACTCAGAGAGAAAGAGTACAGATGTGTAAAGAGAAAGGGGGAGAATCTTGTCATGATGGCTATTGTTGTTTTTCACATCATATGTTGCCATCAATGACAAAGGGGGAATTTATTGCAAGTATGCACCTAATCGGTGTTGTCATTGATGTCAACATATGTATGTTGTCATTGGTGTCAAATGTATCCCTATCTTTTTATTGATTAGAAGCCTTATATGTTGATGACATTGAGAAAATTAGCCCCTCCAAAAGAATTAGAAAGGAAACAGTGAATCACAGTGAAGATAGTGAGTTGCATACTGAAGAACAGTCCAAAAGATTGCTTTGCATTTCTTGTAGATTGAAGATCTTGGTCTACGGATTGGAATTTATTTAGAGGCATGTATGAAGATGTAAATCTTGAGTTTGAGCCTCTGATATGAAGAGTTGAGTGAGTTTCATTTACTAGAGTAAAACCTATTTTTTCTGATTATTCACTAGTGATAGGGAGAAAGTATTTTTCTCCGCATTCCTCCATATTGAAGTATTTTGCTCTGTGATTCTAGAGGGAAGTTTGGGATGATGATAAGTTCCTATAACTACAATGGTTTATGATTTGGTGGTCTGCAAACTATCTTTCTTTTATGACAGTTGAAGACAGTGAAGTTCACATGCTCCGGTGTGAAGAATCTCATGGATAAAGTGGTTAGAGTTTGTGCGGTTTCTCCTAGTGATTACAACATGCTTGTGGATGCCTCCTGATCATGTTCCTACATTTACATTGGTCTGCATTAAGGAATTGAGATCATGTTTGAAGTTTATTCCCAGATAACGTAGCATATAACTAGTCTCAGCTGACTTGGTTAATACCAGTGATTGTGGAGATATATTGAAGATTGTAGAAGCATGTCGTGGTGTGGAAGTTTATGTTTGAATCCTAGCTAAGGTGTGGAGTGATCTGCATACATCTTTGCTACATTGTCTTAGCATAATTTTGTATTAGGTCAAGACCTATTTTGTAAATGTTTGTAATGCCGACCTTGAAGATTGTTCCAATGGTTGATGAATGTAATGCCAACCTTGATGTACATTCCAAGGTTGATGAATGATATATATACTTGTAATTTGGTTGTGGAAAATATATCCTGGTGTGAAAATGCAAAGTTAAGTGAAGAAGTGTAGAAGACAGAGCAGAGCAGAGGAAGAGTATTGCACTTCAATGGAACTAAATTTAGGCATGGGGTAGATGCCAACATCTCAGTTCAAAGCCCCTTGGCAGTGAGCCACCCCTTGGCAGTGAGCCTTTGTCTGGGCAATGAGCCCTATTGGTAGTGAGCCTCTGATTTTAGGTATTGTTATAACTTATATATCTTGTGGACTAACATCCACCATGGTTTTTCCCTTAATAGGGTTTTCCACATAAAAATATGGTGTCACTTGTGTATGATATTGCAATTATGTTTATGTTTCTAATTTTATGCTTTCATGATTTAATCATAACAAATAGTGGACAAGTGTTCAAGGTTTTAACGTGCAGAATTAGTTAAAGATTTGAGACAACTGATTCACCCCCCGTCTCATTTGTCTGGTTCATTTCAACATTCTCTACATGTGCTTTAGCTCTTTTGAAATGTTGATTAGTACTAGCACACACTCTTAAAACTTAAACTAAATGTTTAACTCACTAGATTTGTTCTTTCTAGCCACACCATTCCTACTCACTATTTACATACCATCCCTAAGCTTATGCACAAATACCACAGTGTGTTATGTATCAATCTCCAATTGCATCAAGTGGGGGAGCCCCCATCAAGGCATTATTCCCTATATAGCTTCAATCAACCAACCTATGCTATCCTTTCATGTTTGTATTTCTTATGCATGGTGTAAAATGTATGTAGGGTTGCTAGTGGCACAGTTCTCTCTATAATTTTGCATGGCGATACATGGCCATTGATTGTGCTCCACATGTTCCTAAGTGGCAAGGGTAGTATGCCTAATTATCCTCTATGAAAAATTTAACTTTTCTTCCAAGCTAGTGTGTTAATGATATCAAGTGACAATGTGTTGACATGTTGTTCTATCAATCTTGGGCTCTCCATCAAGGGAAATTTCTCATGTAATATTTTTTACCCATTGCTAATGAATTATGGATCAAAAGGCATAGTCAACAAACTATCTTGATCTTTGCACAATATTAAACTCTTTAACTATGCTTCTTTGTATCATTTCATATACTGTGAGTACATGCAATCATTAAATTCTCTTATAGAGATTTGATGGGTTGTCACGGGAAGAATATGGTGCTCAAATACTTTACCGAGTGAAATTACCCTTCTAGGAAGCCTTCTCCTATGCACAATATGGTATTATGTCACATAATTTTACATGATCTCATTGTTTATATGTACAAAAAAATATGGAATTTGTGGAATTATGCTACATGATTCTTCGTAGATTTATGAATGATTGTAACCTTGGCAACATCCTACTAACTATCAAATTTATAGTTCCACAAATCTTAGAGAGTAGACCATAAACATAAGCCTAGGTAAATACAACCTAGGATAATGGACTAGAACTCATGACTAGATAGTGGACAACAATGGGTTAATTAGTAAAAGCTGGTAATCTGTTCTTCTTTAGGATCTAGTAAATGTAGAATGGTGTTCTGAGAGGCTTCAAACATGATAATTAAACAAGAATATTGAATCATAGTTAGGCCATTAGTGTTAGAAATAAAGGTGAACAACTATAGAATGGAAATCTGATTACAACTATAACTATTAATCTAGTGCAGAACCAAAATGGAGATAGTTATGAAATCAACACAAAGAAATAATGTGATGCAGTCAAGGTAGGAGTGTCTAGTGAGGGATTGTCCAACCTTGCAGCCTTAAACAATTAACACTATGATCATATAGATATGCAATGGAAGCTTATAGCTAAACAACAGAAAGATAATAGATATTCATGAAAACATAACACAATATATATCCTGGGAAAACCCTAACAGGGAAAAACCCAGCCTCCAAAGCTCATTCCTCATATATTATAACTTCAAATCAAATTACACATGCCACAAAGGCCTTATAGATGCTAGGCTAGAGCCCAAGGATTACAAAAGATTCATACAACAATATTCCTTCATGATTTCTTTCTTCTACATCTCAATTCTCTTCTCTGCAACTCATTCTACTTCTTGCTCTACTTTCTACTCTATTGTGCCACTCAATCGGATCAAAACAACTTTAGATCTTTCTTCTTTTCTTCCTTCCATTGATCACTGCCTAGAAACAATCCTTTATCTCTTATTTATATCCTCTGCAAGCCTTCGAATCATTATCAAGTTAGCCTAATTGCAACGACTAGTATGAAACAGATAGGTTAGACCTAAACTTAACGTATTACTTTGCTAGTGCTTAGAAATTCGTGCGGATCTTCATGAAGGTCAACCAGGTCCTAAAATTTATTGAATAATGTTCCTTTTAGCTCCTCAAGTCACAGAATTGCTCTGCAAGTCGATTAGACTTCACTGAACACTGTCAACTCTGCTTTGTGAAAACATGCAAAAATAGACAATCTTCTGATAGCGATATCTCTCTGGAATCGAACCCAAGTGATCTAGATTTTGGATATGTTGTAGGTGACTATGTCTAGATGCTAAGTCCAGCTGTACAACCTCTAATATGCAAATGCGATAAAATGTGGTATTCTCCAAGGTCACTCTCTCGATATTCTACAACTTACTGTTAACTGTCTCAATTGTTCTGAATGCTTTAAGATGCTCCTGCAGCAGACTCTTGGGGTTATTTGAAAAGTGAGCCTCTTCACTTTGGTTTGTATTATGTCAAATTCAATGTGATCCCTTAGGATAGGTTTGGCAGTCTATTTTTAGGTACTTGCAACTACCTCAAGGTCAACGGTCTGTTCAAGTCCACCCTGCAAAACTGCCTCAAGTTCTTCATCCTTTGGTGATCTAGGTTTGGTGGTCTACTTGCAAGCCTTGCATTGCCTCAATGATCAGTGGGTTGAGTAAGTCTTCTCTGCAAGCTGCCTCAATTTCGTCATCTTGTCATGGTCTAGGTTCAGCAGTCTACTTGCAAGCCTTGCACTGCCTCAATGGTCGACGGTCTGAGAAAGTCTTCTTTGTAAGTTGCCTCAAGATCAATATCAACATCAATCAATTAAGAGTTAATTAATACTTACTTGTATCCTCTGGAACAATCATGTTACTTCCTTTGATACAGTCAATACATTCCTAAATTTTTTGCAACACTTTTTGGTCTCTGTTCTAGATACAATTCCTCTCACACACTTCAGATTCTTATAGTTTCTTCTTTGCACATACTTTTCCTATACTGTTCTTCATTCCTTTATCCATGTTTCCTTTACTCTGGTACACAAACCTTCTCCTTTGGTAGAATATCTTGTCATTTCTTCTTTCTCTACCACTTGAACTTCTCTAATTTGTTATTTCTCACACTTGTCCACACAAACTTTCTCTTGCACTATTTCAGATGATGATTCTATAACAAAATTCTTCTCAGGATTAATGCTTCACCTTCTTATAGTTTCTCTATCAAATCTGATGTCTCAAAAGGTTCCTCTTCCTCTGCATAAACTATCTCTATATCAACAGGCTCTTATTCCTCTGCATAAATTATCTCTATACTAACAGGCTTTTCTTCCTCTGCACAAACTATTATTGAATGATGTACTGCTTCTCCTTCATTATCTTTTTTGATAATAGGTTCTTGATGACTTTCATTGATTGATTCTTTTCTCCTCCAAACTTGAAAACAAATTCTTCTAAATGGTCTTCTATGAAATCATCTTACATCTCTTCTACATATCCTTCAGTGTGATAAGACTTGTGACTCCTGTCATTTTTTGCTCTGTAGAATGAATTATTATCCTTGTTCTGCTGCACATAAGGTCTTCTTTCTCTACATCTAGGTCCAACACATGAATACTTCAGTATATACCCCCCTCTAAACATAAAAGTAACACATGTTTCCATTCCTATCCATCAATCCATCCATAATTCTTCTATATACAACCTGCCATAGATTTTCTCATCCTCATTTTATCCCAACACATCCTTTCAAAATGATTCCTTAATCCACAAAACTTACAAGGGTATAGATCCCAACACAATTCCTTTTCATGCCCATGTCTGTTACAATGTGAACAATACATGTCTCTTCTTCTTATTGGTTCAATAGGTTCTGTAATTCCTTGTTGATACTTTCCCAATCCTTGTCCTTCATATCCCATTCTTTGCATTATTTTGAAACCAATACCATCACCAACAACTGTAGGTTTTGTCACACTATCATCTTTAATCTCACTTTGTAAAGAAACTTCTGCATCATCACACAAATCATTAGTATCACAAGAAACATCACAAAATTTAGGTTTAGATCTCAGACTTACATTCTCTTTTTTGCATTCTACTAGTGACTATTCCAACTAATTAACATGTTCTTTCAATCCTGATAGTTCATTCTTTTGCAAACTATTTTCCTTTTTCAATTCTTCCAAACTTTCTTCTAGATCTCTGTTCCTCTTTTCTACCTTTCCAAACAAATTAAATCCTTCTTCTAATTTTGCAAATCTCTCTTCAATATCCTTAAACAACTCCAACTCTGCTTCTAGTTCTTCATTTCTCCTTCTTTCATCATTCAGTTCTGCTTCAAGGGCATCATATTTATCTTCTCCTAGTTTTTTCATCTTTTCCAACAACTTTGAATTACACCTTTTAATTTCACACAATTCTTCTTCCAAAATACCCTTTTCGCATATTAGGGTTTCATTTTATTTCTTCATCCTTTTTCCAATCTTCCCCATTGAAACAAATCAGATAAACAAATTAATTTTGAAAAGCTTACCTGAATCCTTCTTATCTTGATCTTCTTCAGCAGTGATACTTGTTACTTCTAGGGTTTCACACTTCTTTCAACACTTTCTTCTTTCCTAATAGATTCATAATCAGCCCAACAGATTCAAAACCATCTCTGATACCACTTGATGTAGTCAAGGTAGGAGGGTCTGGTGTGGGACTGTCCAACCTTGCAGCCTTAAACAATTAACACTATGATCATACAGATATGCAATGGAAGCTTACAGCTAAACAACAAAAAGATAAAAGATATTCATGAACACATAACACAAGATATATCCTGAAAAAACCCTAATAGGAAAAAACCTAGCCTCCAAAGCTCATTCCTCATATATTATAACTTCAAATCAAATTACACATGCCACAAGGGCCTTACATATGCTAGGCCATAGCCCAGGGATTACAAAAGATTCATACAACAATATTCCTTCATGATTTCTTTCTTCCACATCTCAATTCTCTACTCTACAACTCATTATGCTTCTTGCTTTGCTTTCTACTCTATTCTACTACTCAATCGGATCAAACTAACTTCAGATCTTTCTTCTTTTCTTCCTTCCATCGATCACTACCTAAAAACAATCCTTTATCTCTTATTTATATCTTCTGCAAGCCTTCAAATCATTATCAAGTCAGCTTAATTGCAATGACTAGTATGAAACGGATAGGTCCAACCTAAACATAAGGTATTGCTCCGTTGGTGCTTAGAAATTTGTGTGGATCTTCATGAAGCTCGGCCAGGTCCCAAACTTCATTGAATAATGTTCATTTTAGCTTTGTAAGTCATTGAATTACTCCACAAGCTGATTAGACTTCACTGAACACTATTAGCTCTGGTATGTGAAAACATGCAAAAATAGGCAATCTTTTGATAGCGATATCTCTCTGGAATCAAACCCAAATGATCTGGATTTTAGATATGTTGTAGGTGATTATGTCTAGATGCTAAGTCCAACTCTGTAGCCTCTAATATGTAAATGCGGTAAAATGTGGTATTCTCCAAGGTCGCTCTCTTGATATTCCGTAACTTATTGTGAACTGTCTCAATTGTTCTGAATGCTTCCAGATGCTCCTGCATCATAATGGAACAGAAGATCAAACATATAACATAGTGTTTACATGGAGAAACCCTTTCAAGAAAAACTCCACACAAGAAGAGATGCACTAGTTCATATTAACTTCAATAGAGTTTATAATAAAAAACCTATCAATCTCCTCTTTAGTCTTCAATCTAGCAGCGTCTATAATACTCATCCATAGCTGAAATACAATATCTTTTTAAAAGAGTGTTGCCTTCTAGGGAAAAAACACTAACATAACTTCTACTGTCAAATATGCAGCCTAATGATGAACAGTCTAGACTGACTGTGAAATTACAATATTTTACAAGGCAACTTTCTAAAAAATATTATTTGGGGTCGCTACCCCCAAACCCCCACTAGGGAGGCTAGGAAGTTGTTGTTACACCCCTGGACCCCCCAATGATAGTATTAGGGGGCAAGTCCCCATAACCCTCGTCAGGTACAATGATCCAAAATGCGGCTGAACCACGATCGCTACTTGGTGAATACTTCACCCCTTATGAATAATTTACAAAAAATATTAGGAGTAATTAAATACATTAGATTTACAAGGTTGATAGCACATTAATCCTAACAATTAGCAATCATACCTAGTGTATTTAATAAGCTTCTAAGATATGTCACTAAGCTAATAACATTTTAGTTGTTGCAATTAGACCTATAATATGTCAATTACATAGATAAAAATAATATTGCACACATGCAATAAAAGATAAAATTAGTTTTCCATTGCTTCATATGGTTCTCCTAATGCTTCACATACATAGTTTCAAGTTGTGAACATTGCTAACATGACTCTCTAAAATTTTATCAATTTAATCTTACTAGGGATTTAACATTGGTTATATAATTGAATCATGAAAACAACTAGGAACTAAACTACTTCTACTTTATGAAGGAATAAAGAGATAATTAAAACATGTATTGTTTTGATCCCTCACCATTTAGAGTGGTATATTTAATGGGAAAGAGTCAAAGTTTGTAGAGAGAAATCAGAGGATAAGTATGAACTATCAGTGGAAATAGACTTGCATCTCGTAATAGATGGTTTTAAGTTTTCACTGTTTAAGTGTTTTAACCTACTTAACACCTTTATAATGAATAAGACTAGTTCTTAAAAGAGTATTTTTACTACTATTTTATAACAAAAAAGAACAAAACTAATGAGGACTTATTAAAAAATGTTATTAAACAATATTTTCTCAACTAAAATTAAGAGTTCAGATTTAAAAATTTATAATAACAAAACACAATAGTACTAGAGTTCAAAATAGACAGTAGAAATGAAATCGGTAGATAATGAAGAAACTAGAAAATAAATTGCAAATCTCACTAGATAGGATGCCAATGTGTTGTACTATCCTCCAATCCATGTATTGTCATTTAGTCCACATGCCACCTAGGAATGGTAGAAAATTAAGTTTTATTTCTAGATATAGGACTAATCTACACACAAGAAGACAAAAGCAAACCAAAACATACTAGATATACCAGAAATGTATAACAAGCTAAAATTAACTCTAAACTAACAATTTCAATAAAAATAATGAAGAATAATAAAAAGAGAAGAAATATACAAAACCTCCATTTTTTTTATAATATTTGAATACATACAAGATAAAATGAGGATAAAGGGGATAAGTAATTAGGATTTTACCTTCAGGTCATGCCCCTAATTTTTTCTTAAACAATCTCCATAGTTAGTTAATGGAACAACATAAATTGGAATATGTGATCTCTTAAACCTTGTGTCTGTCTAAGAAGTTAAAAACAACAATATAGTAATAAATCTATGAATTCTAAATCCTTGGTCTATAGGGATAAACACCATAGTGTTTGTGTGGTTGGACAAGAGGTGGTAATGGTCACCAAAGAGATATGTTAATAAAAATAAAGAGGTGAAATGAGAGAGAAGATGTAGCAACAATACAATCTTATTACTCAAATAACAATAAAATGCACAACAAAATTATTAAATTGATATTATTGGAAAGAGGGAGTAGAGATGATTAAGGATTCAAATATGTCAATTAGGAGTGCAAAAATAGATACCCACAAGAAGCTTTAGCAATGGAGGTGTAACCAACAAAGTGTAGCCAAGAGAAAGAGAAGTTGAATGTGAGTTGTGTAACTCGATAATCACTTTTTGCATGAGGATCATGAGTAAGTTGAAAGGTTGCATTCAAACACATGAGAATTTTTCAACAAATAGGCATTACAATAGGTAGGAGTAGGTAGTTGGATGGGAAGCCAATGAATCAAATTTTGAAAACTCATAGGATGCTAGTGTGTCACATAGATGTCCACATGCGACACTAGCACCATAGATAACATACTCAAAAATTAAATAAATAGCTCAACATTAGTGAGAAAAATTAGAATGTGATCTAGAAATTGGAAAATTGGTGAAGGAAAAGGATAGGGTTATAGGTTTCATGTATCCTAAAACATGCTAGGGGAGATGACACCAAAGCAAGTGTAAAACATAGTGTGAAAATTGTAATTATACAATTTATTTTATTACATTTTCGCCCACATGAGTGAGCTTGTGCCATTAAATGATAAAGATAACCTAAAGTACATAAATAAAATACTAAAAAATAATATCATAATAGGATACATAGCAGTTCTTCAAGTGACGAGAGCCATGACCCTAGGATGAGAACTTGCAAAACCACAACATTAGAAATCACAATTTTGCAACACCATAATGTCATAAATATCAATCCTACAAAAATAGATATGTTAGTCCAACACTAAAATTACTATTGAAGAAAGCCTATACGAAGAGAAGAATGTGAGAATATATCTTTCTATCAAATAGAATAATTAATGTAATGAAGAGAAAGGAATGTAATTGGGACCAAGAGAGAGAAAAGTTATTAAGTGGAATGACATGACTCAAGGTCTAGCTTACAATTTACTAGATTTAACAATCTTAACCTTGTAATTAATTAATATTGTCTAGAAGATCTAACATGCTTCATGTTAGTATCCTGTATGTTAAGGATGATTTCCTAGAATATTTGAATATTTGATGCTAGACATTAGTTAAAGAGTGCCTTATTCCTTATAAGTGTATAATTTTGACGATGGCCACTCTAGCTGTTAGAGTAGGGTTAAGTTTACTTAGGTTATCTAACATTAGATCATTATTATTTAGGTGCATATTTTATTTTTCACCGTTGAGATAGTTGGGGTTGGTTGTTCCCGTACCTCATCTTTTACCCAGCTATTTATACCTGGGTTTGTACATTGTAAAATATCGCATGCCCAATGTATATTCTTCACTCTTGGTGAAATAGCTTCTCTTGTGTTGCTTCCCCCCATGGAGTGGGAATCGAAGATACGGGGCAAAATTAAAATAATTAATATGATGCAAATCGTAGACTCAGACTGCACCATGGTCCAGTTTACGGTGCGTAACATCTATGGCCATAAGTGGATCCAAGGCTATGAGGAGAGGCTGTTGAACTGGTTTGACGTGGTCTCACATATTTTATCCAACATAATGGATGTCGTGCAGGACGGAAATTACGTCCATGCCATCGCCACAGGCTTGTTTTTCGACCATCTCTACACAGTGGATCGATGGAATCCGACCTTGAGAGGCTACAATATGTTGAAAGGCGAGGCTATGATCAGAGGTGCCTTTCCTATTCAAAGTATGAGAACGTCCGTGGCAAATGAAAGCTTGTACAAGGCCATGTAGAAGGGCCTAGCTTGTGGGTGTATAAACACGCTGGAGAAAGCTCTAAAGGGACATAGCTATTGCTTCTCCAAGCCGATGGCGAAGAGGTGTAGAGCACTCTACTTAAATATCATCTATTTCAATAGTCGAACAGTTAATAGCAATTTTACACCTCATTCACAACAAAAAGTCGTAAATATTTGTCCTATTTTTATTCGCCGAAATTGACCTTTGACTATTGGAGTAGATGATATTTAAGAACAGCCGGTACAGAGACATACTAGTTTCCATCCGTTTCCTATGGGTCCATGCGCCGGATTGGGCCCCACACCTTCCAAGGGAGCTGCTTGATGAGGACGATGCACCTGGCCAACAATATGGACGAGCCTGGCAATCACGGGAGTCAGCTCCTATGTTGCTGAATGGTGTTGTATGCTCTGTTGTTTGGGAGTCCACGTGGTAGTTAGTCTGGTTTCTTTTTGGCATGGTTCTGTTGTTTGGCGGCGGTTCGTGTTTGTTTTAGGTTTTGGGTGGTAATTGTTAGTGGTTATCATGTATATTGGCCATTATAGGGCCTTTAGTGCTTTTTTATTCGGTTTATGCTGTATGGACTTGTACGTTTGGAGGAGAGATTTCTCCATTTTGTATTTGCATCCTTTTATTAATATATGGGTGGCCTACCACCGTTCAGGTTAAAAAAAAAATCAAGAAACGTTAATGAATATTAATTCATTGTACAGAAGTGGATGCAACTATCATGGACTGCACAAATAACACGTCTGTTGTCTAGCTTATTGTTTAAAAATTAAAATTATTGCACTGTGACACGCGAATTCACCGACGGCAAAGTGGCTTTCTCAGAATTGTCACGTTGGAAAATATCTAAAAAGTATGATTTAGCAATTGTCGGTCGGAAGAATAATCTCGAATGGAGAATTATTATGGTGAATTGGCTCGCTTGTATGAATTAAATTTGAAGCTGTGTTGAAGATACATTCTGTCGTGGAATATCAAGACGTGAAATGAGATTAAAATGAGAATACTGCTGTGGCACGGATCGAACTATTATTTTAGCTGAAGAACATACCAAAAAGTCAAGATTCTGATGGTAACGCTTTGAAATCTAATCAATAATTCATCCAGTCGGACACGGCAGAGAATAATAAAGCAAACATGATTGAGATTGACAAGTCATGTCTGTATCGCAGATTGCCAAAGGAAATAAATATAAGATTGAAAACAGAGAAGCCGATCGATGATCACGCCTTGAATTTCAGTGTGTGCCGCACCGAAATTCCGTGACGGGCACGGCTAAATATGTTCGACAGCGATCGACAAGAAGTCTCACTTTCAATTGCTTGCAAAGTAACAGTGTTATTAAGAGCCTTGAACCTATTTATGTGTCATGTAGCCACATTTCTTAGAAGAAAGTAAACAACAAAGGCTACATCTTGTTGGTAAACAGATTTGTTGCTTTAAAATAGTCTTCGTGAATAACTCCGTTTCGCCCTTGGATCAGCAGCAACCTGTTCACAACAGTTGAAGAATCGCAGGACTATGTCGATTCCTCTCTACGTTTGAGAGGGGCAGCTCCCTCGTATGATAGGGCTATTTGGATTTTCTAGAATCATAAGAACAAAAACAAAGAAACAATAAACACTAATGATGAAATAAGAGTTAAACTTATGAATTTAAGTTTTATGCATCCAAGTAGAGATACCAAAACTTGATGCGAAATATCTTTCTCACAATGCAACTTTGAAAGGAAAGCATACGATCATTATTAATTAAACATATGAATACCAATACCAACACATGAAATCAAGTTGAACACACATTCAAAACATTTCTTTATTGCTTTCAAACTTGAATAACACTATTTGAGTCTTTCATACACTGTCATGTGAAAAAGTGGAACTCCTTTTGATTGAAATACAATGAAGTATATATAGGTGAGGTTAGTAACCACCTAATATAACTACGTTGACCACTTTTTGTAACTACTCGGTAAAACTACCTAAGTGTACTAACTTTGCACAACTAACTTTCTTTTGTAAAGATAGTCACTTAGAGTAACTACCTAAATTAGGCACTTAAAATAACTATGTAAGAAAGAGTTAGGAGGAACCAAGGGCCCTTCATCTACATAATTCATCATGTACTGATCACATAAGGAAGGCTTTCAACCTAATAAAATGGAGTTACTCACGGGGAAAACCAAATGCCAACATATTTTGAATTTAGTAGAGATCGCCTTTTTCTTGGCACTGTCGAATGGCTGACCTCAGAGAGAAGTTTGGGATCAAATTCTTCTGCACAAGTTTCTTGTTTGTCATGGGCGACATGTCTTTTCTGCAATTGAACCATCCTTGTATCGCCTCCTTTTCGTATGTGAAGCCGTCTTCAGCAACGTAAGGATCCCGCATAACCTCCTTGAATATTGGACAGAGGAAGATACCGGGAACATGACCGGCATTCGAAGCAAGGACGACAGTGTTTCGAAGCTGATTCAACATATTCATCATAGTCAGTTCAAGGTCTGGCCTCTTCTTTCTTACCCGACATGTGCAATGCAAGGCAAGATAAGCCAGTTGAGTAGCCTGCACAACTGGCCAATCACCGGCTAAAGGATCCAAAATTTGCTCTAATTTCACACATTCTAGAGCACGTTCCACCTCCTCTACCAGTCCCCAAGCTGGTCTCTCAGTGAGCAGCTGAAGAATGACAATTCCCAAGCTGTAAACATCAGATTTGGTTGAGTATTTGCCGCTTGTAAGATATTCTGGATCCATGTAACAAAATGTGCCTTTTGGCTCCGATTCTGAGAGTAAATCATGCGGTAGAAGATGAGCTAGTCCGAAGTCACTTATTTTGCTCATATAATTTTCATCAAGGAGTATATTTTTGGGCTTGAGATCGCGGTGAACGATGGGATCTGGTTTAAAACTGTGTAGATATTGTAATGCGGAGCAAATTTCTACGGCGATGTGAATTTTGGCGTGCCAAGGGAGTAGCCGACGGGCTTTTCTGGAGCTCAGGTGATCTGCCAAGCATCCATTTGACATATATTCATAGATTACACAACCTCACTCGAGACAACCTCCTAAAGAAAGACTTGGAAAGCCTTTGCCACCGGTCTGTATAACCGTTTCCTCACATGCCGAATATTAGGCATCATGGGTGAAATGAAGTGTTTGGATGTTTGTTTAAATTATGACGAGGCACTTCAAAAATTTCTCAGGGATCGTTAGTGGTTATGAAACAAATGACAACACCCAACAATTAAAACAATGGGTTCATTCATCAGCGGTAAATGCTAGTTTAATTATTGATAAAACTTGCCAATGGAAACATGAGACCAACAACTGGCTCTAACTGGGGATGAGGACTGTAAAGGACGCGGGATGAACCTAGAATCATCTAGAAATGAACAGTGCCTTAAATCCATTGGGCAAATAGAGTCAGGATATAACATGATGTTCAAGAGAACAAGGATACCCAAAGAGACAAAAGGAGAAATGACAAAGGACACCAGAGACGAGGCAAATGAAAAAAATAACAGGAAACGAAACAAGACAGACACAACCAAAACACCTAGTTAACCTATGTACATGGTAGGCGACTCCTACCTCAAACTGCTTCCAGATGATCAAGTGAAGCCATTAACAGGCTGAGAAAAATAGGCACCTGTATGAAAAAGAGATGTGCACGGGTGAGGCACCTGGTGACTCAGTAGACATTTTAGGATGGTGAGAAAAATGAAATGTGAGAAATATGAGGACTCCTTGAATAGTACGCCAAACAACCATTTCTCATTATAAGCATCTGAATCTTTCCAAATTGAATTGGTGTTGCTCTGTGTAGCTTCAGACATATCTTCATGCATCATGTTGAGCACACCAATGTCTTCTATCTGAAGATCTTTTTGATAATCTGGTTTGCAATAAATTATCCCATGAATTGGACAACCTTCATACAATTTGTGATGTGAAGAAATCCATGTAGACACACCCATTGAATCATGCTTTTGAATATCAACTTGAGAAACATTTGTGTGAATGCACTCGTTCACAAATAAAGGATTAAGGTAGACACCTTGGCTATAGAGGGAATCATTGTCTAAATCTCTCAAGCACCAACTTGGGACATAAACATCATGAGAGTTAACTTCATTGTTGGCACAACTCCCACAACTATCCTCTGAAATAGGAGTGGCTTCTTGATCTAAAGATTTGAAAAGAGGATTGCTATGAACTTTAAATGTTCCATAAGACAAAGATTGTGCTTCTAACATGACATGGACATTTGTTAATGTATCTATATAGCTTTCAATTTTAACTTGCTCAATATTCTGTGGACCCAGTGATTCTTTTCCACGGAATTCTTCATGAAATCTGAAAACTTCATACTCCAATTGCATGTATGATAAAGAGTGAATGTTTGATGATTCATCTTCATTTTGAAGTTGATCTTTGACTTTTGTATTAACTGTACCACTAATTGAAACTCTATCAATATCTTCAAAAGTAAAGGTCTCTATTTCAGAAGCTAAGGAAGATATTTGCAAGGGTTCACTTATGGTTGCCTCTCCATTGGTTATAGTAGTACCAGGTTGTCCAATAGACGTTATACCTTTGATATCATCAACATGTCTTTCCACTTCAACGATTGGTGATGTAGGAATATCTTTTCCATATAGAAAGTCATCATCAGAAATATTGAGACACTAGTTTGGAACAAAAACTATATGAGATTCATCTTTATTCTTCTCTTCTTCATCATTTTCTTGAAGCTTGGGTTGCATGGAAGTCTTGAAATTATTTACTTCTCTTTTAAGATCCTTGTTTTCCACTTCATGGAAGACTTCTTCTTTAACATGTGATAAAGGAGAGAGGATGACATCTTCTTCACAACGAAAATCATCATTAGGAGTCTTGAGAGGCCAATTTGTGATGGAAACTTCATGAAAGAGATCTTGTGGTACTATTTCATGATCATTCTCCTCTTGGTCAGATTGCATGCATGTCAAGAGAACACTTTGCAACTCTTCTTCATCTTCTTTGTTTACACTTTGGTCCAAAATTTCTTTTGCATTCCCTTGAACATTAACCATGTCATGGGAACCTTCCACGAAAAATATAGTTGTCGAACCGGAGCAAGTTGTCACAAGAGGAGTGACATTCTTCAAAGAAACTGAGAACATGTCACCATCTGGATAGATTTCTTCTTCATCATTGCATGTTTTCATACAATCTCCTTCTTCTATCTTCATCACTTCTTCTTCTTGGTCTTCCTTAAGTGGACATGCATGTTCCGATGAGTCTCTTTCAGACACTTCCTTCAATACAGGTTCATTTGTAGGAAAAATCATTGCCTCTTCGTTGCTGTCCTCATCATGTGAAAGATATATCTCAGCATAGTTTCTTTTCTCTTCAGGTGTATGAATTTCCTCTGATAGGAAGTTGTGATTAGGAGCAAGAAAATAAGTCTTCTTCCCATCTTTTTGTTCAATCTTCTATAATGTTTGAAGCAAAGAAGGATGAATCTGGTTAGAATCGAGTTGCATGCCACCATAGAAATTCTTCAAAAACTCTACTTGCTTAGGGTCATCAATAACTTGATTTTGTTGAGTAGAGGACATAGGAGAAGGATAATCTTCATCATCACTATCACTGTCTGATTCAGGAAGTTGCATGTTATGAATCTGGGTTCTTTGATACCAAACCATCTTCTAGGATTCTTCTTTTAGATAGAGTTGCCGATCTTCCTTTCTGGGGAGATACTTGTATATTCTTGAGGAATAAAAAGGCACCAATGCTTCAGCTCATTCCCCAGCAGAGTCACCAAAAATCTGTTGGTAAACAGATTTGTTGCTTTAAAATAGCCTTTGTGAATAACTCTATTTCACCCTTGGATCAGCAACAACCTATTCACAACAGTTGAAGAATCGCAGGACTATGTCGATTCCTCTCTGCATTTGAGAGGGGCAACTCCCTCGTATGATAGGGGTATTTGGATTTTCTAGAATCATAAGAACAAAAACAAAGAAACAATAAACAATAATGATGAAATAAGAGTTAAACTTATGAATTTAAGTTCCATGCATCCAAGTAGAGATACCAAAACTTGATGCGAAATATCTTTCTCACAATGCAACTTTGAAAGGAAAGCACATGATCATTATTGATTAAACATACAAATACCAATAACAACACATGAAATCAAGTTGAATACACATTCAAAACATTTCTTTATTGCTTTCAAACTTGAATAACACTATTCGAGTCTTTCATACACTGTCATGTGAAAAAGTGGAACTCCCTTTGATTGAAATACAATGAAGTATATATAGGTGAGGTTAGTAACCACCTAAGGTAACTACCTCAAACACTTTTTGTAACTACTCAGTAAAACTACCTAAGTGTACTAACTTTGCACAACTAACTTTCTTTTGTAAAGATAGTCACTTAGAGTAACTACCTAACTTAGGCACTTATAATAACTATGTAAGAAAGAGTTAGGAGGAACCAAGGGCCCTTCATCTACATAATTCATCATGTACTGATCACATAAGGAAGGCTTTCAACCTAATAAAATGGAGTTACTCACGGGGAAAACCAAATGCCAACATATTTTGAATTTAGTAGAGATCGCCTTTTTCTTGGCACTGTCGAATAGCTGACCTCAGAGAGAAGTTTGGGATCAAATTCTTCTGCACAAGTTTCTTGTTTGTCATGGGCGACGTGTCTTTTCTACAATTGAACCATCCTTGTATCACCTCCTTTTCGTATGTGAAGCCGTCTTCAGCAATGTAAGGATCCCGCATAACCTCCTTGAATATTGGACAGAGGAAGATACTGGGAACATGACCGACGTTCGAAGCAAGGACGATAGTGTTTCAAAGCTAATTCAACATATTCATCACAGTTAGTTCAAGGTCTGGCCTCTTCTTTCTTACTCGACATGTGCAATGCAAGGCAAGATAAGCCAGTTGAGTAGCCTGCACAACTGGCCAATCACCGGCTAAAGGATCCAAAATCTGCTCCAATTTCAGACATTCTAGAGCACGTTCCACCTCCTCTACCAGTCCCCAAGCCAGTCTCTCGGTGAGTAGCTAAAGAATGACAATTCCCAGGCTATAAACATCATATTTGGTTGAGTATTTGCCACTTGTAAGATATTCTGGATCAATGTAACAAAATGTGCCTTTTGGCTCCGATTCTGAGAGTAAATCATGCGGTAGAAGATGAGCCAGTCGGAAGTCGCTTATTTTGCTCATATAATTTTCGTCAAGGAGTATATTTCTGGGCTTGAGATCGCAGTGAATGATGGGATCTAGTTTAAAACTGTGCAGATATTGTAATGCGGAGCAAATTTCTGCGGCGATGTGAATTCTGGCGTGCCAAGGGAGCGGCCGACGGGCTTTTCTGGAGCTCAGGTGATCTGCCAGTCATCTGTTTGACATATATTCATAGATTACACAACCTCGCTCGAAACAGGCTCCTAAATAAAGACTTGGAAAGCCTTTGCCACCAGTCTGTATAACTGTTTCCTCACATGCCGAATATTGGGCATCATGGGTGAAATGAAGTGTTTGGATGTTTGTTTAAGTTATGACGAGGCACTTCTTCAAAAAGTTCTCAGGGATCGTTAGTGGTTATGAAATGAATGACAACACCGGACAATTAAAACAACGGGTTCATTCATCGGCGGTAAATGCTAGTTTAATTATTGATAAAACTTGCCGATGGAAACATGAGACCAACACATCTTTAGTTTTGCCTAGAATATGATTACAAACTTCTCTTTCATAATGAACCAAAGCTTCCTTGAAGGTAGTAAGGGAAGCCTCAGCTAAGCCCTTTTTTAAAACACATAGTACATAGTCAGAATTCACAAATCTATGTGATATCAAGGAATAACTCTAGTATTTGTTGAACCAAAATCAAGATTATAGCCTTCCAACACTTGAGACAATTTATCTTTTAGTATGAGGACCTCTTGGATGCAACTCTAAACAAGAGTCTTAAACATCTCTTCTTTCTACAATAAATTCATTAAATTAAATTTAAAAAAATTGATATAATAGCACTATAACCATGTCATTGTGAAAGCTCCAATAATAGGTCTAGATCAATCACCTTGCACAAGACATTCTCAACCCGTAGAGAACCAATTATATAAAAACCTTTCTCACATTATCTAAATCATATCTCTAAATAGCTTGTGCTTCCTACTTTGGTGGCATGAGATATGCCCTAAGACTAATGTTTTCTCCCATCTTATATAATTGATATTCCAACAAAGACGAGCAACATTTTATTAACAAATCGTCATGAATGTTTAGTACTTTCAAATTCTGTGTAGAAGAGATTAAAAGATTATCAATTATTAACTTAGAATTTAATTAGCATCCAATCAAGCTTGTAATGTGGTGCAGGAGCATCCTTGGTTCAAGAGCAATCTTGCATCAACCAAAAACATTTATATTTTAGTTTGTTTGCAATTCAGTTTGTTTTCTTTCATTTTCTAGTTCAGTTCAGGTAGTTCAGTCAGTAGCAGTTTCTATATTTTGGTCCGCATTCTACCACAGTTGCATTTCACATCTTGTAGAGCTAGATTTAACACCTAGATTCATTCATCTACATCATGTCTAGAATTTAGAGCATTTGGATTAAGTACCGGAAAGATATCGCTATCAGAAGATCGACTATTTTCTCAGAACAGAGCATTCTAACAGTCTCTGATAACCAGCTAAAGGAGAAGACTTGTGGAGCATTCCTCAACTTGTGGAGCCTAATGACATCATTCAATGATCTTTGGTTCATGGCTGACCTTCCTCAAGATCTGCATATCATTCCATTCATTTGCGGAGGTGTTCTATGCGTTTAGGTCCAACGTATCCGTGTACACACATTGCAGCTCTTCATTGGAGTTTGTGACCTTCCTTGGCTGATGTGGAGGAATCTTTTGTACTGAAGATGATATATAAGGGTGTAATAGATCCCTAGGAAAGTAGTTCAGATAATTTAGAGAACCCTTAGTTTAGATTTAGCATGAAGGAGCTTCAAAGCCATATCTTGCGCACATTGTGATAGTCTATAATCAGGCCTTTGATCCCTACTTGTAAGCCCATATGATGCTGGCCAGATTGTATTTGAATTCTATTATATATTGAATGACTGAATCTGTGTCTGTTTCATATATTTGAGTTGTTTCTGTTGTGTTTACTCTTGCTGCATGGTCTGGACAATTCATTTTGTGAACCCTCCTACCGTGATTGCACCAAGTGGTATCAGAGTGAGAGTTTGAATGTTTGGGAGTGAGTTGAGCAAAGTTGGAAAAGGAATTCCATAAGATCTTGCTGTGGATAGATCACCAAATTAAGGTAGGTTACTTGTGTCATAACTAATTACCAATCGTGAAGCAGTTGTCACATTGTAGCCCGATTGCTGAACTTGAGGTAGTTTGCACTTGATCCTAGGAAGAATGACGCCGAGGAGAGTTGTTGATGTTGGAACAATGGTTGGTAGAATGGATAAGATGATGGAGATTATGAAAACAATGCAAATTCATTTGGATGTTGTTGAAGAAGATAGATGAAGAGGATTGACACCGAGACCTAATGTTGAAAGTGATGATGAAGAATTTCAATCCATCGAACAAATTGGTGAAACCCTAGGAGGTGATGAAGAAGAAGAATCAGATCAAGTAAAGATGTTGCGAGCTATTTTGAAGATTAGAAAAAGACCTAGAGTTGATGTACCGAATTATACTGGTAATTTGAACCCTAAAGAATTGATTGACTGGATAAATGGCATGGAAGAATACTTTGAGTATGAAGAGATTGAAGATCCAGAGAAGGTGAAATTTGCAAAGACAAAATTGAAAGGACATGCTGCTATATGGTGGAAAGAAGTACAGTTGGAAAGAAATAGAAGAGGAAAAGAAAAGATTACAAAGTGGGATAGGATGGTGACAAAATTGAAGAATCAATTCATACCTGCTGACTATGAGTTGGAGTTGTTGAAAAGAATACAAAACCTGAGACAAAAGGAGAAGTCTGTGAAGGAGTACACTAAGGAATTTCATAAGATGATTATAAGGATAGGACATAGCGAAGCAAGCAAGGAGAAAGTAGCTAGATACATTAATGGACTGAGATTGAACATTCAAGAAGAACTGAGATTGGTAAGGATGACATCTTTGGAAGAAGCATATCAGTTTGCCCTTAAAGTTGAAGAGAAGATGAATAAAAGACATGATCTGAGATAGAAAGGCAGAGGAGGTAAATTTTAGAGAGGTAGAATATTTTCCAGAGGAGATAGATCACATTTAGAGCAGAACAAGTTTGACAGCACATTTAGGAAGGAGGACATAGATAATAATGTTTGCTAGAGAGATGACATAAATTTTTACCAAAGAGGAAACCCTAGTGCATACCAGAATGAAGGATATAGAAGAGAGGGAAGAGGATTTGATAAGAGAACTTTCAAATGCACTTGTTACAAGTGTGGAGGTGAAGGAAATAGAGCATTTGAATGTAATCAGGGTAGTACAAGTAGGAAGACAGAGAACAGTGGAAGAGCAACCTATGTTGAAGAAGAACCTATTGGATCACCTAGTTCTGTTGGTAAGCTAGAGAAAGGAGAATCATTGGTGATGAGGAGAGCACTATTTCAAGTAGAAACAAATGAGGAACCATCGTAGAGGAAAAGTTTGTTTAGGACAAGATACAAATAAGGAGGTAAGTTTTGTAAAGTTGTGATTGATAGTGGTAGTTCAGATAACCTAGTTTCAGAGGAGATGGTGACTAAGCTGAAGTTGGAAAGATTGAAACACCCTAAGCCCTATTAGATAGCATGGATTCATGATGATCATAAGGTACTGGTGAGTGAACAATGTTTGGTGAAATTTCATATTGGATCTTATCATGATGAAGTCTTGTGTGATATTCTGCCTATGGATGTATGTCATATCTTGTTTGGTAGACCTTGGTAGTATGATAGAAAAACTATACACGATGGGAGAAAGAATTAACATACACTATAACAACAAATGGAAAGAGAATTATTTTGATTCCTTTAGAAGATGATCCTAAGAGTGAAGTATGTGGAAATGTTAGAATCTGTTTGGTAGATGGAATAAAATTTCTAGATGGTTTGAGACATGATAATATGTATTATGATTTGATCCCTAAGAAAACTGAAATATTGAAGAAAGAGACTAGAGGAGAACAATCAGAGGAGATAACAAAGTTGTTGATAGAGTATGAAGACATCATATTAGATAATGTACCCAAAGGATTGCCACCTATAAGGAGTATCAGTCATCACATGGATCTTATACCGGAAGCAAGTTTACCTAACAAAGTAGCACACAGAATGACACCGACAGAGAATGAAGAATTAAATAGACAGATACATGAGTTGTTGAATGAAAGGCTTGATAAGAGAAATCTTGAGTCCTTGTGCAGTACCTACAGTATTAGCACCTAAGAAAGATGGAGAATGGAGAATGTGTATTGACTCTAGAGTAATAAACAACATCATAGTTAAGTATCGATTTCCTTTACCTAGGATGGATGATATCATAGATTGTTTGAGTGGAGAAAGATATTTCACAAAGATAGACTTGAAGAATGGATACCATCAGATCAAAATCAGAGAAGGAGATGAATGGAAGATTTCTTTTAAGACAAATGAAGGATTGTATGAGTGGTTGGTGATGCCTTTTGGATTAACAAATGCACTGAGTACTTCATGAGATTGATGAATGAAGTCTTGAATAAATTCCTGGGTAAGTTTGTGATTGTATACTTAGATGATAATCTAATTTTCAGTAAGACAAAAGAAGAACATTTGTGTCATATTAGTGTTGGCAAGAGACACTATATGGATTCATGAATGTTGTCATTGATGGCAACAAAGTTCATCCCACACATCCACAGGACATGGTATGTCTCTACCAGAAGTCAGAGTGAAGAATGTTGTGGTCCAATAAACAAGAACAAAGCATGTGGCGAGGTTCGACAGACAGGTCCAGGTCTCTCAGAGAAAGTATCTTGGTAAAGTGCAGATTTGGGGAAGTCAAGAGGAGTATCTTGACTGATAGATTCCAAGGTTTGAGCCTTCGTTGTGAAAAGGATAAAGAGATATGAATGCTTGAGTGTCAGGTTCCCAAGTGACAATGTGAACAGAGGAAGAACTAACTAGCAGAACATCAGACATTATTCCAGATGTGTTACTGATATTGGTAAAGGTTATGAAGGCATGAATTATGTTTGGCCGACATGATTAATGATTTCCACAAGTATATTCTTGATCCACATTACTTGGTGTGCAAGGATTCAGCCGACAGATCAGAGTTTGTGAAAAGATTGACTATTCCGGGTGCCGACTAGAAAGGTGATGAAATCACTTGTGTGGATATATATACATGATGGATTTAGTTGTGAGATGTGTCATGGTTGTTGGTGATGTGCGAATAAAAGAAGAGTAGAGCAGAAGCAGTAAGGAAGGTCTGATATGTGAAAGGAAAGTAGCATAAGTGAAGAGGAAATATGAAGTGCAGCAGGTCAGTGTACTGAGCCTAACTGGAACTGAACTCTAGCATATGTGGATGCTACCAATTAGTTCAAGTATTGTATAACACTCTTTTTGTAGATAGTGTGTCTCTTATAGGTAGTGTGCCTTCTTGTGAGCAGTGTGCTCGGGCTGTGAGCCCTAATTGGCAAGTGCTATTTTGTATTTCCATTCTTCTAACAAAGAATACAATCTTGGGTTAATCACCTCGTGGTTTTCTCCCTTAACAAGGTTTCCACGTCAAAAACATTGTGTCATGTGTATTTCCATTTCATAGTTATGTTTGCTTATTTGGATTAATGCTGCATTGATTATTAAGAAAGTGAAGAAAGAAGAAAATAGTAGGATAACTAATTCACCCCCCCTCTCAGTTATCAACAATTGAAGAAAATAGTAGGATAACTGATTCACCCCCCCTCTCAGTTATCAACAATTGGTATCAGAGCTAAGTTCCTCCTAACAGAGCCTAATAGCTTGAGGACGATCTGGGGATTCAAATGGATGCATATGGTTTAAGGGAGCAACTCAAGACTGCACTTGATGATCTTGAACAATCAAACTCTGAAGTCAATGATTAAAATAAAGACTCAAATAGGCTAATGATTTCATGAGAGAACTAAAAGACAAATTAAGTCTCTCTATGAAAAAGAGAAAGGAGCTGCTTCAACAATTGGCAAGACAAGGTGAAGCAAATGATGCAAATGAAGAGCTGAAGGAAAAAACTGAGTTGTGTGAAAAGTTATCAAAAGAAATCATTATGGTAAGACATGAAATGGAATCAGGAGTCATGAAGTTTACCCAAGAAGTTGAAGAGAAAAGAAAAACTGAAGATAATCTAAGACAATCTCTCAAAGAGAAATCACAAGATTGCCACCAGATGGATAGAATTATCAGACATCTTGAATCTGATCTTGAAGATGCTAAAGATAATGAAGAAAAACTTGAGGATCAAATTGTCTCTCTCAAAAGGGATCTTCAAACAGCAAATGAATATAAAGAGAAATTCAAGATAAGTTCTGCTCAACTTGAAGTTCTTGGAAGTCAAAAGAAGGTAGATGACAAGTGTGGTTTGGGATATGAGAAAGGAGAAAGCTCCAGATCCAATTAGAAGAATTTTGGATCAGAAAATCTAAGGAACGGGCCTAGAAGACCTCCGGTAAGATAGCCTAATGCTCAAAGATATCCATCCTTCAATGGATACTGCCACAACTATAACAACTTTGGTCATAAAGCCAATCAGTGCAGAAAGAGAATGAATCATACTAGTTCATCCTTCTCCGGATAGTGTTTCAACTGCAAAAGGTATGGTCACAAATCTCATGAATGCAGAAATATGCAAATGAACAAAACATTCAATGGTAGATGCTTTGCATGCAATAGAATAGGTCATATGGCTAATCAATGCAGATCAAGAGGATATCAGTCAAATATGCAAAGAAATGTTATTTGCCAAATCTACAATAGATCCGGTCATAGTGCAAAATTTTGTAGAAGCAAGAATCAGGACAAAAGAGGTCTGGTATATCATAATCAGAATCAAGATAAGGGTAAACAAAAAGTGAATGCGGATGAAGTTAAAAGTGAAATGAACAAGACTTGGGTGAAGAAAAGTACAGAGAATGTAGAGGTTGGATCCACACTAGACTCTAGTGCTGATATTCCTTCTAAAAATTAAAAAGTGAGCTTTGGCTCAGGGGGAGACTCAAAGAAAACCTTGGTCCCCCAGCTAGTCAATTGGTGCTAGAACTGGCACAAGAAGAGTTGCGGATTGAAGGGCTCATAAGGGAAACATCCAAACAAACTATGGTTAAGATTTGGAAGATCTGCATGACATTTAAAGATCAGGACTGATCTGGTTCTTCAACTCATCCGAATAAGGCCAACCGAAATAACTTAGGTCGAGCATTTATTGCAACTTGACATTAGGGTTTGCGGAGCAATATAAGGGTTTTCTCATTAATCACTTGTTCATTCTGCATTCAAGAAGAAGAGAGAAAAGTAGCTCTGCAACTACTTCTCCCAAAGATCAAGGCGATTCTTCATACAGCTCAATCCGGATTTCATCGTGTGTGCCCTAAATAGTGTAAAAGGTATTCTTCGTTCTTGATATTTCTCAGTAAGATTCTTTGATGATGGCTACTCTGAATATAGTAAAGATTTCTGATAGACCTCGCCCCGTATTTAAGAAGCATCCATACAAATCCTTCGAGGTAGATCCCCTAGGAGCCTTCTCTAGTGTTCTGCATGGTGTTTTGCACACCGAAGATATTAGGGTTTACATACACGCAAATGTTGAAGAGTTTGGGGAATTCAAACTAAGAGATATCTATCACAAACAACTGTTAGATGATTCATTTGAGCTCAAACCCCAATACAAGGGGCTCCAGAATAAGCACTTTGCACAATACATACATTTCCCCTGTTTTACTGAGGATGAATGGGTCAGGTATATTTTGAGCAGAATACATGACAACTTCATGTGGTTAAATGGACCATTCAAAATCACAAAAGATGCCATCAGGGAAGTTACCAGATTACACTCATCCGGTGGGATTCCTGTTCTTAAATATGTGAAGAATCAAACTATGAGTGAGGCTACCGGATCCAAGTTTGACAAAAGAGCAATGACAGTAGATGACATCTCTGATCCGGATGTCAAGTATGCCTCCATGATCATTGGATATAAAATATATCATTCTAGCAGGGAAAATTCAGTATGTGGAACGACCATCTACACCGCTTATGAAATGCTAAGAAAGGATGCAGACTATGATCTTTGTCAGCTTCTCTTGAACCAACTCTTGGAGAATCTACAGAAAATAAAGAAAAATAAAAAGAATTCATTCAAGTATGGTGGATTAATATTGTGCTTATTCTTCTACTTTATGAATGAGCTTCCCAGAACTAATGGCTGGGTGTGGGAGAATGATAGACCAGTAGCTATCCAAATCAGAGATTATTTGCATGGACTTGGTAATGACAAAGCACAAAATATAGCCCTGTCGGGATACTTCAAGAATATCTAGAACATGATGCAAGCAAGAGAAAGGATTCCCTAGTCTCTTGTTGAGAAATACAAAGACACAGTATGTTTCATGGTTGAGACCGATCAGTGCCTAATGGAGGCAGTAGAACCAAGAACTATATGGATCATGCCCATGGGGTATGAAGTTGATGAACAAATTATAGTGCTGCATGTTCAACACATGCTCAGTCAGCCAAAGGACCTAAAAGCAGAAAGATTTGGAACCTTTGAAGAAGTAAGTGTGAAAATTCATACAGAGCTAAGGCAACTAGAGATCAAGAGGAAAGTGAGAAAAGAAGTAGAAGATGTTGCCAAAGGCTTTGGGATCTCAAAGGAGGCACTTGATGCCAATAGGAAAAAGATGGAAAAGGCTGAGGAAGAGAAGAAAAAGGCAGAAAAGAAAAGTAAGGAAAGTGCTTTGGTAGAATCTTCCACCCAGATAAGATCATCAAAGAGATCAGCACCTGTCCCTGCTAAAAGATCAAAACTGGAAGTCCAGGCATCCGGAAAAGGAGAAAAGAGAACAAAGAAAAAGGCAACAAGGTCCTATGTTAGCCCAAAGGATGATGAAGAAACTGAATCAGATGAGGAGATAAGGAAACTGAAGAAGAAGAAGAAATCATCTGGTGAACACTCTACCAGTCAAGGTGAAGAAGAGAAGGAAGAGGAATTTGTTGAAAAACCCACTCTATCCTTAGATGTTGTAGTGAAAGCAGTCACTGTGGATGGGAACCTACAACCCTTAACAGAATTCTATGATGAATATAATGAAGCAGATAAAAAGATTATGGAGGAAGCCACAGTTCAATTTTTTAACACTTACAACAAAGCTTTTATTGAAATTATCTCTCTAATTCCCAAAAGCTTAGAGAAAAGGCTTGAAATGAGGAAGAATAATGCTCGAGCAAAAGATCTCGAGATTCGAGAATAGGTCGCCATTCAGCTCTTCCCTTCAATCACTCCGCAACAAATGAACATGATCTTTAAAGATTGCAAGGATGAGTTCCGGAGCAAAGCCAGGATGAATTAGCTAATGCTCGGTGAAACCGACAAAGTGGCAAGAGAAACTGAAGAGATCCTCCGAAATGCTTTTAAGAAATTCAACATTCCAATCATAGAGGACTTGGGTACTGACCCCTCAACCACAAGTGTTGCAGAAGAGTCTACTGAGAAAATGACAGAAGACGTAATGGACTCCGGTGCAGAAACAACTAAGGACTTGGAATCCTTGGCTCCGGAAGAAGTGGTCCATGAACAGACTAACATCTCTCCTCCGGTTTCCCCTGCTGACTCCAGGTCAAAAGGAGAAGAAAGAGTAAAGGAGAAAGAAGTAGAGGTGAAGGGAAAAGAAGATGAGAGTACCAAGGTTGCAGAAGGAGAGAAGACCGCAATTGCTAGTAGTAAGAATGTAGAAGGAGAAAAAGCTCCAAAAGACAGTTCTATGACTGTAGAAGAAAAGAAAAATCTGTCTCCGGCAAGAGACACTACAAAATCAGTCAAGGACTTTTTGACAAAAGCAGCTATGGAGATTGATGAATGGGAACTGCTAAAAGGGCCATTAGACTTTGACTCTCTATCACCGGTGCAAACAATGAAAATAGCTTCATTTGCAAATGTGAAGGCCAAAGAGAAACTACTGAAATCTCACATGGAAGACTGTGAGCTTATAGAGGTAGCATCCTGAGTTTTGGAAAAGATCATGCCATCTTTTTAGAGGGATCTCATAGCCTCCTCTTCCGGAAATATCAAAACTCTAGTCAGTAGTGTTAGTACACATTTTGATTCTCTAGAGAAGTCAGCTGAAGAAAAGGTTCAGAAGGAGTTTTTGGATAAAAGATTCTCTGAAGTATAGGGTCTGATAACAAATGATAGGAGAGTTATGGATATTGGAATAAAGAGCCTAGAAAATGCTCTTAAGGATGGCAGAAATATGTACAAATTTTGCTTATCTTGGCCCACAGTGACCAAATACATTGAGAGGAAAGTAAAAGAACAAGAGGATAAACTCCTAAGTTTATCTCAAAGTTTTGATCCTCTCTCATCCTCCATAGTAAATCAAGAGTGTCAGTCTATTGCAATCACAAATGCAATAAAGAATTTTGAGAAGGAAAGGAAGAACATAATTAGCCAGATGGGTGAACTTAGAAGGATCATTATCCCTAAGTTAGAGGCCATGCATGAGGCCATAAATGATGCTCACACTACTGCCTGGACCAATGATTTGTAAGATCTTAAGAGGGCAGAAGCTTTTTTGTTCCTGTTGAGTGGTCACATCTCAATTTTGGACAGGATGAAGCAGAGTTGGGTGATAGAAGTTGTACAGTTGAAGAATACTTTTGCAGACATACTTAAGTATATGTAAATACAAATTGTATATATACTTATGCGGATATGTATAGACTGTTTTTGAAAATTTTGGTGTGCGGACCCTACCCTTTGCCATTGATGTCAAAGGGGGAGTGAGGAGTACTGAAAAATGAGGAATCCAACTAAGGGGGAGTTCCAGAAAATGTATATAAAAATAGAGCATCAGCCAAGGGGGAGCATAGTGTAAACACTTAGTCATTTTTCACTAAGTGTTGCCATCAATGCCAAAGGGGGAGATTGTTGGCAAGAGACACTATATGGATTTATGAATGTTGTCATTGATGGCAACAAAGTTCATCCCACACATCCGCAAGACATGGTATGTCTCTACCAGAAGTCAGAGTGAAGAATGTTGTGGTCCGGTAAACAAGAACAGAGCATGTGGCGAGGTCTGACAGACAGGTCTGGATCTCTCAGAGGAAGTATCTTGGTAAAGTGTGGATTTGGGGAAGTCAAGAGGCGTATCTTGACTGATAGATTCCAAGGTTTGAGCCTCCGGTGTGAAAAGGATAAAGAGATATGAATGCTTGAGTGTTGGGTTCCCAAGTGATAGTGTGAACAAAGGAAGAATTGACTAGCAAAACATCAGACATTATTCTGAATGTGTTACTGATGTTGGTAAAGGTTATGAAGGCATGAATTATGTTTGGCTGACATGATTAATTATTTCCACAAGTATATTCTTGATTTGCATTACTTGGTGTGCAAGGATTCAGCTGACAGATCAGAGTTTGTGAAAAGATTGACTATTCCAGGTGCTGACTAGAAAGGCGATGAAATCACTTGTGCAGATATATATACATGATGGATTTAGTTGTGAGATGTGTCGTGGTTGTTGGTGATGTGCGAATAAAAGCAGAGCAGAGCAGAAGCAGTAAGGAAGGTCCAGTATGTGAAAGGAAAGCAGCATAAGTGAAGTGGAAACATGAAGTGTAGCAGGTCAATGTACTGAGCCTAACCGGAACTAAACTCTAGCATATGTGGATGCTACCAATCAGTTCAAGTATTGTATAACGCTCTTTTTGTAGACAGTGTGTCTCTTGCAGGCAGTGTGCCTTCTTGTGAGTAGTGTGCTCAGGCTGTGAGCCCTAATTGGCAAGTGCCATTTTGTATTTCCATTCTTCTAACAGAGAATACAATCTTGGGTTAATCACCCCATGGTTTTCTCCCTTAACAGGGTTTCCACGTCAAAAATATTGTGTCATGTGTATTTCCATTTCATAGTTATTTTTGCTAATTTGGATTAATGCTGCATTGATTATTAAGAAAGTGAAGAAAGAACAAAATAGTAGGATAACTCATTCACCCCCCCTCAGTTATCAACAATTAGACAAGTTTTGCAGAGGTTGAGAGAAGAGAAATTGTTGATAAACATTAAGAAATGTAGTTTCATGAAGGAAGAGTTGGTGTATTTGGGATTTATGATTTTTGCGGAAGGATTGATGATGGACCCTGAGAAAGTAAGAACAATTGTTGAATGGCCTACACTAGAGAGCATTGGAGAGGTTAGATCATTTCATGGATTGGCTAGTTTCTACTTGAAGTTCATCAGAAATTTCATTTCAATATGTAACCCTATGACAGAGACAATGAGAGGTGATAGAAAAGACTTTAAGTGGACATTAGGAGCAGATAAAAGTTTTGAATTGTTGAAGCAGAAAGTGATAGAGCAACTTGTTTTAGCGTTACCAGATTTCAATAAGGTATTTCAAGTTGATTGTGATGCAAGTGGAAATGTGATTGGAGTAGTATTAAGTCAAGAAGGTAGACATGTAGCATATTTCAGTGCGAAGTTGAATGATGCAAGGAGAAGATATTTAGTCTATGACCAAGAGTTATATGCCATAATTCAAGCCTTGAAGAAGTGGAGACATTACTTGTTGCCTAAAGAGTTTGTACTATATACAGATTATCAAGCTTTGTAGTATTTGAACAGTCAAGGTAAGTTGAATCAGAGACATATGAGATGGGTAGAGTTCATGCAGAGTTAGAATTTCATGTTGAACCATAGGAGTGGAAAATCAAACAAAGTTGTTGATGCGTTGAGTAGAAGAAGAAACTTGTTGACAAAAATGCAAGTGGAAGTGTTGGGTTTTGATGAATTGAAGAACATGTATGAGGGAGACACTAATTTTGTAGAACCTTGGAAAGCATGTAAGGAACTTGTTGTGACAAATAGGAGTAAGTTGTTGGATTATTTCATTCAGGAAGATATGTTGTTAAGAAGAAATCAGTTGTGCATACCTAAGAGTTCAATGAGAGACAATTTGATCAAGGAGAAACACAGTGGTAGATTGGCAAGACATTTTGGCATTGATAAGACAGTGGCTTTGGTAAGTGAAAACTACTTTTCACCTCAGATACATAAGGACGTTAGGAGATTTTTGGAGAGTTGTAGAGTTTGTCAAGTTGCAAAAGGGAGTAGTCAGAATATTAGATTATATAGACCTTTGATAGTACCAGAGAGATCTTGGGAAGACATAAGCATGGATTTTGTAATGGGATTGCCAAAGACATAGAGAGGACATGATTCAATATTTGTAGTGGTTGACAGATTTTCAAAGATGACTCATTTCATACCTTGTAAGAAGACAACTAATGCAGTGCATATAGCTAACCTACTTTTCAAGGAGATTGTGAGATTACATGGATTACCTAAGAGTATAGTTTCAGACAGAGACACAAAGTTTGTTGGATAATTTTGGAAGACATTTTGGAAGAAGATGAAGACATATTTGAAGTTTATTTCAAAATTTCACCCACAGACTGATGGACAGACAGAGGTAGTGAATAGAAGTTTGGGAAACCTATTAAGATGTTTGGTTGTAGAGATGACAACAAGTTGGGATTTGACTCTTTCACAAGCAGAGTTTGCATACAATAATTCAATAAATAGGAGTATCGAAAGAACACCTTTTGAAATTGTTACTAGAGTAAATCCTAGAGGAGTTGCAGAATTGAGGGACATTGGTATGGAAGAAAAGAGAAGTGCAAAAATAGAGGAATTTGTAGATCACATGAAGATAGTGCATAATCAGGTGAAGAAGCATTTGGAGGATATGAATAGTAAGTATAAGGACAAGGTAGATGAGAAGAGAAGACATAAGGAATTTGAAGTTGGAGATGAAGTAATGGTATACTTGAGAAAAGAGAGATTTCCAGTTGGAACATATAACAAGTTGAAGATGAAGAAGTTTGGACCTTGTAAGATACTTAGAAAATTTGATTTGGGAAATGCATATGAAGTAGAGTTACTGGAGACATTGAGGATATCACCTATTTTCAACATTGCAGACCTTTATCAGTATCATGAAGTAGAGTTTAGTGATAGTATGGAAGAAGACTTGAAGCAGCAGTTACCACAACAAGCATCGGAGGAGATTGAAGACATTTTGGATAGCAGAGTTGGATGCAGCACTAGAGGAAGACAATACAAAGAATATCTTGTGAAGTGGAAAGGTGGATCGGAAGAAGATTCAGCATGGATTTCTCAGGCTGAGGTGGACCGTCTTAGTTCTCCCCTAACCCCAACAAAGTGAGGGACTCACTTCTTTAGTAACCCCAGATGTCTGATGCAAGAGCATCCTTGGTTCAAGAGCAATATTTCATCAACCAAAATATTTGCATTTCAGTTTGTTTGCAGTTTAGTTTGTTTTCTTTCATTTTCCAATTCAATTCAAGCAGTTTAGTCAGTAGTAGTTTCTATATTTTGGTTCGCATTCTTCTGCAGTTGCATTTCACATCTTGCGGAGCTTGATTTAATACCTAGATTCATTCATCTACATCATATCCACAATTCAAAGCATTTGGATTATGTACCGGAAAGATATTGCTATCAGAAGATCGACTGTTTTCTCAGAATAGAGCATTTTGACAGTCTCTAATAACCAGGTAAAGGAGAAGACTTGTGGAGCAATCCTTGACTTGTGGAGCCTAATGACACATCATTCAATGATCTTTGGTTCATGGCCGACCTTCCTTGAGATCCACACATTATTCCATTTATTTGTGGAGGTGTTCTATGTGTTTTGGTCTAACCTATCCGTGTACACATGTTACAGCTCTTCATTGGAGTTTGTGATCTTCCTTGGCTGACACGGAGGAATATTTTGTACCAGAGATGATATATAAGGATGTAATAGATCCCTAGGAAAGTAGTTCGGATAATTTAGAGAACCCTTAGTTTAGATTTGGCATGAAGGAGCTTCAAAGCCATATCTTGTGCATATTCTGATAGTCTGTAATCAGGCCTTTGAGCCCTACTTGTAAGCCCCTATGATGTTGACCAGATTGTATTTGAATTCTATTATATACTGAATGATTGAATCTATGTTTGTTTCATATCTTTGAGTTGTTTCTATTGTGTTTACTCTTGTTGCACAGTTTGGACAGTTCATTCTATGAACCCTCCTACCATGACTGCACCATAATGACACCATTCACATGCTAAAGCTCATGACAATATGAGTCCATAGTTAGAAGTGTTCCAAAGTGTCATTTGCCACAAAATTAATGAATCTCCAAAATGAATGAACATGACTTAGAGTACTAAATGTAGGATGGAGGCTTGATGTTGTGAATGATGAGCCATATCGATAATACCTGCACAAAACAATACACAAATGGTTAGCATGGATCATTGAGACCCAAGGAGTTAGAAACCCCCCTTTGGTGATCTAGGTCATTTGGACTTGTTCTCTCCTTTATAACAATTTCCTCTAAATTCACAACTTCCATGAATGAATGGAAGTGTCCACCAAAAGATCATATGAAGAATCAACTGCATAATTTTCTAGAACATTGATTGCTTGATTGGCTTCTTGATAACAATGTCCAATTTCAAATGAAGAAAGGTCCTCCAAAAGGCCCCAAACATTCTTTAAAATGTAAGGTTATTCTACAATAGTGTGTCCTAGCTATAGGATGGGCCAAAAATTTGCCCAAGGTGCCAAATTTTGTAAAACACTTTTGAATGAAGGTATACCTTCGACAATGAAGGTATTTTTTAATTATTAAATGTTTCATGAGCTTTGAATGAAGGTGGGTACCTTTGAATGAAGGCCCTTCTTTTTAGTTTTTTAATGCTTCACATTCAAAACCCTTCAAATGAAGGTACCCTCTAATGAAGGTACCTTTCATTCAAAGGTCTTAAAGATGCCATCTCATTGTTGCTCATAAGAAATTTTTTATTTCAAAGAAAGGGATGGACCATCAAATGGAGTGATCATGTCATATAATTTTGTAGGATTGTAGGACTCAAAGTAAGATTTTTGACTTAGGCCAAAAATGTGATAGAAAGTCAAAATTTTGTTAAAAAAATTAATTTCAATGTCCCACTTAGGCCAAAAAGTGGGATACACTATTGTGGGATCACCCTAGTATTAATTCTCCATTTCATAGTTGATATGTTCTTCAAGGAATTTATAATTGTCATAGAGTCACCTTTGATAATAGTTTGGTGAATGTCTACCTTCTTGATCAGTTTGAGATCTATAATGAAGGCTTGAGCTTCAACCTCATTATTAATAGCATTACCAACTTTTCTAGAAGCCAAACAATATCTTTAATAATACAACCTACACTATATAGTTTTAGTTCCCTCTACTATCATTGTCAATGTTTAACTTAACAAATCCTTTTTGAGAGGGCACCTATCTTATTAAATATTTTTCCAGTTTAACATAGTTTTTATAGTAGAAAACACACTATTAGTGATTGGAGGCTTGAAATAGATTCATGATTTCAATAGAAAATTATCCCATAGAGTAAAGAGTTTTTTAGCGTGAATAATACCTAATGTAGCCATAACATTTTCATAGATAATGATCTCCAATTTTAAAATCACCTCCTCAAGATGAGAACCTTTTCTTCAAGAAGATTATTAAATTTTTGTGATAGAGGGAAAAAAAATAATCTACTAAATTTCTATTCCACACTCAAAATAAATTGTGTTGATTTATAAACTAGATTAACTTATTCAAAATTTATCTCACTCCTGCAAATCAGACTAGAGCATGAAATGACTTTCAAAAATAGACTTCAAGAAAAGAAATAATACAAAATGTTGAACTTGTCAAAATAATTTGGAGGCCTCAGCCAAGGATGAGAATGTGTCATGTGTACATCTATGCTAAGTGGTTCCATCTATAGAGCTCTATACAGATGGTGGAGTTCAATAGGGTTATCTGGATTCTTTGTGGGGTTCTCCTCTTTCACTTGTGAAATCTAAGAGTTAACCTTTATAGCACAACAAGACCAATTACAAGCGTAATATCTAGATAAACAATTAAATTAGATAAATAAAGATGATAAAGTCTAAAATTAATAAAACCAACACTAGCAAGCCCCCATTTTTTATTAGTGTCTCTTGAATAATCAACTTTTCAATGAGTTGAGAAGAATATTTGGAATGCAAAGGAGTTATCTGAGAGTGGTCAAACCCCTATTTTGGTCTTTTGACCTCGACAAGCAATCATATGAGAAAGAAGATCTCTAGAATATGTGTGTGCACCTAAATGTGTCTAGGATGTAGTGATAAATAGTGATTCTATGAGAACCCATTTGGTCTATAGAGAGGATGTAATGCCCCATATTTTACACCAAAACATTAATGAAAAACACAAGACAAACCAAATTTTCATGATGCTAGTTTAACACCCACATGTCTCAATTGCACAAGTAGCTAAGCATGAAAAATCACCCAATTGCCACACAAAGGAACTAGAGAGAAGGTGGAACAAGAGACACACTTCTCCAAAGGATGAGAGAAACCAACATCAATAAATGGCCCACAAGCCAAGCAATGTTGTCAAATGACTAACAAGCCAAAGAGAAGTTTGGTCACGAAATCTGTCAAGAATGAAACATACAACATGGATCCAAAACATAACTCATCTACTCACTAAGAAAAAATTGAACATGACAATTAACTCAAGGGAATGAGAATAATTCAAATATAGAAAATATACATTTTCTAATGTATACAACAAATATGCTAAATATGATAAATTTTATAAGGAATGCCACACTCGTTTGACACTAACCTTTAGATGGGCCAAATAAAAACATGGATATGTCAACCATAATATTGGTACATAACAACCCAACTCATAACCATATCATAAAGAAATGACATCATAATAAAATGATAGCACCAAAATGCCAATTAACCATTTTAACAACTATACCTGCTTTCTCAAAAAGATAATTTCCTTCTAGAACAAGGATCATTTTCTAACCAAATGATCAAATAAAATAAAAACATGGTGGAAGCTACTTCCCAAACATGGAAGGATTACACTCCAATAAATAAAATATACAAATCATGAATATACATCATAATAAACCACCTCCAAAGTGCCCCAACAGGCACATAGTACAATATAGTCAAAAGTTCTAAAATGAACAATGAACCATCTAGCACCTCCAAGATCATCTCAAAGACCAATGGGGAAATGCTACCCAACACCTTACCATATTACCATCATCGAGAAGAATAGATGTCTATGCAACTCTAGGCTTTGAGAAACTGTAGGATCCTTAGATGATTGCGTACACTGACTTAGCCACCTAAGACAGGTAAAGGCATGCTTATCTGTAGAAAAGATTCAAAACACAAGTATGCATTTGAAGCAATTACTTCAATGAATAATGAATTGTTTGGGATAGTGAAATAGCTCACAATGTGGGATACATATAGGGCATAATTGACTAAGAATAGTCAAGCCAATAATAGGAAAAGCTCACTAAGAATATTGGTGCTCCAAGAATAGAAAAAGCAACCACTTAACTTAGACAAAGGTAATCTAGGCATGCCAAGTATAGCTCAAGGCTAAACATAGACTCCTAAATATGCACTCCTAAGAAAGCTTAATATACACCAACACCCTCTTGAGCATAGATAAGGTGGGCTAAATGAATATGGGTCATGGGACAACTACGTTTGATCAGGTACTCATGTACAATGCAATGCAATCTCTCATAAAGTGGATAAAGGAAGAAAACCTTATGGGAAAAAAACTTCCCTCCAAAAGAGATAAAAGAAAATGAAGAGTTTGTATTGAGTTTGTTTATCCATGTAATGCTAACTAAGATGATGCAAACAAGAACCTCTCAAGGAAGAGAGAGAAAGAGACTATCTAACCCCCCACAATGAAATAGTTCCTGTGCCAAAAGAGAATGCTTGTGTATGAATGCTAAAATGAGTGATCCATTTGTGGCAAATGACATTTCTCCCCTTAGGAAGAAATAACTCTAATGGTGAATTCTCAAAGAAGTGAGGTGAGTTGCTAAGTCTCATAATGAAGCCTATCTCAGAACACTACTCAAATGTCTCCATATTGATGTCGAAACAAGTCAATAAATAAATCAGGAGTCCCATGCCTAACTGAAACAAGTGACATCTCAAAATTATGTGAAAAATAATGAAGAGAAAGATCCAAAGAATTGATGTATGGATGTGGAATGTCAATGCATGCCATATGGCTACAATACAAATCCCACGAGATGACTTGTGAAGAATTAATGGAAGCCCATGGTGAAGCCTCAATGAACTCTATAGTAATAGCAAGTCTATGTATACTATCATCAAACAGTAAGATGAGATCCTCCAAGGTTTCATCAAGATTCGATATGTGAGACTCTACAAACAACCAAGAGATGCATAGTAGAAGTGTGTCCCAATGAAGTGAATTCTGAATATGACCTTGTTGTAATGAATTACTAGAAACTCTCAAAGGAGAAACACTAAACATAGAAGCAGAGGCATAGAAATCATGTGCCCTATAATGTGACAATTTAAGTCAGCCACCAACTAGATTCTATACCCTAGTATTTGTACTCTAAAGTGGTTTTCTACTCCAAAGAGAGCTGAATGTAGGTGAGTCATATGCTAAATCTTGATCCTCTAAAACAAGTCTTGAGATGGATGGAGATGGCACCCCATCACTGTCCTTGCTATCAAAACTGGAAGAAGAAGAAAACTCTACCTTAAGAATCTTCTGAGACAATAGTAGATGAAAGAGATGAATTCTTGATGTCCTAGTGTAATGAGTCACTAGAGGCTTTCAAAGGAACAACTTTGTACTCTGATGAAGAAACAGGTTCTAGAGAAGGTGTGATCTCAATATCCTTCTTTGAATAATCATTGGAAGCTCTCAGAGGAATGTCACTAAACTCTATTAAGGCAACAGGTGCAAAAGCATGAAGAGAAGTCTGTAGTTCATCTAACTATCTAAGACTGGCAATATACTCAAACTCCTCTAATGTATCATCATCAAAGGGTATGTTTTATATTTTAGAAAGAGGAAGAAGAAAATTTGCAGTAGGATCATCTAGGAATGGAGAGATATGAGGATCTCCATGAATCTCCCAAATTCTAGTCCAAAGTGTGCAAGGACAATCAATGTCTGATACATCATTGAGAGTGTCATAATCAACACTAAGACTTGAATCAAACCTACTACATGGTTAATGATATTTCCCTAAGCTAATTTTCTCCCCAGTGTGTTTGGTTCAAGCATGATTCCATAGAGATAAGGCAAAATATTAAGCCATTTGAGGTGTGTTAGTATGTTGTTTTGCTAAGACTCATGATTGGCCTTCTTTAGGATTGCCATGGAAGGATGAGTAGTGAAACACATGATGAAACCAAGACCAATAATCTCAATGTACAAGAAAGATGGGAAAGTAGGAAGTGTTCAAAGACATGAAACACAAGACCCCCCTTGATTCAATTTTTGAGACCCCCCTGAATATTGGCATTTTATAATTGAGTGTGTAGGCAAAAAATCTAATTTTGGGTCGTGTAGTCACACTTTATAAAATTAGTGTGATTGAGTCCAAAATGGTTACAATGTGTTTAAAATATGAAACTCAAATGAGTTTCCTTTTTACAAATTGTTGCTAAAAAACTCTAATTTAAATGCACTCTAAATTTAGCCTTTTTTCTTTTTAAAAAAAAGCTATTATATTTTACTTTAGAAAAATGTTTTTTTCTAAAAAAAGATCAAAGCCCTAATTTGGGTGTGTGAGCCAAAAAGAAGATGCAAAAATAGGGGCAACACAAAGGAAAACTCCCTCCAAATGCCTTTCTACAGTGAACCTTAATAGATTGGAGCCACTTGAGACAAATAGGAGCACACTCAACCTATAATAAAACAAGTATTGCAAACAATGGAAAATTGGAATGCAAAATATGGGATGAGGAATTAGCTTCCAAGAGGTAGTACATATAGGGCATAATCTACTAAGAATAGTCAAGCCAAAGATTAAAAAAGCTCACTAAGAATAGTGGTGCTCCAAGTATAGAAAAATAAACCACTTAACTCAGTTAAGCTAATCTAGGCACAAGAATTATAGATCAAGGCTAAACATAGACTAATGTGCTCACCTAAGTAAGCTTAATATACACCAATACCCCCCTTCTACACAAAACACCAAATAAATTAGGGATTTTACCTATCCAAACACCAAACAAATTAGGGGTTTCGAGGATCACAGAACTAGACCCTCTATCGGCCTGGTTTCCATGCCTCCCTTTGCAAGAAATAAAAAATTAATAGATCGACCCTTCAGCTTGGGTTGCAACAAATCACCTCTTTTTTGGTGTCACCTTGTGCATGGGATTTTGGCCTTAATGGTCCTCAACGTGACCCTTGCTAGCAGATTGACTAGGATTTTAGCTTTAATGGGCCTCTATGTGACCCTCACAAATAGATCAACCTCTTCTCCTGGCACATCAACCTCTGTATTCCAATCGACCTCTGCAAATGCGCCTACAAATTGAACTTCCATAAACACACAAGAACACAAAGACACTTTTTTAATTCAATGAAAAATTATATTTTCAATTAAACTATGCAAATCGACCTACTAGGGGCAATGGAGGAGGGATTTCACAACCTCCTCAAAAAATTATCCTTCAACAACACTATCAAGATCTCACAAAATTCAAACAAACATCAACACAATCCCACTCTGATACCATGTGAGAAACTGTAGGATCCTTCGATGATTGCCTATGTCGAATTAACTGCCTAAGATAAGAAAAGGCACACTTATCTGCAAAAAAAGATTCAAAACACAAATATGCAAAGCAAATACTTCAATGAAGAAGGAATTTTTTGGGATAGTGAAATAGCTCACAATGTGAGATACATATAGGGCATAATCGACTAAGAATAGTCAAGCCAATAATAGGAAAAGCTCACTAAGAATAGTGGTGCTCCAAGAATAGAAAAAGCAACCACTTAACTTAGACAAACCTAATCTAGGCATGCCAAGTATAGCTCAAAGCTAAACATAGATTCCTAAATATACACTCCTAAGCAAGCTTAATATACATTTTCTAGCCTCAAGATAGGCAAATCAAGGGGTTTGAGATAGCATCTACTTTCATCTCAAATATCTTCGACATCTCTGAGGACCAGGAATTCATGCACGCCATTGGGTTCGGCCTTGTGCACTCCTCCTTATATGTAGAGAAATGGTGCATAACACTAGAAACCTATGATTTTTAGGAGGGAGCAGCACCTATAGGAGGCATATTTGATCGTTGGCTTTTGTAGTCTTCTCATCATGTAGCCTACATCTACATGGGTCTTTAGAGGGGCCTGAGATTGGATCGTGCGAATACCTTTAATTAGCTTCTTAATACACATAATTTCTAGCTCCCTGTAGGGATTGCAAATAAGGCCACCGAGGTTTTTAATGCTAGTAGATTTCTACACCATCACGCCCCTAATATAGCACCAGGCCCCTCGCGGGCTCTAGGCACCCCATCCTTTTCCCTACCTTTCGCTATGCCACCTATAGAGGAGCATCATGATTCAAATTCAGACTATCTCGATCTTGGTTGTGTGTTCTTTGATCTCATTTTTTTATGTTTTATTCTCTCTAATCTTCCCACACCCTGTAGGTGAGATTTTGTTTATCATGACTCATACCAGATGATACATTCTTGGTCATATTTTGTTGGACTTTTGTAATTACATTTTTCTAATAGAGTATAGGTGCTTCTCCACCTTTCTATTTAAAAAAAGAAATATATACACCAACATAGGCAACCTCTGAGCTATGGAGAAGAAGATCATGGAAACACTACTATCCTAGTAAACACTCTCACACATCCAAGGAACACATGGAAACACTCACACCAATATATGAAACGCGTGACACAACTGTCAATCAAATACATATACCAGGGGTGGATTACACATATGAAATAACACCATCACAATAATTCAAGTATCATACAGAACAACACAATACTAGAATAGGAAAACAAACTTGGATCTAGGATAGCATCTTATGTTTTCATGAATATTCTAGAAAGCAAGGTTTGTCTCAATAGAAGATCACATACACAAAAGCACCAATGTCCCAAAACACCCACAAAGGTCTTAAGTAAGCACTCACATAGTGGATTCTTTTTAGAGGTAACAAGTCTCTTACAAGGCATACACACTTACCTCTTGCAAAGAGTCTCTAGAAAGGCACACACACTTACCTTAGGTAAAGGAGTCTCTTGCAAGGTACATGCACACCTACCACAAGTAAGAGAGCTGCTAGCACACACACTTACCCAACAAAATACTAAACCATAGGTAAAGTTAAGATAGAGTGCTTCTAGATTAAGGTGTGTATGTTTTTGGATCAAAAACATTTTAGATCATGCTCAATGATCTATCATCAGGAAGAGGACAATGTATAGATTGGATAGCAGACTAGACCTTATAAAGGAATGAGAGAGGGGAAGATGAGACAAGGAATGCATAACGAGAGATAGGAGGGGGTGGGTGAGCAAGAGAATAAATTGAAAATAAAAATAAATACATACTCAAATAAAATAAAACCACACAAGCACAAGAATGAGCATACAATACTAACAAAAAAGAACATATAGATGCATATGAGCACCCATACGAACTAAGATAAAGCCTATAAACTACTCTATAAAGCTATATAATACTATGTAAATCCAAGTATATATAAAGCTAATAAATATAACAAAATAGTAAAGTTACAAAAAACAATTAAGGGAGAGAACAAAAATATAAATATAAATATATGCCCACATACTAAAACAACAACTAAAATAACAAGAATGAAATAGTACTAAAAAATTTAAATAAAAAATGCAAAAAGACACAATTATATCACATAGACCTAAAAAACAAGAAGGGGAATAAAATATAGAATAAATAAAAATGGATAAGGGAGAAGTTAAACAAAAAGGGGAACAATAGACATACACAAAAAATATTGAAAGAAACACCATAGGACATAAATAAGCAAGCAACTAAATGGGCCAAGAAATATAAGCCAACCTAAAATACATAAAAGAGAAATAGGAAAACAAAAAGCGAGAAAGGTATCCAATAAAATAATAAATATCCAAACACTAACACATAATAGTGCCAAACTATACACTAGAAAATACACAAACAAAAAATATATACAAGACATAAGGATGTAGATATAAAAATACTAACAAAAATAAAAGCTACAAAATACAACGCAAGAACCCGCAAAGGCAAAGAGAAACCCAAGATAGGCAAATGAGTCAGGAAGTATGCAAGGTGGTAAGAGAGAAAGCGGGTGAAAAAGAAAGTGAGTATGCAAAAAAGTTTGCAAGAAAGTATAAGGGGGCAAGGAGAAAAGTGTGCAAAGAAGGAGAGGACATAGAAAAACAAAAACAAAAAGAACCAACCAGGGGAAGAAAAGAAAAGGTAAGGGGAGGGGAAGATGAGAGACAAGCCAAGAAAAGAGAGAGAGGAGGGGGAAGAGAGGTAAGAGTGAAGAGGTTGGGAAGACAACACTTGAAGAGGGAAGGAGAACATGGGGGCTGGGAGGATCACAAAGGATTAGGGGGCAATTGGAGGGAGTTCAATAAGGGTTGCCAGGTTGGGTTGAGATGCCACCCTTCATCTCGATTGAGGTTGGAGGGGTGACTTTTAATGAGGATCGCTTCTTGGAGGTTCCTCCTGAAGAAACAATCTTCCTTCACTAAGACTTGGGTATGCTCAAGACAAATGTGGTGTTTGGTATTGAAAGAGTGTTCAGCTAAGGCAAATTTGGAGGAACGATCATGTCTGATGTCTGCATAATGCTCTTTGATCCTAGTGCTAATGGATCGACCCATTTATCCTATGTATGGAGTCCCATAGGAGCAAACAATCTTATAGACCCCAGAGTTGAAAATAATATTTCTAGGGTCTTTGATGGAAGGAATAAGATTTTTAAGGGTTGCGACAAGTTTGAAAGTACAATGGAGGCCCTTCTTGTGTAGGATTCTAGAAATTTTATTTGAGAGGCCCTCTATGTATGGGAGGGTAGCAACCCAAGTATCACTTGGGGTATCAACCTTAGGCTTAGGGTTAACTCTACTTTTGGGGCATCCAATGAAACTCTTGAAATACACTTTCTTTCAGAAAGAAGTGCAGTATTTGGGACATACAATATCAGCTGAAGGGATATTAGTTGACCCAACTAAAATTAAGGCTATTATGGAATGGCCTGTACCTTCCAGTGTTTCAGAAGTACAAAGTTTTATGGGATTGGTTGGATATTACAGAAAATTTGTTTTGAATTTCTCAAGTATTGCTAGTCCAATTACTTCTTTGCAGAGAACAAGAAAACAATTTGTTTGGACTGAGGAATGTCAAAAGGCATTTCATTTGTTAAAAGAAAAGTTAACAACACCTATTTTGAAAGTCCTTGACCCTGAAGGGCAATTTGAGGTTATTACTGATGCCTCGGGAGAAGGGTTAGGAGGTGTGCTTATGCAAGATGGGCATGTAATAGCCTATGATTCAAGAAAGTTGAAAAACTATAAGCAGAATTATGCTCCTCATGACTTAGAATTGGCAGCAGTGATTCACACCCTTTAGATGTGGCGACATTATTTGTTGGGAAAGATTTTTATACTAAAATCAGACCATCGAAGTCTTCATTACATATTTACACAACCTCATCTCAATGCAAGACAAAGGAGATGGTTAGAATTAATATTAGATTATGACTTTGAGATTTCTTACATCAAAGGTAAAGAAAATTGAGTAGCTGATGCTTTAAGCAAAAGAAGACACATAGCTTCTATAATCTCTATTCATGCTAATTTTAAAGATTTAGTATTGCAAAGTTTATCTGGAGATGAATATTACGAGCTGGTGAAGCAAGCTCTGCAATTAAACCCTAGGGATCCAAGATATGATGGATTCTATTTTGAGTTAGATGGATTGATGAGATTTAAGGGAAGAATCTACGTTCCTAATTCTGTAGAACTTAGAAACCTTGTTTGGAAGGAAGTTCATTGTGCACCTTATTCCGAACACCCAGGAGTAACAAAACTTTTAGCTGATGTCAAACAATTATATTTCTGGAAAGGAATGAAAAGCGACACTGCAAGGTTTGTGGCAAGTTGTTTGGAGTGTCAGAGAGTGAAGGTAGAACACCAACATCCTTCTAGATTGTTATACCCGCATGATATTCCAGAACGGAAATGGCAGGTTGTTAGTATGGATTTTGTTCAAGGGTTACCAATGTCTAAGAATAGACATGATGCAATACTGGTTGTTGTAGATAAACTAACCAAGGTAGCACATTTTATACCTAGAAATTTGACAGATGGAGCTCATATTTTGGCTTGAAAATTTGTACAAGAAATATTCAGATTGCATGGGGTACCTGAAAAGATTATATCCGATAGAGATGCTTGAATAACCTCTCGGTTTTGGCAAACTTTATTTTCAACATTAGGGACTAAACTCAATGTGAGCACTGCTTACCATCCTGAAATCGGTGGACAAATAGAAAGGCTTAATCGGGTCTTAGAGGATCTTTTAAGAATGTATTGCATGGATCAGCAATACAAATGGGAGGAATATTTACCTCTTATTGAATTTGCCTATAACAATTCCTATCATTCTGCCATTAAGTTGGCACCATTTGAAGCATTATATGGAAGGAAATGCAGAACTCCTATAAGCTAGGATAAGCTGGAAGATAGCATAAGCATTGGACCTGAAATGCTTGTAGATATGGAAGAAAAAGTGAAAATGATTAGGAAGAGGTTGGCAGAAGCAAATGACAGGCAGAAAAGTTATGCAAATCACAAACGGGTGCCTAGACATTCCTTTATTGGTGAGAAAGTTCTTTTGCAAGTGAAACCCCATAAAAGTTCAATCAAATTTGATAAATCATCAAAGTTGGCTCCTCGATATGTTGGACCTTTTGAAGTCCTTGAGATTGTTAATCTAGTGTCCTACAAAATTGCTCTACCTCCACTCTTGTCCAAAATGCATAATGTTTTTCATGTTTCATACCTAAAGAAATATTTTGTAGGTAATGACCACATTCTTAAATGGAATTCTTTACAGATACAAGAGCCAGGAGTGGTTGTGATCGAGCCACTCAGGGTGCTTGAAATGCGTAAATGTCATTTACATAATTGAGAGGTTTTGCAATGCAAAATTCAGTGGGACCAATATGGCGAGGATAGCGCCACTTGGGAAGACTATAATGATATTCACCAAAGATTTCCTTATCTTTTCAAAAACATTAATGTTAAACTATAAAATTTTATTTTATGTTAAAATTTTTCTTGATAAACTCAATCATTGGGGACGATGATTCTTTAGGGGAAAGATATGTTACATCCCCTTTTTGGATTCAATATTACTATTTACTTTTTCTTAAATAGTACAGTTATGTGGATATGTTTTAACATCATAGGAAATGATGATATGAATAGAAAAGGTTAATTTTATGAAATTATGGAATCTACTTGATTATGATCAATTTGATGTTATGAATTAAAATGTCTTTCGATATAAAAATAAAATAATTTGATATAAATATGTTTGGATCAGAACATTGGTATTTTGACCACAAATTGTATGTGAGATTGTCAATGACAAGAATAGAAGGAACATATTCTCCATGAAGAAAAAAGAAGAGAAAGTATCTTTGAGAAAGAGAGAATAGACTCTGGAATAACCATGGGTGCTTTCCATTGGGAAACGAATATCAGGTAGACAAACCTAGATGCTTTGAGTTCAGGCTAAGTCAATTTTAGTTGAGATGTTGAGGTTTGCAAGAATAGGTCTTTCTCCTTTCGTAAGTCGTTGTATTGAGTATGAGAAATTGACATTAGTGTCGTAATACTCTGAATCATGTCATCAAATATGAATGAATGGTATATTGTTTATATGTATATATATGTATATACTTGTGGTCGAGTTAAGTCGTGTCTTGTTATGGTTCGGTGCAAAAGTCAAAAGTTGTGCGTAAGTCAATCCCAAACCTTGTTTTGCATTTGTGCTCAATTCATCATTATCATCACAAAGCTCTACCAGCGTATGACGTAAACATCTCCTTGCGAAATTCGACGGATGTTGAATTGTTCTTTATTGGGCTATTATTGAATATTAAAGGGTTTAAATAATGTTTTAAAATCTAGATACCATGGTGTGTAGTACCCTTGGTCGTATGACATTGGAACATGTAAAATTATTGTTAGTTATATTTAAAGTGTCGTTTTGAGATAAATTCCTTTATTCTTTAGTGATGTCGATAATCGGGCAGAAGCTCGAGAGGGACACACTTAAGCTCTTTCTAGATGTCTTTTATTTTGAATAGTCTTTTGCTTTCAAGCTTTAAACCTCAAGATAGTCGTTGGCCTAGCCTTTATTATGATGTTTGCATTTGTTTTGTTCTGATAACGGTTATGAGTAGTGGGATGGGTTGTTAAATTTGGCAACTGCCACCTCGCCAAGCATGGAACTCCACTATGGAGAATAATCGCGGAAGAGTGGGATGGCCAAACCATTTTCTGGTTGTGGTCGCATTTAGAGGAGAACGTTGTTGCATGCTGAGAGTGATCCTTTTTGTTAGGCATGGTCTTCGAAGTGGATGAGACAGTTATCCTTCACAGTTAGACAGAGTTTTAGAGCGGTGTGTGAGTGAGTTTTTAGAGCAGAGAGCAACAGAGAGTAGAGGGGAGAGGAGATGGTGCATGAAACAAGGGGAACAACTAAGAGAATATTAAACTCCGTGGACCAGTCTGTAAGTAGACTCAAGAGACAATCTACAGGTTCTCTTCCTCTCTTCACTGCGCAGTCATAGTTTATTAGACATGTTTATACTAAGTAATGACTCTACTTGCATTTCAAAGGAACTTAGAATTTACTTAATGATGCAAGGTGTTATTTGTTATCAACCATAGCTGTGAGTAGTTACCATTTGTAATAGTGTGTTTTATCACTGTCTAAACGGAATCAATGTTTTATCTCCTGCATTGCACCGCACCACAGTCGTACTTCTGAAATCATTGTAATGTTTTCCTTAGGAGTTTATTTGGTTTAGTGTTAGGTGCATTAGAGACTAGTGTATGGACGTAAAACTTCTCATAGCTAATACATGCCGCAGAGGCAAAACCTTTGTCGACAGAGAATAAGATCTCTTTTGGACAGTCGAATACCATTGTCTGGCTCTGTCAAGTTTAAAAGTCAGCTAGTATTAGAGTAAAAGATTTGTTTGTGTCAACCATCGATAGAGAAATATCAATAGTGAGAAGTGCAAGTCGTAACATGCAAGACTTCACAGTCATCCTCTTTTTATGAGTTAAAAACCGGTCAGTCGACCATGTTGAAATTATTAACCTAGTTGTGAATAATAACAAGCTTTAAACTATTTGCTTTTGAAGGTGAATCTTTTTCTATTGAAGTATTTAAACTATTGTTTTCCCAAGAGAAGACCTTTTAGTCATACAAATTAATATTATGAAGTTTTACAAACAATGTAATGAGTCTTTTGTCAAGTCTCAAGCTTAGCCTTGCATGCAATTTTATTGCTAGTAGAAACTAAGTGATAGGGTTTTCTAATGTTTAGATTGACAAAGTTTTAAGCTATGTCAAAGATTTCGACAAGTCGAAGTAGAATCTTATGAGTGTTAAATTTTAACATGGGGTCTTCGAACCTTGTATACTTTAAGTGGATTTTAGTGAAACCCTTCCGAAAAAAAACAAAGATGAGTTTAGTGACCACTCTTGAGAGGATAAATTAAGTAGAGGGCTAACTTAAAGATCAATGAAAAAGCTTATACCATTATCTGAATAATTGATAAGCTAGGAAACCATTCTTTTATCATGTAGATGGAAATGTTTCCATGAGCTAAGTTGATAGAGAGTAAACCTCATTGCCATGCGTTAATTCATGATGAATTTCAAACACCTTGAGGTTATCAAGGTTGTTGTATTGAATTTATTTATAGGAATCTGTAGGATTGCAATCAATTCGAGTCGAGTTAGGGTGGGTGAATGTATTACTTACATTCGTACAATGCTAATTAAATTCAAATCCTTTGGCCGAGGTAATGCATGAGCCTCAAGTGCATTGATAGTTCACTGTGACTGCATGGCATAGCTTGTGGAGTGGTCATGCTTGACTAGAGGGTATCTAGGGGATTGCATGATAACAAGTTAAGTAGGTCACAACACCAGTACTTAGATGGCAAAATCCATTGGTTATCCTAAGTCTATCCTCTTGAGTAGGGTAGGGCCACTTCCGGTTAGGAAGGAGTGCGGGAGACCAACGGTCTGTGGTTGGAGGTTAAGGTCCTTGAAGATACTATCTCTTCTTTATTCTTGAGGATTACCGATACTTGAATCTGGATAGTCGACAATCAAGATGCAGTGATATTGGTAAGTTCCTATTTTGGAATTGTTCTAAGTAACTTTTGACAACATATTGTTTAATGTTGTAGATGATTATATCCTTTTGTATGAGCTATAATTTCATGATTATTGTTAGTCGATGGATGAATTACTTGTTTATAGTAACTAGAAAACAAATTACTTTTCCGTTTTATACCTTCAAAGAATATATATATATATATATATATATATATATATATATATATATATATATATATATATATTACCTTTGGTTAAAACTTAGTTTTTAGGGTGGAAACAAAACTGGGTGTTACAATACTGAAGGAATACTAATGCATCTGTTAGGTTTTATTGATTTGCACCCAATCAACCAATGAGAGAGCATAATTAAAATAGTTTGACTAAATTCTCTAAATGTATATTACTTTCCAAACTTTTTGCAAAATAAAAAAATAATTTTATTTATCATTCTATTGGATTATAGTTGTGAATAGTCTTATTGTTTGATGTAACCTTTTTTGGAGTGTCAATGTAATGGAGCAAAAAAGTTTTCCATTCATTGCTGTATCAATAGTATAACTTTTTTGTTCACTCTTGCTAATAATGTTGTCGAGTATTTTATTATTTGACAGCTAGTGAAGTGTCAATGTAATGGAGTAAAATAAATCTTCTATTAATAGTTGTAGCAATAGTAGCTCTTTGTCTCCACTCCCTAACATTATGATGAGAATTTGCTAATAATGTTAACCACTATTTTATGTAAGGTTTACTCTATCTTCCTACACACACTTAAAATAAAATATTAAAAAAACTCCTATAATATAGTAAACTCAAATAAATTACAAAATTTTCAATGGTATCTATCTCAATTAGTTCAAGCCCAATTTCAAAACTTGCTTAAAGCACTTGAATTACCCACAGAACCACATTTATAATCATTTTTTTTTACAATTTTTACTACACAATGAATCCAACTACCAATTCAAATAATAACTCCTGAATAAAACCAAATTAAAATTTTAATTGGATGGAGATCATGTTCTATTATTATCTAATTTTCAATAAAAATATCACATATGAAAATTTATGTATACTACTTTTAAATTTTAAAAAATTAAATAAACACAATCATAGTCCACATGCTCCAATTATCACTATCTTCACTTACAACCATAATTGTAATCAACAAATTATCGGCAAGAATCACACACAATGCGTCTCTTGTTTAAAAAAATTGTTGTTACAATATATGATCAATAGAAAAGAATTTGAACAACCTAAATAAAAAATTTGTTATATAAGTTGAAATTTTAAATTATATATTTATTTAATTTTTTGGTAAATCAATCCAAACAAATTGTTGATTTTGATACAAATTTCACCATTATAATTTTATGAAAATGATATATTTCCCTTAAAATATGATAGATTTTTCATTACTTAGGACTAACTATTATAGAATGGGATGGGCCAAATTAATCATGGAACACTTTTTTTTTTTAAAGATAATGCGCCTAGTAAACTTTTTAACGTGACCGGCGACGCTAGTGCGACATGCCCTCCGGCTCCACGCGAATGCTTTTTCCCGGAGCAATGAACCGGTGAGGCCACAACACGGGGGACCTCATCCCCTAGCAAGAACACTTCAAAACCGCGAGCTCGTTGGCCCAACGAAAGCGTAAAGCTTGCGAGCTCATTGGTCCAGTGGGGGTTTGAACTCTGGTGGCCGCCACTACAACTGAGCGACTTAACCATCGAACCACGCCCTTATCGGCAAATCATGGAACACTTTAGTTTGACTGCTGCCACTAAATTTTTATAGAAACATCTTGCATTTTAGTTTGTGGATGCTATATTCACCTTGGATCTTGAGGTCCTCCGCAATTATTATGGGATCACGCCTTTAATTACATTCACAAAAATGGTGAGTGTAGTTGGAACTTGGTTGATACGAAAACAAAACGACGACGTCGATAGTGACGAGGCATTGCAAACAGACCACAAAACTTTGAGTGATCCATCGTACGAGGGCGATGAACTCACGGATTATCTTGTCTTAGTTATGATGGCAAATAATGTGAGGATTAAATGAATGTGAGGAAACAGCATCTCCATGACGTGCAAACCACGTTTGTCCAACTCCTGGATACGTATTCAAGTATGAGTGGATTTTACAACGAGAATTTACGAATTCAACAATTTTCAACTGTTGTTTGACATTAAAGAAATGAAAGGTGGACCAATTGAACTCGCTTCAGTCGTTGAGTAGAAAAGTGTCGTGAACAGCTGTAAAATCACTATCACAATTGTGAACAGCTGTAAAATCATTATCACAATTGTAAGGCTATTTGTAAACGTCATTTACTTCAACAGATGAATGTTAATTTTGATCAATAAAAATAGGACAAATTTTTCTTATTTCTGGATGAAGTCTAATATTGTTATTGAGTATTTGACTATTGAAAGGATGATATTGACCATTTGTTAGTAGTGGATCTCAATCTAAAATATCACAGATTTCGTTAATAAAAAAGTGGATCTCAATTTCATTTATAACAGTTTGAGTCGAACAATCATGAATAATGGTCCATATGAATCTATCTCATATAAAAATGATCTACAATTAAATTTTGATAAAACATGGTAATCTACGCTATAATAAATACATTCTACTTAAATATCATCCATGGAACAATCAATAACAATTTTATAAATACTGTCTATTTACCATCACCCCATGAAGAAAACAAATATAAAGGCTTATTCAGACATTGATACTTCTTGACTGTTGGTTTTACAATCGCCATCACACAATAAAAATCTACATATTGTTTCGGCAGGTCTTTCAACCATGTCATTTCTACTGTTAGAAGATTGAAAGTTAGATATTAGATATTATTCACAAGATTAACAGTTGAATCTCATGTTACCGTAATTGCTATATCAAATAACAGTTAAAATTGTTGAAACCAGGTAGCTCTAATGTTGTTGTTATAAATAGCACCTTACGCAAAGAGTGAGCAAGCAGTTTTGTTACTTTTAGCATTCAATATTGAAAGAGTGCTTCATTTGCAAATCAGGTGTTTCTAACATGTTGGTAATGTCAAAATGTTACTCAGCAAGGTTTATAGTGCTGCTCTTTACATTCATTGTCTTATTCGATTCTCTAGCATGGGCAGACTTGCATTCCTACACATTCGTTGTAAGTAGATTTTTATATAATTATGCTTTTCCATAAATAAGAATATTATTATAATCTTTCAAAGAGCTTGATGAATCCTTGTATCTGCTCAATTTAATCTTCCATTAAAGTCGGTATTGTTAGCTAGTCCGGAAGTATCGCAATGTAAGAGACAAGCTGAGGAAACTTATATATTGTAGATATTGAGTTTTTAATTGAAGCTTCATCTTATCTTCATTGTGCGTGCGTATACCCAGTATTTAATACCTTAATAATATGATAGAGAGGGCAGAGATCAACTGTTTTTCATTCGTTGATTATGTAGAGAATCCAGGGTAGAGCTTTATACACAAATACAGTCCAACTCATATTTCTATTTTAAGAGTTCTTACGCAAGAAACAAAAATTGTTATTGATTTGCACAGCTTGAATCGACAAACATTACTCGGCTATGTGAGACATATAACATAATCACAGTGAATGGACAGCTCCCGGGTCCAACTCTGTATGTCCGAAATGGCGACACACTTAATATTACAGTTTATAACAACGCCAAGCACAATGCCACCATCCACTGGTAAATATAGCTGTTGTAGACTGTCAATTCCATTTATGATTCAATACTCACTAACAAGAATTTGATTTTCAGGCATGGAGTGAGACAGATTCGCACAGGGTGGGCCGATGGACCCGTGTACGTTACACAGTGCCCCATCCAACCAGGGGGAAATTTTACATACACATTCACCATTATTGGACAAGAAGGAACGTTGTGGTGGCATGCTCATGTCTCATGGCTCCGTGCAACAGTTCATGGAGCAATGGTCATCTATCCAAAGAATGGCACCTCTTATCCTTTTACCCAACCCCACGCAGAGATTCCTATAGTGCTAGGTAATGGAAAGTACAACCGTATACAAGATATAATATTTATTGATCAAGTTAGCTTAGATGAGTCTCTTATCTTTCTTCAGCTATTAAGATTCATGAAGCTGTCAGGCTACTTATAGAGAAAGATCTAGAATGTTAGATAGCACGCATTTGGCTCTAGAGTAGTAGTACACTTTGGATTATGCCCTACAGAAAACAGGGCCTGCTTATTTCTAGGGCCTGCATATTTGTTTTTAGCTGTCTTTTAACTTCTTTTAGTTTCATAGGAGAGTCAGTAATTTTGACCCTCTTTTAAGGGGGTGTTTTTCTAACTCCCTTTTATTTTAAGTAAAATAGTGTGAGGTTTTGAATCGCTCACTTCACAATACTAAATAGCTTAATGCAATTCAAGTTTATTTATTAATTTGTTGTTGTCTTCTATTTTTTGGGAGGGTTTTATATCATTTACAAGATCATTTTGCTATTTGATATAGGAGCACGAGTCTATACTAATATGGGGCATCATCTTGATGTCATCCCTTATATATCGTACCTCTAATGAATTTCAACCTTACTAGATGACATAATCAAGGAATATACCATCATCCTCACCAATTGTGCACAACCAATTGAACTACAACTCTTTGATAGCTTGTTGTCTTTTAAGTCTTGTTAAAGATATTTAAAATTTAGTACTAAAAGAATAGTCATAAACGAATTAGCTTCTTTTAAGTCTTGTTAAAGATATTTAGAATTTATTATTAAAAGGATAGTAAATAGAATTTTAAAATTTTTAATTTAAGAGACTCTTTAGTTAAATTAATTATATTTCAAATGGATATTTATTGAATATTTTTTTTAATAAAAAATATTTATAATTAATTTTTTTAGAGTTATTGTTTTTATATTTTGATTTGAATACTAAATTTTAGTTAATTATAAAAGACATGATTACTTAATATGGTCATATAATGTTGATTTTTTCCTTGTTAAATTCTAAAAATTCATTTTAAATAGCATTTTGTTGATTTTCATCCTTTACTTATGTGTTTTTTATATATTCCAATACATTGCATAGCATTTATTGCATCCTTATGTCTAGAAATTCATTCTCCACTTCAAAATTAATTCTCCCTTATCTAGTGTCAATCCTATGGCTGTGGGATTGGTCTTGCACATGTAGAATTAAACATTGAGTTTCAAAAATTCAAATTTTGTGAACTCCTACCTATTTGGTTGCTACTATGACTTGGTAGACATTTTGCATGATTATTACCATAGAGTGGTATTTATAAACATTCACTATACATTAATTCACATGTTGGAAACATCAAACATTCATTGAACAACTATTTGCATACAAGAAACATTTATTACAGGAACACTTCAATTGATGGAGTAAAAGTAACATCATTTACATTAAATTCATTACCTAGGGCATTTGCATGCTCGCCTATTATCTTTTGGTTCTTAGCACAGCTATAAAGTTAGTGTCTCTAGGGAGTTGACCTAGAAGAGCTTGCCCCTAGTGTCCAACCTCTTTAACGTATTTTTATAAATTGTTAATACTTGACAATAGTTAAGACGTATACATTCTAAAAAATCAAGAAGTCAAAGTGCACAATCAAGAATCATGTTCATGATCTAAACAATAGATCAACATGTGTAGAATCAATTCAATATATAAATTCCAATATTAGTCATCTCCATTACTCTTAAACCACTCTCTTATTCCTCCACACCTAATTTTCGTTCTTTGATATTTAATATTATCACTTCTATAACCCATAGAATAATTACTATAGAGTATTTTATATCAAGGGTCCACCACTATTATATTTTATTTTATTTTAAATAAAAAAAATTGTTTATGAAATGAATATTTTTTAAACCGTCTTTAAAACTTATTATGTATCAACACACTAAAAATTACAATTAGAACCTTCTTTTAAGCTCCATTATAAAAACACTATATTAATTGTCTCCATGAACGACGAGTGTTATGGTTATAATGTGTATAACTACTTTGGACAAGTATTTTCTTGTGTGTTATTCTTACAAAATTCTATTCAATATTTTATCGAGGGGAATCTTTACATGTGTGACCGTTGATTTTAAATTTAAAGTTGAAATAACAATGGTATATCTGTAAGCGTGAGTGGTTTGGAATAGGAAATGTGCTTCTAATTCACATATTTCCATGTTTTAGACTTTTCCCTTGTTCGTTCATACTGTTTTGTCATGACTAAAAATATTTGAATAAAATAATCAAATTGAACAGGAGAGTGGTGGAATAGAGATCCCATAGAAGTCGAAGCTGAAGCAGTTCTGAGTGGAGGTGCACCGAATGTTTCAGACGCTTTCACTATAAATGGACAACCAGGAGACCGCTTTTCCTGCTCAACATCAGGTACCAATTTTCTTTTGGTTGGAAAAGGTTTTGGATACCTCTATTCATTTCCAGTGTTTTGAGTGGATGGACAGGCGATTAGTAAAGCTCAATAGATTAAAACCATATAATTCTACGCAGTTAAATCCATAAATGGGCACTCTGAACACAACTAAGGCATACCCAATTTGGTTTCTAACTAAACAAAATAAAGAGTGGAAACTAGTTGAGCAATGAAATTCTATGTGTGCAGGAACAACAAATTTCTCTGTAGAACAGGGACAAACCTACCTTCTTCGTATCATCAATGCTGCAGTCAATAATCACCTCTTTTTCAAGATTGCATCACACAATCTCACAGTGGTAGCGGTGGATGCCTCCTACACAAAGCCATAAACAACAGACATACTGATGCTAACATCTGGTCAGACTGCAGACGTTCTTCTCACAGCCAATCAATCGCAAGCCAAATACTACATTGCCGCCAAAGTATACAGTACTCAAGTTGAAGAAGATATTGATAACACCACAACAACCGCCATTTTAAGCTATGTGGGCTCTAACTCATCTGCCACTCCAATCCTTCCGGAGCTTCCAGTATACAATGACACTGCAACTGTGACCACATTGACCCGAGCCTTACGAAGCCTGGCTTCACAGGAGCATCCAGTGGACGTTCCCCAAAGTATAGACGACAGTAGCATCATAACCGTAGGACTCGGTTTACTTCCTTGTGCCACCGGCGAGACCTGTGATGCCCCTGGCAATACCAGAGTGAGTGCCAGTATGAACAACATATCTTTTGTGCTGCCAGATGTCGCCATTCTGCAAGCTTATCACTTCGGCATTAATGGAGTCTATACCACCGACTTTCCTTCAAATCCACCAGTTGTGTTTGATTATACCGGGGATGTAGATGAATCTCTGTTTACGCCAATTTTTGGCACAAAAGTGAAAGTCATTGATTATAATGCCACAGTTCAAATAGTGTTCCAGGGAACCATTATCTTCCAAGAAGACAACCATCCGATGCATATTCATGGCTATGACTTCTATATCGTTGGAGAGGGTTTCGGTAATTATAATAATGAAACAGATCCACTCTCTTTCAATCTGGTCGATCCGCCGCAACGAAATACTGTAGGGATTCCTGTCAATGGATGGGCTGCTGTCAGATTCAAAGCTGACAATCCAGGTAATAAACAAAGTGATAAGTCTCTCATGATTCTAGAGATGACATATGGCTTGAACTTGAAATTTGGAAAATATATCTATGGAGGACTGAAGGATTGATTGTTCCATTTGCGCAGGTGTCTGGTTCGTACATTGTCACTTCGATGACCATGCAACATGGGGATTGAATATGGCCTTTCTGGTGAAGAATGGTCCTAGTGCTTTGGAAAGTTTGAACTCTCCTCCTTCTGACCTCCTCGAATGCTAGAGCAAGTTTCAGTGTCTATCTGAAATTTAATTTTGATGTTCTTCAGCATAATGTAATATGGGTTTTATTTAGAGACGATGCCGAAGGACATGTTTTTTTTTCTTTTTTTGTGGGGTGGGGTGGTTTATGTTTTGTAAATTAGTTCATCGCTAGGATCTAGTGAGCGATGTTTAGTATTAGAAAGCAAGGATAAAGCTTATCTTCTCTTTAGTTTACATATTTTAGAGCATTTTGTATGTGTGTTTTAAGTTAATAAAAATGTAATAATTCTATGTCTTTAAATTATTTTTGTAAATGTTATGGTATGAGAAAGATGATAAGTATTTATTTTTGGGAGGTTAGGGGAATCATGAATTATTTAAAAACTATTTTTATTAATTTTTTTTTAATTTATCTTAGTTTAAATTAAAGTTTGTTTTTATTAATAGTTTTCAATAATATCAATGGAAAATTATAGTGAGAAAATATTTTTAAATATTTAGTTTAATTTATTATATATTCAAAAACATTAAAATGATTAAGATTTTTATCAATTCATAGGATTATAGTAAATTTTATTAGAAATTAAAATATAACTTAAAGAAAATATTATCACCATAATAATAATTGATTATCATCCAAAAAAATAAAATACAAACTTAAAATGATGTTTGAAAAATCAAATAACTTTGAAGTGGTTAAGTTACTTCTTTAATATATAAATTTAAAATAAAAATTTAAATTCAAGATCTCATAGCTTAAAGAATGTGAGAATTTTGATAAAGAAAATCAATGTTAATAAACAAATGTACATATAGGTTTAAGCTAGTATATAGAGCTTTACAATAAACCATTGAAGGAAAGGCATGATGAGTGCGATTCGGGATAGCACCCTTAGATACTAAATGTTTAGAAGATGAATAATTGACTGTGTCATAAGGTACAAGGGAAAATACACTAGTTAATTTGCATTCAACATACATCAAGCTACATAGGACATATGACAATTTTATAGTTGATCTTTTAGAGGATATATGATAACTTTATAGTTGATCTTTTAGAATATTTCATGGAACTACTTGTAGATCATAGGGCATATTTTCTTAGATAAAGCAGAGATTCAAGCACTCTTATTGTAAGCCTTTGTCCTACTCATGTATACACAATATTACTATAAGTATAATATATGAACTCTAATTAGTTCATATGCATAGTTTTTCTTGTTTTTTTAACACATTTATTATAATTGATCCATGCCTAGTTACTTATTCATGTGGGTCCATGGTAGGAAAGGATATGGTTTACTAGATTTAACCATCTTAACCTTGTAATTAATTAATATTGTCTAGAATCTCTAACATGCTTCATGTTAGTATGCTATATATTAAGGATGTTTTCCTAGCATATTTGAGTATTTGATGCTTAGACATTGGTTAAAGAGTGCCTTATTCCTTATAAGTGTATAATTTTGATGATGAGGTTGAAGTAAATTAAACTATTTATTGATTTGATGATATGCAGATACAAAACCATGTATATAAACTATGAGGGGAGTCCAGTTATATGTAATCGAACATAACTACTCATAACCGGCGGTATGAACTACTCATAACCGGTGGTAGTTAACAAACTAATACCAAATGCTAATAATGTAATACCATTGTTATTATGCCAACAGTCCACCCCTTATTACATTGTCCCTACATAATAGTACCAAGGTATCAGAGCAACTTTGATCTTAGGCATGGTAAGATGGAGATTTTGAAGAGCCTTGTGCAAGGGAGATCTTGTCATTATTGAGGCATGTACAAAAGAGAGGATTTGAATCCCACAAAGTCTACATTGTCCCAATTCCAGGCATTTAAAATTCATTTGCTGGGTGAATAAATATATTCTGAGATATGTTTGAAGGCATCCAACATCTACTTCACTATACATAGTTTGAAGTGCCATACATAGTATAGTTATGTGGAAGATCTGTAATAGTAAATTGCTATGCAAGGGAAGAATATTGAAGGCTGTTGATATACCTAGTTGCATTGTGTGAGTTTTAAGGTGCATCTTTATCATTCATTTTACTTTACTAAATGCCACATATACCTGTCACTTATGGTTCCCAGATGCCACAATAGTGGAAGTTGATAAAAATCATTTATACTCAGTGTTGGGCATTGAAGAAAATTTCATTGAATTTTTGCACTTCATTTCCACGATGGATGCATATGTAAAGATATTGGGTAAGAAATAGTTTTTTTTTTTCATTTTGATGAGTAACTGATTGCAAAGTGTGTTAAAAAGTTAAAGAGGAATTTTAACCATTGAGAAAATGGCTGAATTTTGATATGGTTAAAGAATGGAATTGTGAAATTGAAGATCTTTTATATTTATTTGGGTGATTATGAGAATATATTGAGATTCAATAAGTTGGTTGGTAGTGGTGATTAAAATCATTTGATTTTGATTTTATTGTAAGTGGTCACATGATCAAAATTGTATAAGGTGTGAAATGAGAGGTTGTTTGAATTATCCTTGTTGATTTAACTTATTAAATTTTTGGAGTAATAAGGTGGAAAACATTGGAGTTATAAGGATACATTTGTTTACACTATATTGTAAAAGGTGTACTTTTGGTGGAATCCAACACCTTGTTCATTTTATCATGGCTACATAAAACATTGCTTGTGCTCTTGGGGCCATTTATACTACTCCTGATGAGGCCTCCAAAGACTAATCCAAGACATCAGCTAGTTAAAATGTAACAAGGTCATATTGGAGGAAGGCAACATCGGAGGATATAGGATTTTCCATCATCTCAAGTTAGCTTCTCGCTTTGAGATGATGCTTTGCATGAGAAGCATTTTTGTTTTTAGTTGTTTTTACTTTTCTTTGTTGATGCTGACAGATTTGAAGAATGTATGTTTTGTGAAGATTTTGTTTTGGAGACAAGTTTGGGATTTGGTGTTGAGCTCAATATGGATTGTTGTCCAATGAGATTCAGAGTATATGATCAAGAATTATACCCTTTCATGGTCACTAGACAATGATAGAGATCTATCGTATCTCTTAGGGATTGTTGTCGAATAATTCAAGACTGTGATTTGAGAGTTCGGGACTAAAGAGCTTAAGAACACAGCTCAAAGCTACACCTTTCCGAGGGTAGATGAGATAGCATGATGGAGCCCCGCTTGGTTCAGGATTTGTTCTTTGGGAGAAGATCTTCTATAAAATATGTACTCATATTATGTAAATAGCTGTGTTGAGTATGTTAGCATTCAGGGGGGTCCCTTGGTACTATTGTAGGAACAATGTAATAAGGGGGGAATGTTGGCATAATAGTCATAGTAACAATGGTATTACATTGTTAAATTTGCATTTATAGGTTAGTTTATGCATATTAAATAAATGTTAGTAAATAAAGCAAGAGTTAGTTTGTGGGAGTTACATTCCCATATGAAGGTTATGTAGGTAGTTATCAAATAGTTAAAAGGGAAGAGGCTTTTATAAAGCCAATGTAATGCAATGTAAAAATCATCCGAAGACAATAATATATTATTTTATGTTTTAATATTGCTATGCAATAATGGTGTAACTATGTCCTACCATATTTCAATGTACCCTAATTATATATATAACCCTAATTTTGACCTTGATCAGAATTCGATCCCTAACCCCAACCCTAATTCTAACTATAACCCTAAAGATATTTTGTTTTAAATCGCTAGCTATAACCCTAATTCTAATGATAACCCTAACTCTAATTCTATCCCTAACCCTAATTCTATGACTATTTCTAATTTTATCCCTAACCCTAACCATAATTTTAAATATAACCCTTATTATAACCCTAACTTTTTTGGTTATAAATATTTTCTCTTATTGTAACATTAATTCTAATCATAACCCTAACCCTAATTCTAACCCTAACCCTAATTACATCCCTAACCCTAATTGTATTGCTAACCTTAATTGTATCTTTAACCCTAACCCTAATTATAACCCTAATTTTAATCCTAACCCTAATTCTAATTATAACCATAACCCTAATTCTAACCATAAATGTAATGGTAAGCAAAAGAAAGATAAACTTTATTCGATGATGTTGGAGAATACATCAAGTGTATATATAACAGGAATTGACAGTTACACACAGGTGTAACTGCAGATATAACCGATACAACTATGTAATGCAGTTACTAGTTACTAAACAAGTTAACAATGTAATAATTACGCTAACATTCCCCCCTTATTACATTGTTTTTACAAATGTACCCCCTAAACAATTCAAATTTGATCCTACCAAGAGATTTGGTGAACATATCTGCGATCTGAGAGTCTGTAGGGCAGTACTGGAGCTGGATGTGGTGGTTCAAAACTTGGTCCCGAATGTAATGACATTCGACCTCAATATGCTTAGTGCGCTCATGGAAAACTGGATTCTTCACAAGTTTTAACACACCCTGATTGTCGCAATGAAGAACTGGTGACTTTTCTTCAGGAATGTCCATATCTGCTAGAATGCGACGTAACCAAATCGCTTCGCACACAGCTCCTCGTGCGGCACGATATTCAGCCTCAGTGGATGAAAGATCAACAACAATTTGCTTCTTACTAACCCACGAAATTGGCCCAGATCCAAGATGAAAAACATAACCTAAGGTGGATTTCCTGTCATCTATAGATCATGCATAATCCGAGTCTGTATATCCCTGTAAGAAGAACCGAGTGTTCTTCTTATATTCCAGACCATAATCAACTGTGCCTCGGATATATCTCAACACATGCTTTGCTGCAATCCAATGACAATTCTTTGGTTCCTGCAAGAATCTGGCAAGATAGCTGACAGCAAAACATAAGTCTGGTCTGGTGTAGGTCAAGTAGATAAGGCTCCCAACCAGCTGCCTGTAGAGAGTGACATCTACTTGAGGTGAATCCTGGAAACGAGATAGTTGCAAACCTTTCTCCATTGGAGTGGATATAGGCTTACAGTTGACGATTCCATACTTTTCCAGGAGTGTCTTGGCATATTTCATTTGGGAGATGAATATGTGGTTCTTCTTCTGCCATATCTCCAAGCCAAGACAATAATGAAGTAGCCCCAAATCTGTCATGTCGAAGGAGTTCTTTAGATCATTCTTGACATCATCAACAAGACTGTCTGAGCTGCCAGTGAGAATAAGATCGTCCACATACAAAACCAGGATGACAATCTCTGTGCCTACCTTCTTAATATACAAATTAGGATCTGAGGGGCTACGAGTGAATCCATGCTACAATAGGTGACCATCAATCTTGATGTACCATGCCCTAGGAGCTTGCTTAAGGCCATAAAGAGATTTGATAAGACGACATACCTTGTGTGGATGATGTTCATCAACAAATCCTTCTGGCTGGGTCATGTACACTTCTTCTTTGAGATCACCATTTAAGAAAGCACTCTTGACATCCATCTACTGAAGCTTCCATCCCTTCTGCGCTGCCAATGCACATACCATTCTGATGGTTTTGATCTTCGCAGTGGTGCAAAGGTCTCTTCATAATCAATGCCTTCCTGTTGAGCATATCCCTTTGCTACAAGTTGTGCTTTGTACTTGTCGATAGATCCATCTGCCTTGTACTTTGTTTTGAAGATCCATTTGTAGCCAATGGGTTTCTTCCCTTCAGGCAGATCGACAAGTTCCCAAGTATGATTTTGCATCAGAGAATCATACTCTGCATCCATAGCCTTCTTCCACTGAGGTTGACTTAAGGCCTCTCGAACTGTGTCAGGTTCAGTGCTGTCAACAACAGTACTCATGAGTGCAAGATTCACTTCATTTCTAGTCTGACTCCTGGTTCTGACTCCTGACGAAGTGTCTGGAAGAGTGTGCAGGTTAGAGTCCCTGATTGTACTTTGGACCCACTTTGGAGGTTGACTGTGCTGCTGCTGGTGTGGAATGTTTTCTAGAGGGCCCAGATCAATATACAACTCTCCTTGTAGTTCACTGTCTCTGTGAGAGTCATCCATATGCTCATCATCTGATTGTGAGAGTAATTTATGAGAAGTAGGAGGCTGTTGCGCTTCTTTTTGTGATAAGGAATCGAATGACGATTCATCACATACCACATCTCGACTCTCATGTATCTTCATTGTCTCAGGATCTATGAGACGATAAGCTTTTGATGTAATACTATATCCCAACAATATACACTGAAGTGTCTTAGGATCAGTCTTCTTTCTCCTATTGGCAGGGACATGCATGTAGGCAGTGCAACCAAACACCCTTAGATGAGAAATTGAAGGCTTTTGTCCAGTCCATACCTCTTCTGGTGTCTTGTGTTGCAGAATCTTTGTTGGTACCCTATTAATGAGGTATACAGCTGTCCGTATTGCTTCTGCCCAAAATCTTTCCTCCAACTTAGTTGTGGAGAGCATGCATCGAGCCATCTCCATGACAGTCCGATTGCGACGTTCTGCAACTCCATTCTGTTGGGGTGTATAGGGAGCAGTGAGGTGCTACTTGATGCCATGATGTTTCAGGTATGCCATGAACTCCTTGGAGGTGAATTCCCCCCTCGATCTGACCAGAGGACAAGAAGAGACTGGCCGGCTTCTTTGACAACTTGCTTGTGAAAGTCCTGAAAGTTGGCAAAGGCTTCATCTTTCTTCTTGAGAAAATACACCTAGGTCTTTCGGGAGAAGTCATCCACGAACAACTGGAAGTACTTATGACCTAAAAATGAAGCAGGCATGGGTCCGTACAGATCGGTATGTACCAACTCAAGGCGATGTGTAGCATGGAAGCTACTAGCCTCGAATGGATCCCGGTGTTGTTTACCTGCAAGGCATCCAGGACATATAGGCAATGAATTTGAAATTGGAGGAAGACCTCTTACCATTTGTTTGGAGCTGAGCTGATGTAAGGAGCTGACTGAAAGGTGCCCATAGCGATAGTGCCAGAGTCCCGTAGATTCTATTGTGGAGGCTGATAGAGCTACTGTAGGGGAGGAGACAGCATCTAATGCAAATAGTCTATCCTTCATAAATGCTCTAGCAAGTATCATACCTTCTCTTGAGATTAGACAGGTCTTGACCCCATCCTTCACCTGGAACTCAACTTTCAGTTTGTGGTTCAGAAGTTGACTGACAGAGAGCAGGTTTGTTGTCAAACCAGGAACATACAACACCTTGGTGAGGGTATAATGGCTTGCCCCAAGAGGAATGATGACCTTGCCTATACCCTCTGCAACATACTCCTTATTGTCAGCAATTCGAACTCTATCTCCAGTAGGTTGTTCTGTCAGTGCATCGAACAGCTCTCGATTGCTTGTCATATGCTTGCTGGCACCCGAGTCTATCAACCAAATATCCCTTGTGGGCTGTGAGGTTTGGGAGACAAGGACTAGATTATGATGAGTGCCGCAGTTGGCTATTTCTGGTTCATCTTCTTCTGATGCATCATCTTGTTGGGCTGCTACATTTCCTTTGTGCCTTCTGCGATGATGACGGTGTTTGGATGACTGAGTATCACTGCAACCAGAAAAGCCTTCTTTGCTTGAATTGCCTTTTGTTAAGGCATTGTACCAACAGTTGATAGTGTCATGATTGTTCTTGTTGCATATATGACACCATCGATTTGCCTTTGGAGGCTTCGACTGTTGATGTTCTTGTTGTTTCTGTGGCTACTTTCCATGAAACTTCTGACCTTTTGATTGTCTGGAGATCAGGGCCTTATCTTCTAGTTCACCTTGAACAGATTGAATGGCTTCTTCTTGCTGCAACAGATTCACCAATTCATCATATGAAACATCTTTCTTGGTGATGTTTAGCATGGTGACAAAAATTTTGAACTGAGATGGCAGTGCTCTCAGCATAATTGGGACAAGTAGTTTGTCCTCCACCTTTTCTCCAAGTGCAACAAGCTCAGCTCGCAGTTCAGATACCCGCTGTAAGAATTCCTCAACTTTCTCGCCAGCATGCATACTGAGTGTATGTAGCTTGGACTGTAGATGGAGGATCTTCGTCTGGTTCTTCGCTTGGTAGATTGTGGAGAGAGAATCCCATGCCGCCTTTGATGTTGTTGCATCCCGAATGTGAGGTTGAACTTCATCAGTGATGCCGAGTGTTATCAACATCAATGCTTTGGCATCGGCCTTGTCAAACTTCTGCCTTTCATCTGGGTCTGTTGGTCTGGTTATGTCACCTTTGACAATTCTCCATAGCTCCTCAAAAATGAGAATAGTCTGCATCTTTGTCTTCCATGTAGCATAATTTGGCCCTTTCAAAAGTTGAGCATCGGAAAGAAGCAATTTCGGGGCAGACATTTTTCAAAAAACAAAATAATCTAGACAACAAATTTATTATTATTTTATTTGACAGTACATTTACTTTGAAGAGGAAATAGTGGCACGGAGATGAGCACGATAGGCTTGTGCTGTGAGACGGGGACGCTTTGGTGTGCATTCTACCTCATCTTTGTCATCAACATCATAACCCTCATCTAGTTTTGCTCTAATCTTCCTTGCTTGACATTGTACATCAAATAGAAAGTAATCTAGCAATCCTTGCCTAAACAATTCATCGAATTGAAGATTACTGGTGTTTTGTAGGGCATCTAGAAGTGCAAAGTAGAAGCTTGAGCTTTCTAAAACAGCACATCCACCACGAGGTGGATCATTCGCATGATTGCTGGCCACACTACTGGCATCGGGTGCGGTGGACATTCAGTTTTCTCAGACTATGTCTTCCTCTACTCACCAACTTAGACTCCAAGTGCCTTATGGAAGGAGAAAGAGACTTCAGTACCTCATTTGGTATTAAACTGCAACGTGGTCTGCAGGTGGAAGTGGCGCTTTCACTCAACAAGTAATCTTCTTAGACTTCTTCAACAGAAACACAGTCTTCAAATAGCTTCAACAGAAAGGGAGTTTGAAATGGTGTTGATGGAGAAGTATCAGTTTAGGCAATGACCTCTTCAATTTACCAGCACCAATCTCTTCAGTCTTCTAACGCTGTTTCCCAGCGCATTACAACCTTCTGATGTTTGCTCCTTGCAATTTCTGCTAGCATTTGTTAGTCCTCCCTCCAAGTCGTTGCCAGAGAACTTCAGACCATCACTTTGGCAGAGAAACTAAGGTGGCTTCTTGCCTCTGGTCTGCACCAGGCACTTCCCTTACTCCTGCACATTACAGGACTCCATGCCCACGCCAGCCAAGGCTCTGATACCATTTAATGGTAAGCAAAAGAAAGATAAACTTTATTCGATGATGTTGGAGAATACATCAAGTGTATATATAACAGGAATTGACAGTTACGCACAGGTGTAACTGCAGATATAACCGATACAACTATGCAATGCAGTTACTAGTTACTAAACAAGTTAACAATGTAATAATTATGCTAACAAAATGTAACCCTGAATATATCCCTAACCTTATTTCTAACTCTAAACCTAACCTTAATTCTAACCTTTACTCTGATTATATGTATAACCCTAATTCTATCCCTAACTCCAATCGTAACTCTAATCGTAACTCAAATCGTAATTATAACAAATTTTTTTAGTTATAAAATTTTCCCTATTTGTAACCGTAACTCTAATTCTACCCCTAACCCTAATTTTATCCCTAACCCTAACCTTAATTCTAAATATAACCCTAATCTTAACCCCACTTTTTTTTTGTTATAAATATTTGCCCTAATTATCTGTCTCTACCTCTATATATCCTATCTATATCTCTATCTTTTGCTCTCTATATCTCTTGCACTTTCTCCTTTCCTCCCTCTCTCTTTGTCTCTCTTTTCACAATACTCTATCCATAACTCTAATTCTTACCCTAACCATAACCCTAATTGTAAATATAACCCAAGTCTTTTGTAACTATAACTGTAACCCTAATCTTAATTGGGAAATGTATGGAGATCCCAATAAACCTCCATTCCTAGATGATCCCTGTAATGGACATATTTGTTTCCCTTGATGATGTTGATAATCCTTTCTATGAGAATGATACTAAAGAGTGACTTGCTTATTAGGAAAGTCTTGAATGTCCGGATGACATAGAGACATCTTCTCTTCCTTCTGATATTTCTATACCTCTAGCATTGACAACTATTCTGCCACCTCCAATTGCCACTTCAACAGAGATATTGGCTTCTTTGCATGATACTATAGATTCTCTCTAGTAGGTTCACACTTGTCCTCTTGATCAATGAGATATCATCTTATTAGAGATCCATCATTTGTTTGTAGAATCTCTCATAATCGATATTGATGACATCATTAAGGACATATGTTTTCTCTTTGATGATAGATCTTTTGCTTCTACAAAGTTCAGAGAGGCTTCAATGAGAGCTTCCAAAGATTCTTTGTGTTGGCATAATTACATTGTTAACTATATTGTCAATGTTGCAGTTATCAAGTTGTTCGACAGTTATATGAACTGCATCATCCTTGAACTGCATCGACAGTTATGTGAACTGCATTCCTTCTTATATAAATCCATAGCACTAAATCATTTCAAATCAATCAATAAAGATATTACTTCCCCTTCATATGGTATTAGAGCAGTTATCGATCATGGAGAAGTAGCAAGTTTGAAGGCAGTTCCTGTGGCATGGAGACTAAATGAATAAGGGCGTGAGCAATATTAGATCACCAATGCTATGTGTGGAAAGAACCAAATCAGCATATGGGAGAATAGAATGTACCAACATGAGGAGGCATGAAGTTGTATAAAAATTTGAAGGGTATAGATGCGGCCAGGCTATGTTTGAGAAGATTGAAAGAAAAGTGGGTGTGGAAATTCCAAGTGTAGAATTTGTTGTTGTTGGGTATACCATCCAAAAGTTGAAATCTGTCCAAAGTAAAGCACATGAAAGAGGCAAAGAGTGGAAATAAACCACGCTTGTTGTCCTTAGTGATTAGAAAATCCTCTTTCCATTGAAAACTTTCTATTGCTATAATGAAAGGCGAATGGAGTACAAAGTTAAAATGATTTATTCATTGGCATACATTTTTGTTTTGCATCTTGCGAGCATCAAACATATAGCAAATTAGGTTTATAGAGAGAGTAAAATGTGTGGCATTTTAGGTTTTGATTTGAACGCGCAACAATAAGTTTGCATTTAAAAACATTATTGTGTTATCTAGAATGCTATTTACATTTGAAAGATTATGGTTCATAGCTATTTTTGGAACCAAATTTTTGGAAGAATAATAAGGAGTAAATTGTTGAAGGCTTAATTTGATGAATGTTTAATAATATCTTGGAGATATGAGGCTGATTAGTGTATGGGTCTATCATTGGTTCAAATTGACATTATCATCATGAATGCACATATGTCAAAAATAGCTTATGCTTTTAGGGTCATCTTTTCTATTCCTAATGAGGCCTCCAAAGACTCATCCAAGACATCAGTTGGTTAAAAGGGTCATATTGGAGGAAGGCAGCACCGGAGGATGGAGGAATTTTCATCATCTCAAGTTAGCTTCTCACTTTGAGATGATGCTTTGCATGAGAAGCATTTTTGGCTTTAGTTTTTTTTTTTCCCTTGTTGTTGCTGACAGATTTGAAGAATACATGTTTTGTGAAGGTTATGTTTTGTTGTGTTAAAATGGTTTGATCTGGTTATCTATGTTTGTGCTCACTAGATTTCAATATGGTATCAAAGCAGGTGTTTACATTATGGAAGCATTTTGCATGTGGTATTCTTGAATCTCTACTACATGAAAGGGATGGTAGCTTTGTCTAGTTTTTACAAGATACTTGAACCCATTTTCTTAGTTGTGTAAGGTGCAATTTCATTCCTACTAAGGGCTGCATAGGAGAATGAGCACAAAGGATTTTACCATTCTTAATTGTGCAATTTTATTTTCTTGAGACATCACTGTTTACTGTGCAAAGGATGAAGGTAAGCATGAAAATTTCTGTTTAAATTTGTTTGGATGAATAGCATTTCCTACGTGCATCAAAATCCTGCTCTTGTGACTACATGCAACATTGTTCTCTACATCCATTGTTAACACTACTTCATCATGCTTCAAAAGTCTGTGTGGAGCCATTTTGTGCAATTCGGTATAACCGTTCATAGTTTGAAGCTTGTTTTCTTGCCACTCATAAAGACATTTTTGAAAAGCTTGAAAAACATAGACTGGATGTTTGAAGGTGCAGTCATAAGAAAGAAGGCATTTTACATTACTGGGCATTGAATGTTTGCTGGGTGTTGAAATTGATAATTGTATGTTGCATTGAAGTCTATATAAAGGTGTTTTGGGCTCTGTGGGTGCTAGATTGCTGAATAAATTTTCAAATTAATTCCAGAGGAAAACTGTGATCTTGCTGCATACAGGAAGAGATTTGTAAGTAAAACCTAAATTTCACTCAAGTTGATGCATATGTAACTATTCAAAAAACCTCGCATATAAATGTGTGTAGTGGAGTTGTCTATGATTTCGATTTTATTGTAAGTGGCCACAAAATCAAAACTATATAAGGTGTGAAATGAGAAGTTTTTTGAATTTTCTTTGTTGATTTAACTTATTGAATTTTTGGAGTAATAAGGTGGAAAACATTTGAGTTATAAGGATACACCTTGTTCATTTTATTTTATCATGGCCACATCAAACATTGCTTGTGCTCTCGGGGCCATTTATACTACACTTGATGAGGCCTCCAAAGATTCATCTAAGACATCAGTTGGTTAAAGTGTAATAGGGTCATATTGGAGGCAAGCGGCATCGAAGGATGGAGGATTTTCCATCATCTCAAGTTAGCTTCTCGTTTTGAGATGATACTTTGCATGAGAAGCATTTTTGGTTTTGGTTGTTTTGCTTTTCTTTGTTGATGCTGACGGATTTGAAGAATGTATGTTTTATGAAGATTTTTGTTTTGGAGACAGGTTTGGGATTTGGTGTTGAGCTCAATATGGATTGTTGTCCAGTGAACTTCAGAGTATATGATCAAGAATTATACCCTTTCGTGGTCACTAGATAATGATACAGATCTATCGTATCTCTTAGGGATTGTTGTCAAATAATTCAAGACTCTATGATTTGAGAGTTTGAGACTAAAGAGCTCAAGAACACAGCTCGAAGCTACGCCTTTCTAAGGGTAGATGAGACAGCATGATGGAGCCCCGCTTGGTTCAGGATTTGTTCTTTGGGAGAAGATCTTCTATAAAATATGTATTCATATTATGTAATTAGCTTTGTTGAGTATATTAGTATTCAGGGGGGTCCTTTGGTACTATTGCAGGAACAATGTAATAGGGGGGGGAATGTTGTCATAATAGTCACAATGGTATTACATTGTTAAATTTGCATTTATAGGTTAGCTTATATGCATATTAAATAAATGTTAGTTTGTGGGAGTTACATTCCCATATGGAGGTTATGTAGGTAGTTATCAAATAGTTAAAGGGAAGAGGCTTTTATAAAGCCAATGTAATGCAATATGAAAATCATCCGAAGATAATAATATATTATTCTATATTTTATGTTTTACTATGTTAAAATGGTTTGTTTTGGTTATTTGTGTTTGTGCTCACCATAATTCAATAAGCTTCAGAGTATATGATCAAGAATTATACCCTTTTGTGTTCACTAGACAATGATAGAGATATGTCATATCTCTTAGGGATTGTTGTCAAATAATTCAAGACTCGGTGATTTGAGAGTTCAGGATTGAGAGCTCAAGAACACAACTCAAAGCTACACCTTTCTGAGGGTCAAGAGACAACTTGATAGAGCCCCACATGGTTCAGGATTTGTTCTTTTAGGAGAAGATCTTCTATAAAATATGTATTCATATTATGTAATCAGCTTTATTAAGTATGTTAGCATTCAGGGGGGGTCCCTTGGTACTATTGCATGAACAATGTAATAAGGGGGGATATTGGCATAATTACATTGTTAACTATATTGTCAATGTTATAGTTATCAAGTTGTTCGATAGTTATATGAATTGCATCGTCCTTGAACTACATCAACAGTTATGTGAACTGCATTCCTTCTTGTATAAATCCACTACAGTATATCATTTCAAATTGATCAATAAAGATATTACTGCCCCTTCACTTTGCAGGAGGACATCTCATGGGATTTACTTTGTACCCATGTATGACATGCATTGACATTCAACACACTAGTTATTTGGATCATGCTCTTCATAATTTTCAAATGATTTTGAGAGGTCACTTGTTCTAGTTAGGCGAGGGACTCCTTATTTGGTTGTGACTTTTTTCGACATCAACATGAAGACATTTGAGCAGTATTTTGAGACAGGGTTCATTATGAGACTTACCATCTCACCTCAGATCTTTGAGCATTCACCATTGGAGTTGTTTTCTTCCTAAGGGGAGAAATGTTATTTACCACAAATGGATTATTTTCAGCATTCATACATGCGCATCCTTTTTTGGCACAGGGGCTACTTTATTGTGGGGAGGTTACAGAGTCTCTTTCTCTCTTCTATGGTCATATGACATTGTTTAAGGCTTGGTGCATAGTTTTCATATTTGGGGAGCTTTCTTGTTGTCTACATCTTCTTTTCTCTCTTTTGGAGGGAAGTTTTTTCCCACAAGGTTTTCTTCCTTTCTCCATTTTATGAGAGATTGCATTGTACTTGGGTACCTCATTGGGCCTAGTTGTCGCGACCCAATTTTTTACTTTTGTACCCACCTATGTTATTCTTAAAGGGGGTGTTAGTGTATATTTTATCTCTTGCATCTCATGCACATGGGTAAAATACACTTGGTGTTAAGCCTACTTAGGTGTCTACATAGGAATCCTAATTTGTACGAGTTAGCTCACCACTTGTGAGTTTTGTAGAAGTTAACTCACCGTCACTTCTTGTTAGTGGGAGTTGACTCCACTATTCTTGGTTTGTTGTTTCTTCCAAGAATCCTATATGTATGCCATTTCATAGGTTAATACATGGCTGCATTAAATCCATTTCTATGTGAACATTTTGGTTGCATTATGTTGTGTTTCCTAACTTGTGCAAGGCATATGATTTCCTGTCTTTCACTTCTATTTCCAATTCCAGTATTCTATCAAATGATCTTGGTTTTGACAATCTTGTATTAGATTTGTGATACATTGAGCAGATGTTTGAAGTGTGGGGTTTTCTCACAAAATGGGTTTCCCTATGTATATCTAGTGTTATGGTATATTTGTTTATTACTAATTTTATGTTTAAATGTTGTGTATCTTCTTCCTTTCATTTGGGTTGTGCGATGGAGGGAAACAAAATAAAAATAAATATTTTATTTTTTAGACTTCAGTACTTAAGTCCCTCAAACTGTAAGGTTTTAAAATAACAATTTAACACTTATTATAGGTATCATTAAATGCTAGCAATTAAGTTAGGTCTACTATTTAAAATAAAATGAAATTAATTTATTTTTAACTAATTTTTTAGCATTAAAAGAAAAAATTTAGTGCTCTTAAAATCTCCACACAATTTCATCCTTCACAACTAGGAGAATAACCTATCCCCATCACTAGAGCATGTGAACACCGGAAACAATATTAAATAGTTTTTTTTTTCATTTGAAAATATTGCCACCCATTAAACTGCCAACTTGGGACTTTTAATAGAAAATTCACCATGGCCTCAATTTTCATATGAGAGACTCAAAATTTGGATTGGAGGTAATTTGAAATTAGAAAAACTTGCTTGGCAACCAATATTTCAATTTCCAAAATTTGGAATTGAGAAGCAATGCCACCAGCATAACATTCCAAGGCCCAAAAAAGTAACTATAGTATCAAATTGAAAGAGGGTGTCAAAATAATCACAGAACAAAATTAAAACCAACACAGATAATGATAATTGACTCTGCTAATTTGTCCTTATAAAAAAATTATTAAAATAACACAAATTACTAAAATCTTTCATTTTCTTATTAATTTTGACAACCATGTATTCAGATTTATCTTTAAAAGCTTAAATTATTTATACGAACTATTTTACCTATTTCTCAAACTCATTACTCAGTTTGAATCGTTCCCCCTTGATTGAAAGAAAAAATTAGAATAGAGCATCTGCATTTCAAGCTTTATGAGGATTAAATAAATGTGAGGAAACATCTCAATAACATGCAAACTATTGGTACTCATTCATGTTCAGGGTTTTAAGTTTGAACATTTGCAGATTTTCCCATTCAAAACCTAAAAATTTTGAATCATAGGGTCTTGCATTGCTTCTTCTATTCTGATGATGACCTTCTATGGTGGGTTCCTGGTTACCAGGTTTCATCCTTGTGCTTTAGTGTTATTAGGTTAACCGGCTCCATGCCGTATTTTACCGCTTTTTCCTATTGCACCTGAGAAAAATATTAAGTCTTGTATGTGCAAAGTGCAAAATGTTTGTTGGCGGGCTTGTGAAATCCCTATCGGCTTCCAAAAATGATAAAGAAATTCAGTTGTATGCATTTCCAAATGCATATCGGGCTCAAAAGAAAAATGTAAAAGGGCAGAATATACATTGAAGATTCTGGGAATATTTGCTGACTGCATATTGAGTTGCATGTATATTTGGTTTGTATGATCAGACATACAACGGTTAGATACAAAGAAAAGATACATTGCAGGTATATTCCATGGAAGATTCCCGCTTGTATATTCGACACTCAAAGAAAATGTACATTGAAAAATATGCAAAGGCCAGCAACATGCAAAGTGAACAGTGCAATGGATATGCAAGAGGGTTTGTACATGTTCGGCATACAAGGGAAATATGCATTCATCACATATTCTAAAATGATTCCCTACTTGTATGTTTGTGTTTGTATATTCTGCATACAAACAAAATATACATTGAGGAGATACATTGCGGACCTGATGAAGATTTTAGGCTGCTATATAATTATTTGGGGTCCGTGACTTGTATAAATGTTTGCATATGTCAAGATACAACCTGATGTACAATGATGGGATACAAGTCAGATTCCAAGAAGTGTTCCAATCTAGTAGAAGAAATATTTGGCATTCGCGACTTGTATATCTGCACTTGTATATGTGCCGATATGCAAACTCATGAAGATACAAGGCCTAGATTTGAAAGTTTTTCAGATCCAATGGATAAATGCAATGGAGTCCACCTTGTATGTGTTTTGCGCTTGTATATGTGTAATATACAAAGTGATGGATGTAGGATGGAGATACAAGCCGGACCCGAACTGAATTCTAGTTTGTTCTATGACTTTTGATGTCTGCCTTGTATGTTGTATATGCATTTGGATTTGCATATACAAAAGCGATAAAGGCAAAATAAAGGGAGAAAAGGTTAGCGATGGAAGGTCAAGGTGCCTACGTGGCACGATATCATTGGCTAGTGACTTTTCATACATGTTTTGACACCATAGATCTTGGCAATGGTTTTTTGATCAACGGTCAGGTTTTGAATTTTCAGCGATGGTTTACTCCTTGCATTTGCGACCATTTTTTAGTAGGAAAATCTCCAGATGCATCTGCTGTTACATCCCGTGGGTGGTTGAGCCATTAATGGCAGGATTGCAGATAGGCATGGGCCGATGGTCGAATGGCCAAGTACTAGGTTTATGACGGAGAGTCTTCCAGTGGCGGCACAAGGCTCGAGCTCAACTACTCCTCACCCTTCTCTTGCTTCTTCTTGTTGTGTTCCCTGCTGGTGCATTTATTATTTTGAGCACCATTCCTAAGGTAGTGTATCTGGTAGAAATTTTAACCTTGTCATGTAATTAATTTTGCTGGGTACGTAGTCTTGGTATAAAAAGCCAAACTGTGTTACTCATTGGTTGTTGGAAACTGGACAAATCTTGGTGCTGCAATAGGAATACAACTTTCTGGTGACTCCGTATCAGGTGTCTTGCGAGTTTATGAATTGTATGTTGTGTGTATTATGCACAGAATTATCAATTTCATGCTGATTTAAATAAGTAATGCTTCATTGCGTGTGTTTTGTTATTTGTCCCTAGACTGAATCTATTTTTCTTCTGACTCTGAACATCTAAGGGGTGTTATAGATTCTAGAATATAGGTTTTCTATATGGAATACTTTTCTCTTACTTCTGCTCAAGGAGTAGATTGAATGTTTTGGATTAAGTGTTGAGAAGAATACATTGCAGTAAGGATGTTTGCAAGCAAAAATAACTAAATGCTCTCTCTTGGGTATTGTCTGTAAGACAAACATTTTAGAAACCCCTTGAAATCTGATTATTGTCTTAGGTCTGTAGTAAACATTCACATATATATGTCTACTAACTCCAAGCCCTGGATAGGCACCGATCTGTTCTGGTATCCCTGTTGTAACCCAAAGTCTTAGTTTTGCATCCAAATACAAAACAAACTCAAACTTCATATATAAACCTTTAGGACATTAGAAGTAGTTTAGGATTGAAATCCTCTGTCTATAACTGAATATAGGCCCAAAGCTAGCCCCTTTGCACTTATCTCACAGTTTTGGTCTGCATAATAGAGGATTTATCTACTTTGTGTCAGCATCCCAGTCTTTGCACAGTTATATTTCATGGATGTTGAGTAGGCAATACCCCCCTTGGTTCTGTAGAGCCTAAAGAAGAAGAGGAGATATTTATAGAGTCTATCTCCTATATTGTTGGCCCCTAGCCCGGGAATCCTGTTGATCATTGATGGCTACTTTGTAGGGGTGACTGGGAACAAGCATCCAGTCTAGGAAAAATACCGACAAAAATTGGCGACTCTATTGGGGAACTGCTTTGTAAAAGAACCCTGATTTTAAAATAAACCAATTCCTAGTAACAAAAATTGGTGACTCCGAACCAATCTCCCAACCGGTAAAGTAAAAATTTGTATGCAAGGGAGAAGATCACAACATAATACTCTGTTTGAAGAGTTACCCATAAAAATGATGTATAGGAAAAAAGGGACTGTTTGAGCCAGTCAAGATGGCTCTCCCAGCCCCAGGAAAAATGATTTTATTCAGGACAATCTAGGATCTTTAGAATGAACAATACCTTATTTTTCAAATATTGAGGCTGAGATCCAGAACATATATGAGAGATAGCAGAGTGGTGGATTGAAAATGAGGTCAGAGGTGTTTCAAGAATGTCCTTTTGTTTATTCCCCTGACAGATTTGAAGAAGTCGAATCCCTAAGGGATGATGATAATGATGATTAGAATGTAATAAAACCATCCTCTTCTATGCCTAGAGAGGAGGAACTAGCTGATGAAATTAAGAGCTTAAGGGCAGAATTAGAATATCTATAGGCGGTGAAAATCAGAGATTACATGAGACAGAGAGTGCAAGCTTTGAGAGTTGCTTAGAATGATTCAGTTCCTACCCTTGAAAATGCAAATATGTAGAGAAATCAGCAAAGAAATGAAGTCCAGGATCAACGCAATGATCAAAGACAGAATGCAAATAATGTTAGAATACCATTGAATAATGTAAGAAATCAGAATGCAAATAGAAATACAAATGCTAATCAGTTTGGTAGACAGCCTATGCAGCTGGATAGATTTAGACAACTGGTTTTTGATGGCATTCCTGGTTACCCCAATCCTATTGACAAACATGTGAGGCTGCAAGTGCCTAAATTTTTAGGAAATACTACTATATCAGGTGATGACCATTTAAAAGCTTTTCAAAATATCATGGACAACTTTGAGGTTGAGCATGAGGATATTTTCATGAAATCATTTATGCAATCCTTAGTTGATGAAGCTAAGGAGGATATTTAAAGAACAATACAGTGACAAGACTAATCCTAGTTTCTTTATTAATGAATTTACTAGCATTACCAAAGGATCAAATGAACAAGTTACTAATTTCAATGGTAGATTCACTAAAGTATTGAACAAATTGCCATAGGACCTAAGACCTAATGAGCCTATGTGCATAATGTTGTACATAAATGCTTTTGATGCCAAAATAGCTTATGGATTGAGAGACAAAAGCCCTGCTATCCTCAGAGATGCCTTCAAGATTGCAACAAATATTGAAAATAACAGAAAAACATCTGGTAAGACAAATAGAAGAGATGATGTGAAAATTCTGCAAAATCTAAATACTAAATCTCAGAATACTCAAGGTAGTGCATCTACTTCTGAGGATAAAATAGATAAGTTGGCAACTATTGTTAAGGACCTAAGCTATAGAATGGCTAAAAATGAAAAGGGGATAGGTCCTAACAGACCAGTTTACCAAAGGCAAGAAAGAAGACCATCATTACATGATATGCCATATAACACCAATTGGCATAATGGTAAGCCTATTCTTCCAAACAGAAACACAGGTCAAAGGATTCAAAATGCAAAGGAAACTCCTGATCCTTTGAATAAGCCTATAAATATTTTTAATGACACCCCATGATGTATAATCTGCCAAATGCCTCATTCACAGTCACAATGTATGATTGCTCAGTCTTTATACAACAATGTTGTTGCCTGTGATGAATGCAATGAGCCACATTGCATGGAAGATGAGAATGTCAATATGCTGTCTACAAACAGAGAATACTCTTCTCACGATGCTGATGTAAGTGCAAATGATGAGATTCAGGTCTGGCAGCAGTTTCCCTATGATGAGGATGAGGAAGACAACTATGCCTATGCTCAGGATTCACATAATTTTTTGAATAACTTGAGGAGGCCTTCTAATGAAGAAATTAGAGCCCTCATAGCTGTAGCAGTGGTTCAAGTCAAAAGCAATTACAACCTAAGAGGTAAAGCTCAGGTAAGCAATTCGCACCAACCAGAAAATACTCCTGTCAATCAACTAGTGCACAATCTTTAAGGGATTGAACCACAAAAGAAACAGTGGAGCAACAACAAGCAAAATTTTAAGCAAAAAATAGGTCATGATTCTCAAGGACCAGAAAATGGAATTCCCCAGGCTGAGGATCAAAACACAAATTTTGAGATCAAAGATGATAGTCAAGGAGCCACAAAAATTAAAGCTGGATCATACCAGGATAAAAATAAAACTATAGATCAGGCTACAACTGTTATACAAAATTATGCTCCATTTGACATTGCTCAGGTTTTATCCCAGGTAAAGGTTTCTGTCCCATTAATGGAGCTGATGAAAGTGGAAGAATTTAAAAATAAAGCAGTATCCTTGATTTCAGGAATACCATGTCAAGCCAAGTTGAGTGATGAATCTCAGGGTAAGAAACAAACCCTATGTATTGATGAAGATGAAGTTTCTGAAGTATATTTGGGGATTACCATGACAAAATACCCCTCATAGGTTGAACCATTTTATGTCTCCCATGTTATAAATGGAAAGGTGATTAAGAATTGTATGCTTGACTCAGGAGCATCAATGAATATCATGCCTTTGGCCATCATGCAGCAAGCTAGGTTAAAAATAGATAAGGCATGTGGGAAGTGCTATGAAATGGATGCTAGAGAGGTACCTATCATTGGAATTATGAAAGATGTTGATTTCAGACTGGTAGTATATCCTGAAAAGACCTACAAAATGAACATAATAGTTGTTGATATCAAGCCACAATATGGCATGTTGCTGTCAAGAAGATGGGTAGCATTAATTGGTGGGAGTATGTAATTAGATTTGTCATATGCTATGATCCTAATGAATGGTAAGAGTGTTAAACTGATCAGAGAAGAAAGGTCATCAGAGACAGTAGAAGATCAAGAACCAGAGGAACAGATATGTTTTGTGAACACTGACTGTGATAATTTCAGAGTTGTCTCAGATGATAAAGGAGATAAAAGGAAAAAAATTTGCATTCAAGAATTGGATCAATAGGTTCTATGGAGCATGCATTTTGATGGAGCTTGTTTAAAGGAAGGCTCTGGTGTTGCAGTGGTATTTCTATCTCCAACTGGTAAACTTCTAAAATTTTCTTTCTTGTTGAAGTTTGCCTGTACAAACAATATTGCAGAGTATGAGGCTCTGTTATTAGGATTAAATGTTGCTTTAAAGCATGGAATTAAGATGCTCAAAGTGTTCGGTGATTTAGAGCTTATTGTTTCCCAAGTTAGAGATAAGTATGCATCAAAGAATAAGAGGTTAAAATAGTATAAGCATGTTGTTTGGGATACAATTGAATTGTTTGATGCCTTCTCAATAAACTGGATAGAAAGATCAAAAAATGTTAGGGCAGATTTTCTAGCCAATGTAGCCATAAGGCTAGATGACATCACTCTATCAGATGTTACAAATGTTGAGGTCAAACTTAGGCCTACAGTGCCAGATAATGTATGTAGCTAGCAGGTATTTGATGATGACAAAGATTTGTTGAGATTTCTACATTGCATTGATGAATATGAGAACCAAGAAATAGATTTTCAGAACTTTGTAGAGGTTGTAGATGGAAAAGAAACTCTCTTAGGGAAGGAGGTAATTCAACTCAAGACAAATAAAATCCCTAGTGGGCTAGTTGCTTTAGAGAGAGCTTTTGACAATACGGACCAATTTGTTACAAAGTCATTTCTGACAAACAAGAATGATTTAGAAGAGATAAACTTGGGGACATCTCATGCCCCCAAGAAGGTGTACATTGGCAAACAACTCAAACCACATATCAGAACTATGCTGATTGCATTACTAAAAAGATATAAGCATGTCTTTGGCTAGTCTTATGAAGACTTGAAAGCTTATAAAGAGGATTTATTTCAGCATACAATCCCTTTGAAGCATGGAGCTAAACCATTTAGACAAAAACAAAGACCTATAAATACAACCTTAGCTCCTAAAATGCAAGAAGAACTTATGAAGCTTAGGGAGGCTGGAATAATTATGCCTATCAGACACTCAACTTAGGTGTCTAACCTTGTCCCAGTTAGAAAAAAGAATGGTGATCTAAGACTTTGTGTGGACTTTAGAAATTTAAATATGTCTTCTTTGAAGGACAATTATCCATTGCCAAACATGGAAGCCATGTTGCAGAAGGTGACCAGCTGTGAGCTCCTATCCATGATGGATGGATTTTTAGGGTACAATCAAGTGAAAGTAAAGGAATTAGAACAATTCAAGACTACTTTCACTACTCCATGGGGAACCTATGTATATGTGGGGATGCCATTTGAATTGACAAATGCAGGTGCCACATTTCAGAGGGCAATGGATGTTGCTTTTGCAGGATTGATTGATTCAATCTTGGTTGTCTATCAAGATGACTTAACTACTTATTCAAGAAAGGAAGAGCAACATTGTATGCACCTAGAGCAGATTTTTATTATAGCATTAAAGAATGGAATCTCACTCAACCCAAAGAAATGTGTTTTTGGGGTTGTGGAAGGAAAATTGCATGGACACATTGTTTCCAAGGATGGAGTCAGGATTGATCCTAAAAGGGTGGCTGCGATTGACAAAATCCAGATCCCTAAAATAGTGAAAGGTGTTCAGTCCTTCTTTGGACAAATTAATTTTGTTAGGAGATTTGTGCCTAACTTTGCAGAGACCACCAAAGATATCTCCAAAATGCTGAAGAAGGGTGCAACTGTCAAATGGGAAGATGAAGCAACCAAATCATTTTAGAACATAAAAGAAGCTATAAAGATGGCCCCTATTTTAAAATCTCTTGATTTTTCTAAGCCATTTCAGATGTTCTCATTTGCTTCTTTCCACACTATTGCTGCATGCTTATTGCAAAAAAATGAAGAAGGGTTTAAACAACCTATAGCTTTCTTTAGTAGGTCATTGCAGGCTGCTGAATTAAAATATGACATCATGGAAAAACAAGCATATGCATTGGTTAGAGTAGTGAAGAGCTTCAGACCATATTTGGTGGGCTCTCAAGTAATTGCGTATGTGCCTCATGCAATAGTCAAGAATATCTCCACTCAGCAGGAGGTAACTGGAAGGAGATGCAGATGGATAAACAAATTGTAGGAATTCAACATTGAAATACAGATCACTAAGTTGGTAAGGGGACAAGGTTTGGCAAAACTAATGACACAGTCAAATCTAAAGGCATGCCAAGTGAATGTAGTACATAATGAAGTTATAAATATGTCAGAATTTGAGTGGTATAAGGACATAGTATACTACTTGCAGAATTTAAACTATCATTCCCATCTTAGTGATATTCAGAAGAGAACTTTGAAGCTACAGGCTATTAAATACATCATTGTTCAGGGAGAGCTATATTGGAAAAATCCTAATGGTGTATTACTCAAGTTTATTGATGAAAATCAGGCTAAAGATATTCTCAGTGACATGCACAATGGAGTGTGTGGTAGACACTATGCTACCCAGACTATAGCCCACAAAATTCTTAGAGCAGGCTACTGGTGGCCAACTCTCTTCTTAGATACACATAGAATGGTAAGAAAGTGTGATCCTTGCCAAAGTTTCTCAGGAAAGCTAATATATGAAGGTGCATTACCCCTTAGGACTATAACTGTAGAAGCTCCATTCCAGCAATGGGGAATTGATTTTATAGGGGAAATCTCAGAGAAATCAAGTGGAGGACATGATTGGATTCTGGTTGCCACTGATTATTTCACCAAATGGATTGAGGCCATTCCAACCAAAAAAGATACAAGCAAAATGGTGATGGATTTTGTTATGGAAAATATTATTATTAGATTTGGAGTACCAGCCAAATTAGTCATGGATAATGTAATGTGCTTCAGGTCTGGTGAGTTTATTGATTTTTGCAATACTTATGGAATTGATTTGTTTCATACATCACCATACCACCCACAAGGGAATGGTCAAGCAGAGTCAAGCAATAAAAGTCTCATGAAAATCATCAAAAGGGTGATAGATAAAAACAAGAGGTCTTAGGATTCAAAGTTGAAGTTGGCATTATGGGCTGACAGGGTGACAGTGAAAAGAGCAACCGGGAGGTCACCTTTTGAATTAGGATATGGTGTAGCAGCTAGATTGCCTATGAATAACCTTCTACTAGTTTATAAATTCATCCAAGTGAACAATGACGAAATTGGAGACCCAATGACTAAAAGAATAAATCAGCTGGTTGCATTAGATGAAATTAGAAGAGAAGCACAGAAAACAAACATCAAGAAACAACAAAGAGTGAAGTATCTGTTTGATAAAAGGGCTACAGAGAGGAGGTTTCATATAGGTGACTTGGTCCTTATGTGGAATGCAAGAGGCCAGGATAAGGGCAAGCACGGTAAATTTGAGCCCTTATGGACCGGCCCATATCAAATTGGCAATATCTATGAGAATGATTCTTACTTTCTCCAAGCCCTAAATGGTGAACTACTGGAATTGCTAGTGCATGGTAAATTTCTTAAATCTTTTTTCATATAAATGAGTACCTTCTGTGCACATTGTAAACTAGTTGTAAATATTTTGTACATGCCTTGTATAGTCGAGCGTGTTCTAAGTTTTGTGTTTTGTCTAGTCTGCCCCAGAGTAGTCTGATCCTCGCTGCAGTCTTGCGCTTGCATGTCCCCAATCGGAGCCTGTTGGTACTCATTCATGTTTAGGGTTTTAATTTTGAACATTTATAGATTTTCCCATTCAAACCCTAAAGTTTTTGAATCATAGGGTCTTGCATTGCTTCTTCTATCCTAATGATGACCTTCTGTGGTGGGTTCCTAGTTACCAAGTTTCATCCTTGTGCTTTAGTGTTATTAGGTTAACTAGCTCCATGCCGTGTTTTACTGCTTTTTCCTGTTGCACCTGAGAAAAATATTAAGTCTTGTATGTGCAAAGTACAAAATGTTTGTTGGCAGGCTTGTGAAATCCCTATCGGCTTCCAAAAATGATAATGAAATTTAGTTGTATGCATTTCCAAATGCATATCAGGCTCAAAAGAAAAATGTACAAGGGCAGAATATACAATGAAGATTCTGGGAATATTCGTTGCCTGCATATTGAGTTGCATGTATATTTGGTTTGTATGTTTAGACATACAATGGTTAGATACAAAGAAAAGATACATTGTAGGTATATTCTGTGGAAGATTCCCGCTTGTATATTCGACACTCAAAGGAAATGTACATTGAAAAATATGCAAAGGCCAGCGACATGCAAAGTGAATAGTGCAGCAGATATGCAAGTGGGTTTGTACATATTCGGCATACAAGGGAAATATGCATTCATCACATATTCTAAAAAGATTCCCTTCTTGTATGTTTGTGTTTGTATATTCTACATACAAACAAAATATACATTGAGGAGATACATTCCAGACCTGATGAAGATTTTAGGCTGCTGTATAATTATTTGGGGTCTGTGACTTGTATAAACATTTGCATATGTCAAGATACAACTTGATGTACAATGATGGGATACAAGCCGAATTCCAAGAAGTGTTCCAATCCAGTAGAAGAAATATTTGGCATCCGCAGCTTGTATATCTGCACTTGTATATGTGCCGATATGCAAACTCATGAAGATACAAGGCCCGAATTTGAAAGTTTTTCAGATCTGATGGATAAATGCAATGGAGTCTACCTTGTATGTGTTTTGCACTTGTATATGTGTAATATACAAAGTGATGGATGTAGGATGGAGATACAGGCCGGACCCGAACTGAATTCCAGTTTGTTCTATGACTTTTGACGTCTGCTTCGTATGTTGTATATGCATTTGGATTTACGTATACAAAAGCGATAAAGGCAAAATAAAGGGAGAAAAGGTCAGCGATGGAAGGTCAAGGTGCCTACGTGGCACGATATCATTGGCTGGTGACTTTTCATACATGTTTTGAGACCATAGATCTCGGCGATGGTTTTTTGATCAACGATCAGGTTTTGAATTTTCAGCGATGGTTTACTCCTTGCATTTGCAACCTTTTTTGAGCAGAAAAATCTCCAGATGCATCTGTTCTTGCATCCCGCGGGTGGTTGAGCCATTAATGGCAGGATTGCAGACAAGCATGGGCCGATGGTCGAATGGCCAAGTACTAGGTTTATGACAGAGAGTCTTGCAGCAGCGGCACAGGGCTTGAGCTCAACTACTCCTTGCCCTTCTCTTGCTTCTTCCTATTGTGTTCCTTACTGCTGCATTTATTATTTTGAGCGCCATTCCTAAGGTAGTGTATCTGGCAAAAATTTTGACCTTGTCATGTAATTAATTTTGCTGGGTATGCAGTCTTGGTATAAAAAGCCAAACTGTGTTACTCATTGGTTGTTGGAAACTAGACAAATCTTGGTGCTGCAATAGGAGTACAACTTTCTAGTGACTCTGTCTCAGGTGTCTTGCGAGTTTATGAATTGTATGTTGTGTGTATTATGCATAGAATTATCAATTTCATGCTGATTTAAATGAGTAATGCTTCATTGCGTGTGTTTTGTTATTTCTCCCCAGATTGAATGTGTTTTTCTTCTGACTTTGAACATCTAAGGGGTGTTATAGATTCTAGAATATAGGTTTTCTATATTGAATACTTAGACTCTTACTTCTTCTCAAGGAGTAGATTGAATGTTTTGGATTAAGTGTTGAGAAGAATACATTGCAGTAAGGATGTTTGTAAGCAGAAATAACTAAATACTCTCTCTTGGGTATTGTCTATAAGGCAGACATTTCAGAAACCCCTTGAAATCTAATTACTGTCTTAGATCTGTGGTAAACATTCACATATATATGTCTACTGACTCCGAGCCCTGGATAGGCACCGATCTGGTTTGGTATCTTTGTTGTAACCCAAAGTCCTAGTTTTGCATCCAAATACAAAACAAACTCAAACTTCATATACAAACCTTTAGGACATTGGATGTAGTTTAGGACCGAAATCCTTTGTCTATAATTGAATATAGGCCCAAAGCTAGCCCCTTTGCACTTATCTCATAGTTTTGGTCTGCATAATAGAGGATTTATCTGCTTTGTGTTAGCATCCCAATCTTTGCACATTTATATTTCATGGATGTTGAGTAGGGAATACCCCCCTTGGTTCTGTAGAGCCTAAAGAAGAAGAGGAGATATTTATAGAGTCTATCTTCTATATTGTTGGCCCCTGGCCCGGGAATCCGGTTGATCATTGATGGCTACTTTGTAGGGGTGAATAGGAACAAGCATCCAGTCTGGGAAAAATACCAACACAAACCACGTTTGTGCAACACTAAAGTTAGAGCATGAGAGTTCATTTCATATTATGGCATCAGTGCAGTAGGACATGTATTATGGGGGGTCTCATAGACCTTCTATAATTTGCTCTCCTATGGGGAGAATCTTTTGGGGGGATTTCTAAGCCTTTCTTTCTTCTCTCTTTTGGAGGGTAGTTTTATCCGATTGGGTTTTCTATCTTTCTCTTTTCTAAGAGATTTGCATTGTGCATGGGTACCTCACCAAGCTAATAGTCGGGACCCATTTTTTTCATAAAACTCACCTAAGCTATGCTTAAGGCGGGGTGTTGGTGTATAAACCTTTAACCCTAGGCATATACACTACCGTTAACCATAGTTAGGTGAATTCTCCAGATGTATTTTGATTTTGTCAAAGTTGTTAGTCATTTTGTAGAGGTGTCAACTTGCATCAACACCTCACACTATCTTTGTGGGTGGTTATTCGCCACCACTTCATGGAGAGGAGTCTTATCCTCGTTTGGTGGAGAATAGAGTAACCACACTTGCCTATTTATACTTCTTCATTTGTGAATACATTTGGTCGATTTCATTTGCAATCTCATGCTTGTTTGTCTACTCCACGATCTTGGCAGTTTTTATAGAAAGATTATATTAACTTTAAAGTTAAAGTTCTTACACACTTATATATGCATTTACATAAATATTTGTAGAATAAACTCCCTCTGTCATTCCTTTTACTTTCTTTCTGTCCTCTTGCTATCTGCTACAGGCCTCTCTGACTACTTCAAAATATTCCTTTTTTGTTGTCCTCTGATATTCCCTGTGATCCTCTTCTATTCCCGTATTTTTGTTTTTCTAACCTATTCTTCCTTGTTTTCTCTCCTCTATTTTTCTGATGTTCTATTCTTCTTCTACAAACTGACTAAAATATGGAAGCTTCTTGCCCAAAAATCTCCAAAAATCCCACCTAAAACTGTTGCAACATTCAAAACCCGTCATAAATTCCTCCACCTACCTATTTTTGAGTTCAAAAACTCCCACTTAGTTTTGCCCTTTTCATTTCTTTCATTGTGTTGCTCATTAAATGAGCTCATGGGATGTAGTTTGCTTACCCAAATAAAATAAATTCAAATTTAAAATTTAAAACTCCTACTACTCCACGTGGCATTAGTGGAGGGAAAATTAAAAAAATATATATTTGAAACAAAATGATGCCCCTACATCACTATGTTATGCTTAAAGTGGGTGTTAGTGTATATTTATCTCATGTGTCTCATGCACATGGGTAAAATACACTTGGCATTAAACCTACTCAGGTGTCTACTTAGGAATCCTACTTTGTACGAGTTAGCTCACCACTTGTGAGTTTTGTAGAAGTTAACTCGCCATCACTTCTTGTTAGTGGGAGTCAACTCCACTATTCTTGGTTTATTGTTTCTTCCAAGTATCCTATATACATGTCATTTCATAGGTTAATGCATGGCTGCATTAAATCCATTTCTATGTGAACATTTTGGTTGCATTATTCTATGTTTCCTAACTCATGCAAGGTATATGATTACATGTCTTTCATTGTCTGTTCCAGTACTAGTATTCTATCAAATGATCTTGGTTTTGACAATCTTGTATTGGATTTGTGATACATTGAGCAGACGTTTGAAGTGTGGGGTTTTCTCCCAAAAGGGTTTCCCCCATGTCTATCTAGTGTTATGGTATATTTGTTTATTGCTGATTTTATGTTTAAATGTTGTGAATCTTCTTCGCTTCATTTGGGCTATGAGATGGAAGGAAACAAAATAAAATAAAAAAAATTTGTTTTTTAGACTTGAGTACTTAAGTCCCTCAAACCATAAGGTTTAAAAAAACAATTTAGCACTTATTTTATGTATCATTAAATGGTAGCAATTAAGTTGGGGCTACTATTTAAAATAAAATGAAATTAATTGATATTTAACAAAATTTTCAGCATTAAAAGAAAAATATGGGGAAACTTAAAATCTCCATACAACTTCATTCTTCATGGGTACTAGAATCACCTTCCTGCATCCCTAGAGCATGTGAACACCAAAAATAATATTAAATAATTTTTTTTTTCATTTGAAAATATTTCCACACATTAAACCACGAACTTGGGATTTTTAATAGAAAATTCACCATGGTCTCAACTTTCATATGAGAGACTAAAAATTGGATTTTTTTTTAACCAGAAAAAGGTGAGAGGTACCCATTGATTAAGATAATAAAAATTTACAGATAACGAGGCCGAGGCCAAGTTCTAGAGACCAACAGAAATATAAAAGAAGCTCTTAAACAGAGATGATAATACAAAGTTTGAACAAAAAAACCCCCATAGACAAGTGAAACCTTAAAACAAAAAATGCCACCACCAACCAAGAGAGATAACAAACAAAACCTGCCCCAGATGCAGCCAAACACAAAGAAGAAGACATGCAGTGCCATTGAGAGACCACTAGGAAACAGACAGGAACCAAAAAGAAGACAAAACTTCAAACCCCACCAAGAACTGTAACGTCAACCAACACCAACGCCAGACCCAAAAAGAAAAAATAGTCCACCACCTCCCTCACGCTGCTACCGGGGTTGTAAGAACGTTCTACTCATCAAACTGAACAACCGTAGTTGGAAGGAAACCTTCTTCAGGGTCCTCCAAAGCATAGTGGGGCATACACGGAGCTAAATTAGGAGAGTGGACCCTGAGAAAATGGATGGCCAAAAACACATCCTTAATTTTGCAGGCTTTTTTCTTAGTAATGAGGAAGCAATGCGACAGTAGCACGCTATCAAGTTCATCACTGTACAGAGATTTTATACTTTTTTGCAAAGCCCGGTAGATGGCTTGCTGAGAGGAGGACGTGCATAGAGAGGCAAGATTGAAAATACCTCCAATTAGGGCATCACCCTAGTCCATGTTGTAAGCAGCCACTGTCGTTTCCCACCTGTCAACCATGTAGAGGTTTTTGGAGAACAACCCTGCAGCTAAAGAATGCACAAACTCGCCATCCACTACTAAATCCATTATGTTGGACAGGAGCTAGGAGACCACATCTGAGTAGTTTAAAACTCAGCCTTCATAGCCTCTCATCCAGGCATGACCAACAATGTTCCTGACTGCAAACTGTATTAGAGTACAGTCCCAATCAAGCAGCATCATCAAATTTGCCGAATTGACCCTGCCTCTAATCTCTGGTTCCCACTCTAGAGCTGGGAAAAATAACCTTTGATTGAGACATGTGTCAGCCATTGGAGCCTATTCACTAAGAAGAGAGGAACAAAAAACCTACAAGAAAGAAACTGGCCTGACAGAAAGAAGCCTAGCAATAGAGAGAAGGTAGCTAAAAAAAGAAAGCGTCTTCTTTTAACACAACAAAAAGCCCATAAGTAGGAGAAACCCAACAAATAGACAGAGGATGGTGGTGACATCATGAGATCAGAAGACACCAACAAAAGGATTGATATGCCACCTTGAGAAAGGGTCCATCAGTAGAAGCTCACCACGCGTCCTCACCAGACTGTTCCTATTATACGAGCTAAAGCTGTCAAGGAACTATAGAGCCCTTATTTAAAGCAAGAAAGAAAGTCATGTCACCTCTCTTTAAGAGAAATATAATGGAGGATTCGTGATCCCAATCTATCCACCCATTCTAGAGAAAACCACAAAACAGTCTCAGATCACTGAATGTAGAAAAGGACTACTTACACCTCTTGCACGTACTTGTCAGAGGCTAGTGGAAAGGAGTTAAAAGACAAATAAAAGAGGGGACAGATCCTATTAGGGAGTCACTACCGAGCTAGTTCAAAAACCAAATGGGCAAGAAAGTGTCACATCCTCTAGCTTGATCGGCAAGGGATTTGACAAGGAGAATAAATGGGTTCCCATCTTGTGATCACCATCTTGCTGACATAACGAGTGTTTGAAATCCAACTGTTTTACTTAAGGGTGATCATAAAAGCATCTAAGGCATGAAAATCAAACAGTCTACCATTTAAAACAAAGTGGAAGTTGTTTGAAATTTAAACTAGTCAGAGCATAGTAGTGGGTTGTGTCAAGGACAAACCAAATGAATGCCTGCCACTTCTTCCATCTCATTTGCAATGAGATTAGATAGATTCGTTTGGTCTTTTTCTCCATGTAGATATAGGACAGATGCATTCTCTTGTTCAATGGCTAGGTTAGCTAGTAGGTCCACCACCTTATTTCCTTCCCTTAGTGTGTGTGAAATAAGATAATTATCCAATTTATTTAGGAGGGTGGCGGCCTGTTGGAGAATGTTATTGAGCTTCCAGTTGTCCAGTGCTTTTCCTTTGATGGCATTAATGACTATTAGGGAGTCACCCTCTATCCAAACACTTTTAATTCCTTTATCAACTACCAGTGCTAACCCATGCACAAGAGCCCATGCCTCCGCCTCATTGTTGGTTCCTTTGGGAAGTCTGGTTGATTTGGCTGCAATGAGTGTGCCATCCTCTTTTCTAATTACACATCCAGTACCTGAAGGACTCGAATTGCCTCGACATGCTCCGTCAAAGTTTAGCTTGAAGAAAGGGGGGAAGGTGGAATCCATCTTACTTGATCTCTTTTTGACATAGGCTTAGCTGTCGCTGAAAGGCTATCAAAACCTAACTTGATCACTGCTAGCCAAAATAAAATAATTGTCCCATCCCATTTAGACCATACTAAATTCCTGATGTTAGTGCCTCTAAGAAAAGAAATTAACTGATCTAAAATTGCCGCTTCTAACCTGTCGCAGACCTGAAACATTGACTTAGCTTCCTTTCTGAAGATATGTATGTTCCTTTCCCACCATAGATGCCAGATAACCATCGATGGGCCAATGTCCCACAGACAGGCTAAGTGAGAGTTGACCACTGAATGAGGCCAATTCATAAACATTTGAAATAGAGATTTGGAAAATGGATTGGTCCAATTAAGCTTTCTAAATAGCTAGAGCCAGCATTCTCTACTGAAGGGACACTACAGAAGAAGGTGATCTATGGACTCTTCCACACCTCCACATAATACACAAGGGAAATTTGGGCCTAGCCCCAACCTTTTAATTCGATCTCCCATCAAGATCTTATTGTGAAGCACACACCATGCAAAGGCTCCTACTTTAGGGAGCAAAGAATCTCCCCAACATAGATTTGAAGGCCATTCTATAGAAGCTTTGTACATACAAACTTTATACCCCTCTCTGACTGTATAAAGACCTAATTTAGAACCTGTCCAGGCAACTTCATCTTCTGCTTTGGAGACAATTACCAGCTTTTTCTTTAGGATTTGATTAAGTAACACTTTCTGTCCCCTTGGAAAGTTACAATCCTTGGTGCTCTTCCACACTACTGAGACTGAAGTCCCAACGCTTGTCACAAGCCAGTAGTCTTTGACTTTGGTGCCCCAACACGTTTGGAGGAAGATTCTAGCATCAATAAGATCCCTCCTAGTGGCCAAAGCTGGCCCACCTCCCCAAGAATCGAACCAGAAGTCACCCTTTTCTCCATTGTGAATTATCCATGTCAAGTTAGGTTGCAACATGTCTCTACTTCTAATGAGGAAATTCTGTATTGTTGAGCCTTTAGAGGGGTTTTTTACTGTGAAAATTCTCTCATTATCAAAGGAGTCAAAGTATTTTGCTTTCATAAGTTTAACCCAAATAGCATTAGGTTTCGCATACATATTCCACACCAGTTTTGCACCTAAGGCTTGGTTTTGTATATCTATATTAAGTATTCTGGCCCCTCCATCTTCTTTAGGTCTGCACACCTTATCCCATGCCAATAGATGTATTTTCTTCTCTTGATGAGTGCCCTGCCATAAGAACTACCTACATACCCCATCTATCTTTGAAATAATGCCTTTTGGAATATGGAAGACTGACATCATGTAAATAGGCACTGCAGAAAGGACCGCTTTTATCATAACAATTCAGCCTGCTAGTGATAGACTTCGTCCTTTCCAACTGGACAATTTTGTATTCAGATTAGCTAGAACTTTTTTCCATAAATCATTTTTATACCTACCATTAAAGAGAGGAAGACCTAGATATCTTCCAGGCAAGGACTGACTAACAAGGTTAAGAATACCATGGATTTCATTCTGTAGCTGAAGAGACACATTTTGGAAAAAAACCATAGACTTGTTAAAGTTAACTAGTTGTCCTGAGATTCGGCAATACAACTTGATTGTTTTCATCAGGATTCTAGCTTCGTGGATAGAGGCTTGACCAAAGAGTATTGTATCATCTACAAATAAGGCGTGGGAGAAGGGTTCTTGAATCTTGTCAATTTTAATGCCTTTCCATTCTGGCCTCCTCTTTGCTTCGTTTATCGCCCATGTGAGAGATTCTATCATAAGTATAAAAAGGTAAGGGGATAGAGGATCTCCTTGCCTCAACCCACGCATGGGTACAAAAGTTTTTGACTCCTTTCCATTAATAATAATTGAAACCTAGAATCTTGAAACACATGAAAAAAATCTATTTTACCACATCTCTGGAGAACCCTAATTGCCGCAGAATAACAAGAAGGAAGCTCCATTCAACTCTATCATATGCCTTGGACATATCTAATTTTACCACCATGGCTGCCTTTTTGTCTTTGTCAATAGAATGTAGGATCTCATGAGTTAAGATAGCACCCTCCAGAGTCTCTTTACCTGGGACAAAACCACCTTGCTCCGCTAAGATCAATTTAGGCATGCAGTTAGACAACCTTTGTGCTAGGGCCTTGGAGATTATTTTGTAGATGAAGTTGCATAGTGAGATAGGCCTGAAATCTTCAAAAGATTGAGGCGAATTTGATTTTGGGATGAGCATTAAGCATGTTGACTTAATTTCCTTGAGGACATTTCTATTTTTCCTTGATTCTTCAACTGCTAAGAGGACATCTCTGCTTACTGTGTCCCAACATTTTTGGAAAAAGATTCTGGTCCATCCATCTGGCCCTGAGGCTTTTTCACCCGCTAGGGAGAAGACGGTTGTTTTGACTTCATCTATAGAGAACTCTTTCAATAAATTGAGGTTGTGATTCTCCTTAACCAGTTTAGGTACAAAATTACAGATGTTCTGGTCACTTTGGTTATCAGGAATCAATTTAGAGAGGAGATTGGCAAAGAAGACTTTTGCAGCAGAGAGTATTTCTAAAGAGTCTGAACAAACTTGCTCATGTTGTAGCTGAATTGACTTAATGGAATTTGAACAATCACGTACCTTAGAAGAGCGGTGAAAAAAAGAAGTGTTTTTGTCTCCTTCTTTTAGCCATAGTTCCTTCGATCTTTGCCTCCAATAGATTTCTTCTCTCTTTAGAATTTCTTCTAGCTCAACTTTGAGTTGCTTCTCCCACTGATAGGAGTAGGCATCCATGCCATTTTTTATTATACTATCCGCTAGAGATCTCAATTCATTCTGTAATCTGAGTTTTTCTTTGAAGATGTTTAAAAACTGGGACTTGTTCCACTCCATTACCTTGTGCCTTAGAAGCTTTAGTTTACTTATTAACTGGAACATGCGAGAGCCGTCCATAAAAGGAATTTGTGCCCACCATTTTTTAACTTTTTCAATGAAAGAGACATCTCTGAACCACATGGATTGGAATCTAAACCTCTTCTTTCTGGGTAGTACTTTACCTCCTATTTTAATTCTGAGAGGAAAATGATCTGACACCACCAGTGGTCGAATCTCTGTCTCAAAACTCACTGGCAGATTAAAGCATTCTGGGGAAAGGAGAAATCTGTCCAATCTTTCCACATTTTTTAGAAAATCCCTTCTTCTATTTGTCCAGGTGAATTTTCTATTTTTTGGGATACAATCTAGAAGGAGATTCTTGTTAACAAACTCTTTGAAGTCTCTCTGTGATCTAGCCGGATGAGTGATGCCCCCAGACTTTAAAGAGTCATCTAGAATGGAGTTGACGTCACCTCCCAATAAGAATATTTTTCTATTCAAGACTCGTAACCACACAGAAAGTTTTTCCCAAACTTGACTTTTCTGATTCAAATCATTAGGAGCATATACATTAACTATCCAAGGTCTGCACCAGAAAGTAAAGAAGGGAACTTACCAATTATGAAATTGTCATTCTTTTCCATCACTTCTAGGGATTGAATATGCTTCCTCCACCTTATAACAATTCCTCCTGAAGCATCTCACTCTGCCATCCCCTCAAAATTCCATCCATTCCAATTTTTGAAGACTTGATCATTTAAGTCAACAGATAGTTTATTTTCTTGCAGCAACAAAATATCTGATTTTTCCTCATCAATTTGAGATTTGATAAGTTTTCTTTTGTTAGGGGCGTTGAGGCCCCTAACATTCCACGTTATTATCCTCATGGTTTCCTTTGAGAGCTTTGCACTCTCCTCTTGCTTGGACTCTGTTTAGCCTGATGAATCTGACTAGTTGGTTGACCTTTATGCTTTTTCATCTGTTTCTATCTAGAGCTTTTCTCGATAGAGGGAGGAGTGCCCTTTGAAATGGGGCCATTCATGCTCGTTCGATTGAGGCCTAGAGGTCTGTTTTCAATCTTGTCTGACTCTTCCTGCATAACTTCATCCGCTATCTCCTCTATCACATTATTTGCTACCTTCATGGCTACTTGATCCAGAAGGTCTCGTAAAGTTTCATTATCCTGAAGCAAATCATATGAGAAGTCTTCTAACACAAGATCATTGTCTGCCTTCTTCCCTTGGTCATTATGAGGTGTCTGAAAAATTGGATTGGAGATAATTTGAAATTAGCAAAACATGCTTGGCAACCAAAATTTCAATTTCCAAAATTTTGACTTGAGCAGCAATGCCACCAGCATAACATTCCAAAGCCCAAAAAAGTGACTGTAGTATCAAATTGAAAGAGGGTGTCAAAATAATAGCAGAACAAAATTAAAACCAACACAAATAATGATAATTGACCCTATTAATTTATCCTTCCTTATTAAAAAATATTATTAAAATAAAACGAATTACTAAAATCTTTCACGTTATTATTAATTTTCTCAACCATGTATTCACATTTATCTTTAAAAGCTTAAATTATTTATACAAACTATTTACCTGTTTCTCAAACTCATTATTCAGTTTAAATTGTTCCCCCTTGATTTAAAGAAAAAATTAGAATAGAGCATCTGCATGTCAAACTTTACGAAGATTAAATAAATGTGAGGAAACAGCATCTCAATAACATGCAAACCACGTTTGTGCAACACTAAAGTCTAAGCATGAGAGTTCATTTCGTAGCCGTGATTTTGAGAATCCACTAGTTTTTTACTGCTGTTTGACATTGACGATATGAACGGTGGAATTCGAACTCGTGGTTATGCACAGCTACGAAAGCACTACCACAATTGTAAGTAACCATTTGCTATTGGTGGATCTCAATTTCAATAATAATATGACTCTTAAATTATCATATTTTATTAGGATTCAACTACTTTTGACTCATAATTTTCACACAAATTCATTTTAATAAACATCAACAGTTGACAATTGAATTCTACTGCATCGTTTTTGAGTTGATTGTTTTTTTCTCATAATCATGATTCAATTCATCTTTCATAAAGATGAACAGTTCAGAATTCAATCCTGACAAAAATATCGTAATCGAATAGAAGAAAAAATACCTCCTAGTTATGATGACCCCTAAATTGTCTGGCACACAATTGAAAAAAAACACAAATGGAGCTTATTAAGCGTGATTAGAACCAGACAAACAGTGAAAAGTATAAAAGCTTATTCAGACACCATACAATAAAAATTCTGTATGTCCGAAATGGCGACACGCTTAATATTACAGTTTATAACAATGACACGCACAATGCCACCATCCACTGGTAAATATAGCTCTTGTAGACTGTCAATTCCATTTATGATTCAATACTCACTAACAAGAATTTGATTTTCAGGCATGGAGTGAGACAGATTTGCACAGCGTGGGCCGATGGACCCGGGTACATTACACAGTGCCCCATCCAACCAGGGGGGAAATTTACATACACATTCACCATTATTGGACAGGAAGGAACATTGTGGTGGCATGCCCATGTCTCATGGCTCCGTGCAACTGTTCATGGAGCAATGGTCATCTACCCAAAGAATGGCAGCTCTTATTCGTTTACCCAACCCCATGCTGAGATTCCTATAGTGCTAGGTAATGGAAAGTAGAACCTTATACAAGATATGAGCTAGCTTAGATGAGTATCTTCCTCTTTCTTAGGATTAAGATCAACTAGTTCTAGAAAATTATCAGATTTTTTTTGTTCCAGTACAATTTGGATTATGCCCTACAACAAACAGTTGTTGCAGAAAAGGGAAGGACAACAACACATTAAAGTTTTAACTAGTGTTTGCATATTTGCTTTTAAATTTTTTTTTTTTTAAAAGAAAGCTCGTAGTTTTATAGGAGAACTGGCAATTCTTTCTAATTTTAGCAAATTTAAATAGGGTAGGTTTGAACAGTTGACCTCTCACTAACAAGTTATTCAGTATAATTTAATTTATCTAACCAGCCCCATTTTTCACATTTTATTAGTTAAACTTATCTTTTAAATTTGGTTAAGGATATTTTGAATTTAGTAGTGATTTAAAATTTTTAACTTTAAAAAGTTAAGTTAAAATTTAATAGATTCTTAATAAGTGAAAATATTTATAAATAAATTTTTGAATTAAATTGTGTATCTTTCTTCATCATCAAGAAGAGGAGAATTGTGATCTGAAACATCGATGAAAATCAAGAAGAGGAGAATAGTGATCCAAAACATCAATAAAAACAAATACATAGTTTAATCCAAAAACACTCTTAATGGAAAACTCATGCCTACTATTTCTTAAGATTGTCATTTTTGTATATTTTTATTTGAATATTAAATTTTAATTGGTTATGAAAGGTATGGTTATCAAATATGGCCTTATGATATTTGATTTTGCTCCTTTTTTTAATTGCAAGAGATGCATTTTAAATTATAATTATGTTAACTTTTTCCTCTTATGTTGATATTTTTCAAAAATGCTTAACTTATTTTTAAAATCATATCTTGAATGGCTATGTTTCCTTTTTCTAATTGTAATGGTGAAATTTGCATACTTGGATACCAATTCCCATTTATCTTTAGGTCCAATTCCCTAATTCTTCACCCTTCTCTTTTTATACATCACCATGAATTTGATCTTATCTCATGTGTTTTCACACATATTCTGATAGCCATGGCATTTATTATGTCTTCCATGTCTTAAAATTCCTTATGTACATCAAAATGGTTATTCCCTATCCTAGGCCAATCCTACAAGTATGGGATAGATCACGCACCCATAGAACTAACCCTTGAGTTTTTAAAAATTGAAATTCACATTTAGCTGACTCCTACCTATGAGCTGACTTGGTACATGTTTTCTTGGGATTATTACTATATAGTGGTATTTAAAAACATTCATTTATATGTTAAATTCACATCCTACAAATATCAAGCATTCCTTAATCAGTCATTTGCATATAAGGAACATTTATTACAGAAACACATTAATTGATGCACTAAAAGTAAAATCATTTACTTTAGAATCATCATCTAGGACATTTGCATGCTTGTCTTCTATTTGTCAATTCTTATCATGATCGTAAAGTCGGCCTCTCTAGGGGTTGACCTCGGAGAACTTGCCCCTACTAATCAACATCCTCTTTAAGGTATTTTTAATACTCTCACTCCTTGACAACAAGTAAGAAGTAGAGGATCCAACAAATTAGAGAACAAAAGTGTAGAATCAATAGGATGAAGTCTGTGAGCTAAAGGATAGATCCACATTTGGAGAATCAACCCAAATTCACAAATTTGATATAAACACAACAACAAATTAGTATAAAATTTGAAATAGTGAGCACACCCAAATTTTCTTATATATATATCAAAACAATTTAAATCTATACATCATAAAAATTGTTCATCTCCATCATTCTCAAAGTCCAATACCTTTATTCCTTTGACATCTAATTTCAAGCTTAATATTTAATATTATAATACTATGACTAGGTATAACTGCTTTAGAAAATATTTCTTTTATTTTTTTTCCTTACATATGTCAAATTAACTTTAAATAAATTTCTATTAAAATGGTAATCTAAAATGTTTAATGCTTTTAGTTGTACGTAGCATTGCTTATCTGTAAAGCGGGAGTGATTTTGAATATGGAATGTGCTTCTGATTCATAGTTTTCCATCTTTTAGACTTTTCCCTTGTGCCTTCACACTGGATTCTCCTTGCATTACGTAATGACTCAAATTACTTGATTAAAATAATCAAATTGAACAGGGGAGTGGTGGAACAGTGATCCCATAGAAGTCGAAGCTAAAGCAGATCTGAGTGGAGGTGCGCGGAATGTTTCAGATGCTTGCACTATAAATGGACAGCCAGGAGACCTCTATAATTGCTCAAAGTCAGGTACCAATTTTCTTTTGGTTGGAAAAGTTGTTGGGTAGAACCAATCAATTTTGAGTGGTTGGGTAGCCTATTAGTAAGACTCAATAGATTAAAATAAATAATTCTACGCAGTCAAATCCAGAAATGGCAACTGTGAACACAAGCAAGGCACACTCAATTTCATTTCTCACTAGACAAAATCAAGACTAGAAAGTAGTTGAGTGATGAAATTTTATGTATACAGGAACAACAAATTTCTCTGTAGAATAGGGACAAACCTACCTTCTTCGTATCATCAATGCTGCAGTCAATAATCACCTCTTTTTCAAGATTGCATGACACAATCTCACAGTGGTAGCCATGGATGCCTCCTACACAAAGCCATACACAACAGACGTACTGATGCTAGCATTAGGTTAGACTACAGATGTTCTTCTCACAGCCAATCAATAACAAGCCAAATACTACATTGCCACCAAAGTATACACTACTCAAGCTGAAGCAAATATTGATAACACCACAACAACAGCCATTTTAAGCTATGTGGGCTCTAACTCATCTGCCACTCCAATCTTTCCAGAGCTTCCAGTATACAACAACACTGCAACTGTGACCATATTTAGCCGAGCCTTACGAAGCATCCGGTGGACATTCCCCAAACCATAGACGATAGTAGCCTCATAACTGTAGGACTCGATTTAAATCCTTGTGCCACCAGCGAGACCTGTAGCGGTCCTAACAATACTAGAGTGATTGCCAGTATGAACAACATATCTTTTGTGTTGCCAGATGTTGCCATTCTAGAAGCTTATTACAACAACAGTAATAATGGAGCGTATACCACCGACTTTCCTTGATATCCACCAGTTTTGTTTAATTATACCAGTGATGTGCCCAAAACTCTCTGGGCGACAATTTCTGGCACAAGAGTGAAAGTCATTGATTATAATGCCACAGTTCAAGTGGTCTTCCAGGGAACCAGTATCTTCCAAGAAGACAACCATCCAATGCATATTCATAGTTATGACTTTTATGTGGTAGGAGAGAGTTTTGGTAATTACGATAATGTAACAGATCCCCTCTCTTTCAATCTAGTTGATCCACCGCAACGAAATACTGTGGGAACTCCTGTCAATGGATGGACTGATATCAGATTCAAAGCTAACAATCCAGGTAATAAGCAGAGTGACAGTTCTCTCATGATTCTAGAGATGATTGAAATTGAAATTTGAAAAATATATATGCAGGACTAGAGGATTGTTCCATTTGTGTAGGTGTTTGGTTCGTACATTGTCACTTTGATGATCATGTAACATGGGGGTTGAGCATGGTGTTTCTAGTAAAGAATGGTCCTAGTAATTCTGAAAGCTTGATTTCTCCTCCTTCGGACCTCCCCGAATGCTAGAACAAGTTACAGCGTCAAAAATTTAATTTTGACGTTTGTTCCATACTGTACCATGCATTTTATTTAGAGACAATGTGTTAAGGACATGTGGAATTATTTCTCGTTTGTATGTGGTGTGAATTAGTCCATCCTAAGGATTTAGGAGTGACATTTAGTAATAAAGAGAAGAATAAAGCTTATCCTTATCTTTTGTTTAAATCTATCATCTGATGAAGAGTATTTTGTTTGTGTTTTCTAAGTTAATAAAAAATAAATTTATTTTATTTTTAATCACTTCGAGAATCTTATGGTATGAGTAGTATTTATTGGGGGAGTAATGAATTATTCAAAGCTTACTTTCATATATAGAATAATTTGTATTTTTTATTGGAAAAAATTATCTTGATTGAGCTTAATTTAAGGTGTTTGTTTTTGTTTTTATTTATTTTTTATTATATGAATAAGTGTTTTATATTACTTTACATAAAAAGATTAATATTACACATATTTAGAAAAAAATTGGTGAAAATTTTATATTTTGAAGTCCATAGAAGATATAATTTTAACCCATAAATCTAAAGAGACAATAGACAAGACTAGTAAGCAGCAAGAGCTAAGCCACTAGCAAGTGGTGGATCATGACCATTTAGTTTCCCCAAACATTAAGGAGGTCTAGGTTATCTAGGATAGACTCCTAGCTAGTAATCACACCCTCTTCATTTTCTTTTGGTTGGAAAATGAACCTTATTTTGGAAGGAAATTGTCATGTTGAGAAAGCTATCTTTTGGTTGAAAATGATTAATTGGCATGTTGGAGCCATCTTTTATATATGATGTTATTGATGCAAAAGCTATGGCATTACACATAGAATCTATTCTTAACAAATCTATCAACATGATCAATGACTTGGCCTTCTCTAGTTTTAAATTGAACACTATGATCCTTTAGATTCTTCTTCTACATATGCAGTTCTTATGCTATCATTGGATCTTTCAATAGTGCTCTCTTGGCCTTAGTAACATCTAATTATTGGTGTCTTCCTCCACACTTGAAATAGCTTCCATGAAAAGATCTCCTACTACTCCTACCATATATTCCCCTATCTCTTTAGTATCCATTTGTTCTATCATTGTGATATGAGATACTATTCTCTACTATTGTCATAAGAATTACTTCTTCCTCCTTCATTGCAACATGAGTTTCCATCAATGTAGTATGTGTTGTTACTCTTACTTGTTTCTACATCATCATATTAAGATCTTATTTTTTTGAATCTTCCTCATCTTCCTCTTTGTTGGTTCTATCTATTCTCAAATATTTTATTTAGTTACTCTTCTACCTTCATCGCAAACTTAAATGCTTTTTCTATTGTTGTTAATCTCACCAAGATTAGTTCTTTATGAATACTTCATGTCAGTACATTGATGTATCTTGCAACCTTCTCTTTGCTTGCTTCACTATGTTTGTTCCTAATAATCATCTTATAGAATTATTTAGTATATTCATTCATAGTCTTATCCTTCTACTTGAGATTTTATAATTTCTTCAAAAATTCTAGCCTATAGTTAATAGGTATGAATTGATTTTTCATATTTATTACCATCCTATCGCATTTTGTTATGTTTTCTTTTCTCCTATTTATTTGATATTGCACTTCTTTTCACCAAACAAGAGCATGTCCTTTTAGTTTAGTCTTAGGAAACCTAACCCTTTAAGGATCTACATTATTTTCATAGTCAAAATATTCTTCTAAACCATTTATCCAATCAATCAACTTCTTAGGATTCAAATCACTAGGATAAGTATAAATTTTATTCTAGGTCTCTTACCAATTTTAGAAATAGCCTCCAAGATCTTTACCTGTTTTCTATTTCTTCCTCTTATAAATCTTATACATCTTCTCCAATAGTTTGAGTATTTTCTCCTCTTTCACCTTCTTCTTCATCAATATCATCATTTCTAAGGTTTAAACCTATTTTCTCATCTTCTTCTATGGCATCCAATCAAATCTTCGTTATCTTTATAATTTCAAGCATTTTTTCATCTATCCAACAACACTAACCACACCTTGTCCTCTTTTCAAAGGTGTCTTTTCTTCTAATCCAATGCAAACTACCTCAAAGTCAGTGGTGTGTTGACAATTAGTCCTACAAATTGCCTCACAATCAGTGCTATGTTTACAAGCTTCTTGTTGATGACCTTAGTATAGTAATCTAGTTACAAGCACAAATTTTAGGATTCCAAATGTTTCACTCTAATACTAGGTGATGCAGTCAAGGATGTAGCATGTATTGAAGATTATCCAACAATGTACCCTAATGAACAAACACACAGTAGAACTCAATGAAATAGAAACATTATTCATATTGATTCATAGTCATTAAATGATTACAATCTACCACAAAGCCCTACAAAATGAGGTCTTAGCCTTCAAGATACATACGGACACAACTATTTGCAAATATAGAATTCAAATGATGTTACATTACAACACTATCTCAATTATCCATGAATTTAGAGCTAAGGATCAAACCAACTAAATTCAAATAATTAGGATTGATTCTTATATAGTATATTCTATCCATTAGAGTAGTTCTTGTTGTTTGTATGGAGATGCAAAGCTTGTAGCCAAGTGTAATGGGTAGAGGGAACCTTTTGGAATGAATGCACTGATGATGGTCTAATGAACCTTGATGTGGTTCATACCATAAGCTCTGCTAGGTACAATTTAAACAAAAATGTGTTTCCTTTCTTTTGAGTTCTTTGGGAAGGTGACAAAATCTTGAAAGAATGGCATTGGATGTTATCCTATTATGCCTAGTAGTAAGTCTATAACTAACATATGACGGTTTGTAGTGATCATAATCTCCTAAAATTCTAATGAGACATTAAGGGCTCTTAGTAGAATAAATGCTCCAAACTATGGTGTGAAATATGCACACACGATAAAATACAAGAAGATCTATAGTGCCTGGATGATGAATGGAATGTTATTGAAAACTTGTAAAAAAAACAAAGTGAAATAAAATATTTTTGGCTGATAAAGGATTGCTCTTACACCTTGGGATGCTCCTACATCATCTATAAATCAAATTTGGTCATGGAAACATATACCTATTGAAGAACCAAGTTACAATCAATAGCTACGATTTGATTGTCTGAAATTTAAAATAAATGCCACATATCTAGACTGCAAATGTATAGTTTACTTGGATTTTTTTTATCATATTACAACTTTCTAGTTAGTATGATTATAGGGACATTTAATATATGATGAGCATATCAAATAACTTTGTTACCAATTTTTCTCTACAACCCAAATTGGTAGAGATGGAGTACATTCAGTACATTTTAGGTGAGAAAGTTTTTAACATTTGCCTAATATCTTGTTTGCATAGTTGGAGTGTTTGAAGGATTCAATTATGATGCATGTTTATAACAGAGAAAAAAGAATTCAGCTAATCATTCATTTGCATTGCAGAAGGTTGCATGAGAGATAAGATGTTTCATTTCACTACAATGATTATTCATTTTACAAATGAGATACACAAAAGAAATAAACATTGCATTGAATGAAAACATGATAGATCAAATGTCCCACACAAGCCGTGGGAATAGATGAACTAGTACAAATATAGGAAGTATACTATGTATTTGGAAATAAGAAAGGGAAGGATCATAGCCATCATTGCCTGATTAGTGCCTTTGGTTTTTGAGATTGCTTTTTGTCCTAGCCCTCGATCTTCATAAGAACCTGCAGGATTTGAAGAGATTTGTTAGAGCTCTAGTTATGAGTTCCCTATGTACCTATCAACAGAGGCATAATACATTACCTATGGTGCACTAAATTACATACAAATCATTCACATGCAAGAGAAACTGAAAGAGAAACAATCATTGAGATTCACTGATTTTATCTAACATGTTTGTTTCCTATGTAGGTATAGGGGTCATCATGATACTGTTTGAAGACCATTTTAGTATGTGGTGTAAAGTAGGCTCCCACAAGGGTTGAGCCTAGCATGTGACCCCTGAGTCTCAAGGGGAATGGAATAGGAGTTTGTGTTCTTATTGTTCAGATAGAATATATTCAACTAAAAGAATGCTACCTCAAGTCAGTGCATGAGCCTCAAGCTCAATACCTATCTTTGACTATCAGTTCAAAGGGATTTGAAATAAGAGCCATTAATGAGCATCAAACTCTTTTACAAGGCTGCCCAATGAGGTATGAAAATGAATACAAGTATGACCTACATTAAAATATCCATTGCTATTGTTTGCTATCACCATATCATTGTATTCTCCTTTGTATGCATTCAAATCATGATATTGGAATAGTAAACTAACAGCCAATCAGAGATAGTAATGATAAAGACAACTCATAATGCCATCAGTGAGAGGATGCAAGACTCGTGCAATAAGAAGTATAGGTGTAATGATTTTTAAGAATGGAGCAGTGGACTTGAAAAACTTTATAAAATTACAAATGCATGGTTATATGAACAATAGTATATCAAGTAAAAAATACACTATGCATTAGAAGATACTAAATAGGAACAACATATATCTTGACCCATTCTCTTTCTTTCCAAGTGTAGAGTTTATAAATGTAAAATGTAGTCATCAAGAAGCTACAGGAGATGCAAAAGGAGATGAAGTATTTTAACATTTCAGAATGTATTTGGAATAGAAAACTCCATTTTTATGATGGAGAATAGTGCCGGAACAATCATATCTTTAATGAGGATAGTCATAACAATGACAAGTGATAGTCCTACTTGAATTGAGTGAACAATGTAAGATACATAGACATCATATGCCATGAATAGTCAACATTTGAAGACAGCCACAATGTTTTCATGCAGGTGATATGAACATTCAACCAAGATCCATAAAGATACAGTTTCAAGAAATGCATACTCAAATATATCTATGCTATACAGTGCTATAGAAGAGTTACAACAATTCAAAATGGAATGCATATGAACACATTTGAGGTGGTACAGTAAATGGAACAGTGAGAGAGCATAACATATCATAGGTTGAATGGGATCATTCCAAATGTATACAAGATGGATAAACCTATCAGCAAGTGGAGCACAAGTGTATAGCTATATCAATTGAACAACATCAAAATACACTTTACCAAAATAGCAGTAAGGATGAAGTGTTAGTGGTCATGTCTATCTACAGGAAGTACATAGTAGGAGCAGCAGAGAATGAGATTGTAATATTCCTCTAATGTTTGTCATATCTCATGGTATTTTTGCAAACAGAACATAGTGATAATGCCAAGAGTATTACATCTAAACAAATCTCTAAGTTTCATTATGCCATGACGAGGGGGTCTCATAACCCAAGAACTTGCCTATCTAGAGTATGAAGTTTGCACTTTCCTTGATGAGACAAGGTCAGATCGCACTTTCTGTATACAGAGTAAAAGGAAAATAACAAGAAGATAAGTTCGAGTTGAGGGTTTGATAGTCAACAAATAATTGAGAAGACCCAGACAATGGCTGCAAACAACAATAGGGAAAAAATGAACATCTTTTCCTCATAATATAGTCAACCCATTAGGGTTTCAAGTAATTTCATACAGAAATGGAAGGAAAGTATAAGTTTCAAGAATCATTTCATCTCAAAGATGCTCAGAAATGTCAACAATGACTGCAACCTATGAACATACAACACTTTCACAGTTTTTTACCAAGATATAAAAGAAGAAAGTTGCAGATACAGTGAAATGAAGTGATGTAGGAGCATCCCTAGTTCAAGAGTAATCTTGCATCAACAAAAAACATTTGCATTTCAGTTTGTTTGCATTTCAGTTCTTTCATTTTCTAGTTTAGTTCAGGTAGTTCAGTCAGTAGTAGTTCTCAACTTGTGGTCCAGTTTTGACATTTCACACCTTGCGGATTTGGACATAGTATCTACATTCATTCATCTACATCATATCAAGAATTTAGAAAATTTGGATCAGTTACTGGAAAGATATCACTATCAAAAGTTGATTGTTCTTCTCAGAGCAAAGCATTCTAACATCCTGATAACTAGCTGAAGGAGAAGGCTTGCAGATCATTCCTTGACTTGCGGATCTCATTGGCATAGCATTCAATGTTCTTTGGTTCATGGCTGACCTTCTCCAAGGGTCCCCATGTTGTTCCTTTCATTTGAGGAAGTGTTCTATGCATTTAGGTCTGACCTATCTGTGAATACATTACAACTCTTCATTAGAGTTTGTGATCTTCCTTGGCTGACGTGGAGGAATCTATTGGTCCAAAAATGATATATAAAGATGTAAAAGATCCTTAAAAAAGTAGTTAGAAATTGATTCATATTCTATAGTTTACTTTTGTGTGAATGAGCTTCAAAGCCTTATCTTGCGCATGTATGTAATCAGGCCTATGAGCCCTAATTGTAAGCCCACATGTTGCCAGCAGATCTCTATTTTGAATTCTTTAATATACTGAATAATTGAATTTGCATTTGTTCCATTTATTTGAGTTTTTTCCATTGTGTTTAGTGTTACTACACGGGCTGGATAGTTCATTCTGTGAACCCTCCTACCGTGACTGCACCAAGTGGTATTAGAGGGAAAGTTTGAATCTTGGAAAGTGAAAGTTCAATTCTTAGGAGCAAATTGGTGAAGGGGATTCCGTAAGATCTTGTTGTAAGTAGATCACCGATTCGAGGTAGGTTACTTGTGTGCAACCGATCGTTGATTGAGAGATAGTTGTTGCTTGTAGCTAATCGCTGAACCTGAGGTAGTTTAGACTTGATCCTAGGAAGAATGCCGCTATGAAGAGTTCCTCCTGTTGGTACAATGGCTAATAGAATGGATGAGATGATGGAATTGATGAGAAAAATGTGAATTCATTTGGATGTTGTTGAAGAAGATAGGGGAAGAGGATTGACGCTGAGACCTAATGTTGAAAGTGATGATGATGAAGAATTGTAATCTGTTGAACACACTAGCAAAACCCTAGGAGGTGATGAAGAGGAAGAATCAAATCGGATAAAGATGTTGTGAGCTATTTCAAAGATTGGAAAGAGACCTAGAGTTGATGTTCTGAACTATACTGGTAATTTGAATCTTGAAAAGTTGATTGATTGGATAAATGACATGGAAGAATACTTTGAATATGAGGAGATTGAAGATTCAGAAAAGGTGAAATTTGCAAAGACAAAGTTGAAAGGACATGCTGCTATATGGTGGAAAGACGTTTAGTTGGAAAGAAATAGAAGAGGAAAAGAAAAGATTACAAAGTGGGACCAGATGGTGACAAAGTTGAAGAATCAGTTCATACCTATTGACTATGAGTTGGAGTTGTTGAAAAGACTGCAAAACCTAAGACAAAAGGAGAAAATTGTGAAAGAGTATACTAAAGAATTTTATAAGATGATTATAAGGATAGGACATAGTGAAGCAAGCAAGGAGAAAGTGGCTAGATATATCAATGGACTGAGGTTGAACATTCAAGAAGAACTAAGTTTGGTAAGGATGACATTTTTGGAGGAAGCATATCAATTTTCCGTGAAAGTTGAAGAGAAGCTGAATAAGAGGCATGATCAAAGATAGAGAGGTAGAGGAGGTTAATTTCAGAGAGGTACAACATTTTCTAGATATGATAGATCATTTGTGGAGCAGAAGAAATTTGACAGCCCAGTTAAGAAGGATGACAGAGATAACAATGCTTACTAGAGAGATGATAGAAATTTTTACCTGAGAGGATACCCTAGTGTATATCAGAATGAAGGATACAGAAGAGAAGGAAGAGGATTTGATAAGAGGACATTTAGAGGTACTTGTTTCAAGTGTGGAGGTGAACGACATAGAGCATGTTGGTATTTTTCTGAGACTGGATGCTTGTTCCCAGTCACCCCTACAAAGTAGCCATCAATGATCAACAGGGTTCCTAGGCCAGGGGCCAACAGTATAGGAGATAGACTCTATAAATATTTCCTCTTCTTCTTTAGGCTCTACAGAACCAAGGGGGTATTCCCTACTCAACATCCATGAAATATAACTATGCAAAGACTGGGATGCTGACACAAAGTAGATAAATCCTCTATTATGCAGACCAAAACTGTGAGATAAGTGCAAAGGGGCTAGCTTTGGGCCTATATTCAGTTGTAAACAGAGGATTTCGGTCCTAAACTACTTCTAATGTCCTAAAGGTTTGTATATGAAGTTTGAGTTTGTTTTGTATTTGGATGCAAAACTAGGACTTTGGATTACAACATAGATACCAAACTAGATCGGTGCCTATCCAGGGCTTGGAGTCAGTAGACATATATATGTGAATGTTTATCACAGACCTAAGACAGTAATCAGATTTCAAGGGGTTTCTAAAATGTCTGCCTTACAGACAATACCCAAGAGAGAGTATTTCGTTATTTCTGCTTACAAACATCCTCACTACAATGTATTATTCTCAACACTTAATCCAAACATTCAATGTACTCCTTGAGTAGAAGTAAGAGACTAAGTATTCAATATAGAAAACCTATATTCTAGAATCTATAACACCCCTTAGATGTTCAGAGTCAGAAGAAAAACACATTCAGTCTGGGGACAAATAACAAAACACACGCAATGAAGCATTACTCATTTAAATCAGCATGAAATTGATAATTCTATGCATAATACACAACATACAATTCATAAACTCGCAAGACACCTGAGACAGAGTCACTAGAAAGTTGTATTCCTATTGCAGCACCAAGATTTGTCCAGTTTCCAACAACCAATGAGTAACAAAGTTTGGCTTTTTATACCAAGATTGTGTACCCAACAAAATTAATTACATGACAAGGTCAAAATTTCTACCAGATACACTGCTTTAGGAATGGCGCTCAAAATAATAAATGTGGTAGTAGGGAACACAACAGGAAGAAGCAAGAGAAGGGTGAGGAGTAGTTGAGCTCGAGCCTTGTGTCACCGCTGGAAGACTCTCCATCATAAACCTAGTACTTGGCCATTTGACCATCAGCCCATGCCTGTCTGTAATCCTGCCATTAATGGCTCAACCACCTACGGGATGCAATAGTAGATGCATCTGGAGATTTTCCCACTCAAAAATGGTCGCAAATGCAAGGAGTAAACCATCGCTGAAAATTCAAAACCTGACCGTTGATCAAAAAACCATCGCCGAGATCTATGGTCTCAAAACATGTATGAGAAGTCGCCAGCCAATGATATCGTGCCACGTAGGCACCTTGACCTTCCATCGCTGACCTTTTCTCCCTTTATTTTGCCTTTATCACTTTTGTATATGCAAATCTAAATGCATCTACAACATACAAGGCAGATGTCAAAAGTCATAGAATAAACTGGAATTTAGTTCAGGGCCAGCTTGTATCTCCATCCTGCATCCATCGCTTTGTATATTACACATATATAAGCGCAAAACACATACAAGTTGGACTCCATTGCATTTATCCATCGGATCTGAAAAACTTTCAAATCTAACCTTGTATCTTCATGAGTTTACATATCGGCACATATACAAGTGCAGATATACAAGCCACGGATGCCAAATATTTCTTCTACTAGATTGGAACACTTCTTGGAATCTAGCTTGTATCCCATCATTGTACATCGGGTTGTATCTTGACATATGCAAATGTTTATACAAGTCACGGACCCTAAATAATTATATAGCAGCCTAAAATCTTCATTGGGTCTGGAATGTATCTCCTTAATCTATATTTTGTTTGTATGCAGAATATACAAACACAAACATACAAGCAGGGAATCATTTTAGAATATGCGATGAATGCATATTTCCCTTGTATGCCGAACATGTACAAACCCACTTGCATATCCATTTGCATGTCACTGGCCTTTGCATATTTTTCAATGTACATTTCCTTTGAGTGTCAAATATACAAGCAGGAATCTTCCACAGAATATACCTACAATGTATCTTTTCTTTGTATCTAACCGTTGTATGTCTGAATATACAAACCAAATATACATGCAACTCAATATGCAGGCAGCGAATATTCCCAGAATCTTCAATGTATATTCTACCCTTGTACATTTTTCTTTTGAGCCCGATATGCATTTGGAAATGCATACAACTGAATTTCTTTATCATTTTTGGAAGCTGATAGGGATTTCACAAGCCCGCCAACAAACATTTTGCACTTTACACATACAAGACTTAATATTTTTCTTAGGTGCAATAGGAAAAAGTGGTAAAACACGGCATGGAGCCGGTTAACCTAATAACACTAAAGCACAAGGATGAAACTTGGTAACCAGGAACCCACTACAGAAGGTCATCATTAGAATAGAAGAAGCAATGCAAGACCCTATGGTTCAAAACTTTTAGGGTTTGAATGGGAAAATCTGCAAATGTTCAAACTTAAAACCCTAAATATGAATGAGTACCAAAAGGCTCCGATTGGGGACGTGCAGGCACAGGACTGCAGTGAGGATCAGACTACTCTGGGGCAGACCAGACAAAACACAAAACTTAGAACACGACTGACTATACAAGGCATGTGCAAAATATTTACAACTAGTTTACAATGTGCACAGAAGGTACTCATTTATATGAAAAAAGCTTTAAGGAATTTATCGTGCAATGGCAATTCCAGTAGTTCACCATTTAGGGCTTGAAGAAAGTAAGAATCATTCTCATAGATATTGCCAATTTGATATGGGCCAGTCCATAAGGGCTCAAATTTACCGTTCTTGCCCTTATCCTGGCCTCTTGCATTCCACATAAGGACCAAGTCACCTATATGAAACCTCCTCTTTGTAGCCCTTTTATCAAACAGATACTTCACTCTTTGCTATTTCTTGATGTTTGTTTTTTGTGCTTCTCTTTTGATTTCATCTAATGCAACCAGCTGATTTATTCTTTCAGTCATTGGGTCTCCAATTTCCTCATCGTTCCCTTGGATGAATTTATAAACTAGCAGAAGGTTATTCACAAGCAATCTAGCTGCTACACCATATACTAATTCAAAAGGTGACCTCCGAGTTGCTCTTTTCACTGTCACCTTATTAGCCCATAATGCCAACTTCAACTTTGAATCCCAAGACCTCTTGTTTTTATCTATCACCCTTTTGATGATTTTCATGAGACTTTTGTTGCTTGGCTCTACTTGACCATTCCCTTGTGGGTGGTATGGTGATGTATTAAACAAATCAATTCCATAAGTATTGCAAAAATCAATAAACTCACCAGACCTGAAGCACATTGCATTATCCGTGACTAATTTGGCTGGTACTCCAAATCTGATAATAATATTTTCCATAACAAAATGCATCACCACTTTGCTTGTACCTTTTTTAGTTGGAATGGCCTCAATCCATTTGGTGAAATAATTAGTGGAAACCAGAATCCAACCATGTTCTCCACTTGATTTCTCTGAGATTTCCCCTATAAAATCAATTCCCCATTGCTGGAATGGAGCTTCTACAGTTATAGTCCTAAGGGGCAATGCACCCTCATATCTTAGCTTTCCTGAGAACCTTTGGCAAGGATCACACTTTCTTACCATTCTATGTGTATCTGAGAAGAGAGTTGGCCACCAGTAGCTTGCTCTAAGAATTTTGTGGGCTATAGTCCGGGCAACATAGTGTCCACCACACACTCCATTGTACATGTCACTAAGAATATCTTTAGCCTGCTTTTCATCAATACACCTGAGTAATACACCATCAGGACTTTTCCAATATAGCTCTCCCTGAACAATGATGTATTTAATAGCTTACAGCTTCAAAGTTCTCTTTTGGATATCACTAAGGTGGGAAGGATAGTTTAAATTCTGTAAGTAGTATACTATGTCCTTATACCACTCAGATTCTGACATATTTATAACTTCATTATGTACTACATTCACTTGGCATGCCTCTAGATTTGACTGTGTCATTAGTTTTGCCAAACCTTGTCCCCTTACCAACTTAGTGATCTGTATTTCAATGTTGAATTCCTGCAATTTGTTTATCCATCTGCATCTCCTTCCAGTTACCTCTTGCTGAGTGAAGATATTCTTGACTGTTGCATGAGGCACATACGCAATTACTTGAGAGCCCACCAAATATGGTCTGAAGCTCTTCACTACTCTAACCAATGCATATGCTTGTTTTTCCATGATGTCATATTTCAATTCAGCAGCCTGCAATGACCTACTAAAGAAAGCTATAGGTTGTTCAAACCCTTCTTCATTTTTTTGCAATAGGCATCTAGCAATAGTGTGGAAAGAAGCAAATGAGAACAACTGAAATGGCTTAGAAAAATTAGGAGATTTTAAAACAGGGGCCATCTTTATAGCTTCTTTTATGTTCTGAAATGATTTGGTTGCTTCATCTTCCCATTTGACAGTTGCACCCTTCTTCAGCATTTTGGAGATATCTTTGGTGGTCTCTGCAAAGTTAGGCACAAATCTCCTAACAAAATTAATTTATCCAAAGAAGGACTGAACACCTTTCACTATTTTAGGGATCTGGATTTTGTTAATCGTAGCCACCCTTTTAGAATCAATCATGACTCCATCCTTGGAAACAATGTGTCCAAGCAATTTTCCTTCCACAACCCTAAAAGCACATTTCTTTGGGTTGAGTGAGATGCCATAGTTTAATGCTCTAATAAAAATCTACTCCAGGTGCATACAGTGCTACTCTTCCTTTCTTGAATAAGCAGTTAAGTCATCTTGATACATAGCCAATATTGAATCAATCAATCCTGCAAAAGCAACATCCATTGCCCTCTGAAATGTGGCACCTACATTTGTCAGTCCAAATGGCATCCTCACATATACATAGGTTCCCCATCGAGTAGTGAAAGCAGTCTTGAATTGTTCTGATTCCTTTACTTTCACTTGATTGTACCCTGGAAATCCATCCATCATGGATAGGAGCTCACAACCGGTCACCTTCTGCAACATGGTTTCCATGTTTGGCAATGGATAATTGTCCTTCAAAGAAGACATATTTAAGTTTCTGAAGTCCACACAAAGTCTTATATTACCATTCTTTTTTCTAACTAGGACAAAGTTAGACACCCAAGTTGATTGTCTAATAGGCATAATTATTCCAGCCTCTCTAAGCTTCATAAGTTCTTCTTGCATTTTAGGAGCTAAGGTGAGATTTATAGGTCTCTGTTTTTGTCTAAATGGTTTAGCTCCAGGCTTCAAAGGGATTTCATGCTGAAATAAATCCTCTCTATAAGCCTTTAGGTCTTCATAAGACCAGGAAAAGACATGCTTATATCCTCTTAGTAATGTAATCAACATAGTTCTGATATGTGGTTTGAGCTGTTTGCCAATGTACACCTTCTTGGGGGCATGATATGTCCCCAAGTTTATCTCTTCTAAATCATTCTTGTTTGTCAGAGATGACTTTGTAACAAATTGGTCCCTATTGTCAAAAGCTCTCTCTAAAGCAAGCAGCCCTCTAGGGATTTTATTTGTCTTGAGTTGAATTACCTCCTTCCCTAAGAGAGTTTCTTTTCCATCTACAACCTCTACAAAGTTCTAAAAATCTATTTCTTGGTTCTCATATTCATCAATGCAATGTAGAAATCTCAACAAATCTTTGTCATCATCAAATACCTACTAGCTGCATACATTATCTGGCACTGTAGACCTAAGTTTGACCTTAACATTTGTAACATCTAATAGAGTGATGTCATCTAGCCTTATGGGTACATTGGCTAGAAAATCTACCCTGACATTTTTTGATCTTTCTATCCAGTTTATTGAGAAGGCATCAAACAATTGAATTGTATCCCAAACAGCGTGCTTATACTATTTTAACCTCTTATTCTTTGATGCATACTTATCTCTAACTTGGGAAACAATAAGCTCTAAATCACCAAACACTTTGAGCATCTTAATTCCATGCTTCAAAGCAACATTTAATCCTAATAACAGAGCCTCATACTCTGCAATATTGTTTGTACAGGCAAACTTCAACAAGAAAGAGAATTTTAGAAGTTTACCAGTTGGAGACAGAAATACCACTCTAGCACTAGAGCCTTCCTTCAAACAAGCTCCATCAAAATACATGGTCCATAGACCCTGTTGATCCAATTCTTGAATGCAAATTTTTTTCCTTTTATCTCCTTTATCATCTAAGACAACTCTGAAATTATCACAGTCAGTGTTCACAAAAGATATCTATTCCTCTGGTTCTTGATCTTCCACTATCTCTGATGACCTTTCTTCTCTGATTAGTTTGACACACTTACCATTCATTAGGATCATAGCATATGACAAATCTAATTGCATACTCCCACCAATCAATGCTGCCCATCTTCTTGATAGCAACATGCCATATTGTGGCTTGATATCAAGAACTGTTATGTTCATTTTGTAGGTCTTTTCAGGATATGCTGCCAGTCTGAAATCAACATCTTTCATAATTCCAAAGACAGGTACCTCTCTAGCATCCATTGCATAGCACTTCCCACATGCCTTATCTATTTTTAACCCAGCTTGCTGCATGATGGCCAAAGGCATGATATTCGTTGATGCTCCTGAGTCAAGTATACAATTCTTAATCACCTTTCCATTTATAGCAAGGGAGACATAAAATGGTTCAACCTACGAGGGGCATTTTGTCACGGTCATCCCCAAATATACTTCAGGAACTTCATCTTCATCAATACACAGGGTTTGTTTCTTACCTTGAGATTCATCACTCAACTTGGCTTGACATGGTATTCTTGAAATCAAGGATACTGCTTTATTTTTGAATTCTTCCACTTTCATCAGCTCCATTAATGGGACAGAACCTTTACCTGGGATAAAACTTGAGCAATGTCAAATGGAGCATAATTTTGTATAACAGTTGTAGCCTGATCTATAGTTTTATTTCTATCGTGGTATGATCCATCTTTAATTTTTGTGGCTCCTTGACTGTCATCTTTGATCTAAATTTTTTTGTTTTGATCCTCAGCCTGGGGAATTCCATTTTCTGGTCCTTGAGAATCATGACCTATTTTTTGTTTAAAATTTTGTTTGTTGCTGCTCCACTGTTTCTTTTGTGGTACAATCCCTTTATGACTGTGCACTAGTTGATTCACATGAGTATTGTCTGGTTGGTGCGAATTGCTTACCTAAGCTATACCTCTTAGGTTGTAATTGCTTTTGACTTGAGCCACTGCTGCAGCTATGAGGGCTCTAATTTCTTCATCAAAAGGTCTCTTCAAGTTATTCAAAAAATTATGTGAATCCTGAGCATAGGCATAGTTGTCTTGATCATCTTCATCATAGGGAAACTGCTGACAGACATGAACCTCATTATTTATGCTTGCATCGACATCATGAAAGGGATACCCCCTATTTGTAGATAGCATATTGACATTATCATCCTCCATGTAATGCGGCTCATTGCATTCATCACAGGCCACAACATTGTCATATAGAGACTGAGCAATCATACATTGTGACTTTGAGTGAGGCATTTGGCATATTATACACCATGGGGAGTCATCAACCATATTAATAGTTTTCTTCAAAGGATCAGGAGTTTCCTTAAAATTTTGAGCTCTTTGATTTGTATTGCTGTATGGGAGGACGGGTTTACCATTATGCCAATTGGTATGATATGGCATGTCATGTAATGATGGTCTTCTTTCTTGCCTTGCGTAAACCTGTCTATCAGGACCTATTCCCTTTTCATTTTTAGCCATTCTATAGCTCAGGTCCTTAACAATAGTTGCCAACTTATCTATTTTATCCTTAGAAGTAGATGCACTACCTTGAGTATTCTGAGATTTAGTATTTGGATTTTGCAAAATTTTTACATCATCTCTTCTGTTTGTCTTACCAGATGCTTTTCTATTATTTTCAATATTTGTTGCAATCTTGAAGGCATCTCTGAGGCTAGTAGGGCTTTTGTCTCTCAATCCATAAGCTAATTTGGCATCAAAAGCATTTATGTACAACACTATGCACATAGGCTCATTAGGTCTCAGGTCCTGTGGCAATTTGTTTAATACTTTAGTGAATCTAGCATTGAAATCAGCAACTTGTTCATTTGATCCTTTGGTAATGCCAGTAAATTCATTAATGAAGAAAATAGGATCAGTCTTTTCACCATATTGTTCTTTAAATATCCTCCTGAAATCCTCCCATGATGAAATGCTTCTGTCAGGTAGACCTTTATACCATTCCTTGGCTTCATCAACTAAGGATTGTATAAATGATTTCATGAAAACATCCTCATGGTCAACCTCAAAGTTGTCCATGATATTCTAAAAATCTTTTAAATGGTCATCACCTGATACAGTATTATTTCCTGAAAATTTAGGCACTTGCAGCCTCACATGTTTGTCAATAGGATTGGGGTAACCATGAATGCCATCAAAAACCAGTTGTCTGAATCTATCCAGCTGCATAGGCTGTCTACCAAACTGATTAGAATTTGCATTTCTATTTGCATTCTGATTTCTTACATTATTTAATGGTATTCTAGCATTATTTGCATTCTGTCTTTGATCATTGCGTTGATCCTTGACTTCATTTCTTTGTTGATTTCTCTGCATATTTGCATTTTCAAGGGTAGGAACTGAATCATTCTGAGCAACTATTAGAGCTTGGACTCTCTATCTCATGTCATCTCTAATTTTCACTACTTGCAGATATTCTAATTCTGCCCTTAAGCTCTTAATTTCATCAACTAGTTCATCCTCTCTAGGCATAGAAGAGGATGGTCTTATTACATTCTGATCATCATTATCATCATCCCTTAGGGATTCGACTTCTTCAAATCTGTCAGGGGAATCAATAAAAGGATGTTCTTGAAACACCTCTGACCTCATTTTTAATTCACCACTATGCTATCTCTAATATATGTTCTGGATCTCAGCCTCAGTATTTGAAAAATAAGGTATTGTTTGCTCTGAAGATCCTAGATTGTCCTAAATAAAATCATTTTTCCTAGGGCTGGGAGAACCATCTTGACTGGCTCGAACAGTCCCTTTTTTCTTATACATCATTTTTATGGGTAACTCTTCAAACAGAGTATTACGTTAGGATCTTCTCCCTTGCATACAAATTTTTACTTTACCGGTTGGGAGATTGGTTCGGAGTTACCAATTTTTGTTACTAGGAATTGTTTTCTTTTAAAATCAGGGTTCTTTTACAAAGCAGTTCCCTAGTAGAGTCGCCAATTTCTGTTGGTATTTTTCCTAGACTGGATGCTTGTTCCCAGTCACCCCTACAAAGTAGCCATCAATGATCAATAGGATTCCCGAGCCAGGGGCCAACATTATAGGAGATAAACTCTATAAATATCTCCTCTTCTTATTTAGGCTCTGCAAAACCGAGGGGGGTATTCCCTACTCAACATCCATGAAATATAACTGTGCAAAGACTAGGATGCTGACACAAAGTAGATAAATCCTCTATTATGCAGACGAAAACTGTGAGATAAGTGCAAAGGGGATAGCTTTGGGCCTATATTTAGTTGTAAACAGAGGATTTTGGTCCTAAACTACTTCTAATGTCCTAAAGGTTTGTATATGAAGTTTGAGTTTGTTTTGTATTTGGATACAAAACTAGGACTTTGGGTTACAACAGAGATACCAGACCAGATCGGTGCCTATCCAGGGCTTGGAGTCAATAGACATATATATGTGAATGTTTACCACAGACCTAAGATAGTAATCAGATTTCAAGGGGTTTCTAAAATGTCTGCCTTACAGAAAATACCCAAGAGAGAGTATTTAGTTATTTCTGCTTACAAACATCCTTACTGCAATGTATTCTTCTCAACACTTAATCCAAAACATTTAATCTACTCCTTGAGCAGAAGTAAGAGACTAAGTATTCAATATAGAAAACCTATATTCTAGAATCTATAACACCCCTTAGATGTTTAGATTCAAAAGAAAAACACATTCAGTCTAGGGACAAATAACAAAATACACGCAATGAAGCATTACTCATTTAAATCAGCATGAAATTGATAATTCTATGCATAATACACACAACATACAATTCATAAACTCATAAGAAACCTGAGACAGAGTCACCAGAAAGTTGTATTGCTATTGCAGCACCAAGATTTGTCCAGTTTCCAACAACCAATGAGTAACACAGTTTGGCTTTTTACACCAAGACTGTGTACCCAACAAAATTAATTACATGACAACACTGCCTTAGGAATGGCACTCAAAATAATAAGTGCAGCAGTAGGGAACACAACAGGAAGAAGCAAGAGAAGGGCAAGGAGTAGTTGAGCTCGAGCCCTGTGCCACCGCTGGAAGACTCTTCGTCATAAACCTAGTACTTGGCCATTTGATCATCAGCCCATGCCTATCTGCAATCCTGCCATTAATGGCTCAACCACCCACGGGATGCAACAACAGATGCATCTGGAGATTTTCCTGCTAAAAAATGGTCGCAAATGCAAGGAGTAAACCATCGCTGAAAATTCAAAACCTAACTGTTGATCAAAAAACCATCGCCGAGATCTATGGTCTCAAAACATGTATGAAAAGTCACCAGCCAATGATATCGTGCCACGTAGGCACCTTGACCTTCCATTGCTGACCTTTTCTCCCTTTATTTTGCCTTTATTGCTTTTGTATATGCAAATCCAAATGCATATACAACATACAAGGCGGATGTAAAAAGTCATAGAACAAACTGGAATTCAGTTCAGGTCTAGCTTGTATCTCCATCCTACATCCATCGCTTTGTATATTACACATATACAAGTGCAAAACACATACAAGGTGGACTCCATTGCATTTATCCATTGGATCTGAAAAACTTTCAAATCCGGGCCTTGTATCTTCCTGAGTTTGCATATTGGCACATATACAAGTGCAGATATACAAGCCGCGGACACCAAATATTTCTTCTACTAATTTGGAACACTTCTTGGAATTTGGCTTGTATCCCATCATTGTACATTAGGTTGTATCTTGACATATGCAAACGTTTATACAAGTCACGGACCCCAAATAATTATACAACAGCCTAAAATCTTCATTGGGTCCAGAATGTATCTCCTCAATGTATATTTTGTTTGTATGCAGAATATACAAACACAAACATACAAGCAGGGAGTCTTTTTAGAATATGTGATGAATGCATATTTCCCTTGTATGCCGAACATGTACAAACCCACTTGCATATCCACTACACTGTTCACTTTGCATGTCGTTGGCCTTTGCATATTTTTCAATGTACATTTCCTTTGAGTGTCAAATATACAAGCGGGAATCTTCCACGGAATATACCTACAATGTATCTTTTCTTTGTATCTAACCGTTGTATGTCTAAACATACAAACTAAATATACATGCAACTCAATATGCAGGCAACAAATATTCTTGGAATCTTCAATATATTCTGCCCTTGTACATTTTTCTTTTGAGCCCGATATGCATTTGGAAATGCATACAACTGAATTTCTTTATATTTTTGGAAGCCGATAGGGATTTCACAAGCCCGCCAACAAACATTTTGCAGTTTGAACATACAAGACTTAATATTTTTCTCAGGTGCAATAGGAAAAAGTGGTAAAACATGACATGGAGCTGGTTAACCTAATAACACTAAAGCACAATGATGAAACCTGGTAACCAGGAACCCACCATAGAAGGTCATCATCAGGATAAAAGAAGCAATACAAGACCCTATGATTCAAAAATTTCAGGGTTTGAATGGGAAAATCTACAAATGTTCAAACTTAAAACCCTAAACATGAATGAGTACCAAAAAAGCATTTGAGTACAACTAGGGTAGTACAAGCAAGAAGACAGAGAACAATGGAAGGACAACCTATATTGAAGAAGAACCTGTTGAATCACCCAGTTTTGTTGGTAAACCTGAGAGAGGAGAATCATTGGTGATGAGGAGAGAACTATTTCAAGTAGAGACAAATGAGGAACCATGACAGAGGAAAAATCTGTTCAGAACAAGATGCAAATCAGGAGGTAAGTGTTGTAATGTTGTAATTGATAGTGGTAGTTCAGATAACCTAGTTTCAAAGGAGATGGTGACTAAGATGAAGTTGTAAAGATTGAAACACCCTAAGCCATATCAGATAGCATGGATTTAGGATGATCATAAGATACTGGTGAGTGAACAATGTTTGGTGAAATTTCATATTAGATCTTATCATGATGAAGTCTTGTGTGATATTATGTCTATGGATGTTTGTCATATCTTGTTGGGTAGACATTGGCAGTATGATAGAAAAACTATGCATGATGGGAGAAATAATACATATACTATAACAACAAATGGGAAAAGAATTACTTTGATTCCTTTAGAAGATGATCCTAAAGATGTAGTATGTGGGAATGCTAGAATCTGTTTGGTATATGTAAGGAAATTTTTGGATGGTTTGAGACAAGAAAGTATGTGTTATGCCTTGATTCCTAAGAAGCCTGAAATATTGAAGAATGAAATTGAATCAGAGGAGATAAAGGAGTTGCTGACAGAGTACAAAGACATCATATCAGATAATGTACCTGATGGATTACCACCTATAAGAAGTATCAGTCATCACATGGATCTTATACCGGTAGCAAGTTTACCTAACAAAGAAGCACATAGAATGACACCAGCAGAAAATGAAGAATTGAATAGACAGAGAAATGAATTGTTGAGGAAAGGTTTGATCAGAGAAAGTTTGAGTCCTTGTGCAGTACCTACAGTGTTAGCACTGAAGAAGGATGGAGAATGGAGAATGTGTACTGATTCCAGAGCAATAAACAAGATCATAGTTAAGTATAGATTTCCTTTACCTAGGATCGATGATATCATGGATTGTTTGAGTGGAGCAAGATATTTCACAAAGATAGATTTGAAGAGTGGATACCATCATATCAAAGTCAGAGAAGGAGATGAATGGAAGACTTCTTTTAAGACAAATGAAGGATTGTATGAGTGGTTAGTGATGCCTTTTGGATTGACAAATGCACCGAGTACTTTCATGAGATTGATGGATGAAGTCTTGAAGAAATTCTTGGGTAAGTTTGTGATTGTGTACTTAGATGACATTCTAATTTTCAGTAAGACAAAAGAAGAACATTTGTGGCATATTAGACAAGTTTTACAGAGGTTGAGAGAATAGAAATTGTTGATAAACATCAAGAAGTGTAGTTTCATGAAGGAAGAGTTGGTATATTTGGGATTTGTGATTTCTGCGGAAGGATTGAAGATGGACCCTAAGAAAGTGAGAGCAATTATTGAGTGGCCTACACTGGAGAGTATTGGAGAGGTTAGATCATTTCATGGATTGGCTAGTTTCTACCAGATATTCATCAGAAATTTCAGTTCAGTTTGTAACCCTATGACAGAGACAATGAGAGGTGACAGAAAAGATTTCAAATGGACATCAGAAGTAGATAAAAGTTTTGAGTTATTGAAGTAGAAAGTAACAGAGAAACCTGTTTTGGCATTACCAGATTTCAATAAGGTATTTCAAGTTGATTGTGATGCAAATGGAAATGCAATTGGAGTAGTGTTAAGTCAAGAAGGTAGACCTGTAGCTTACTTTCAGTGAGAAGTTGAATGATGCAAGGAAAATATATTTAGTTTATGATCAAGAGTTCTACACCATAATTCAAGCCTTGAAGAAGTGTAGACATTACTTGTTGCCTAAGGAGTTTGTGTTGTATACGGATCATCAAGCTTTACAATATTTGAATAGTCAAGGTAAGTTGAATTAGAGACATATGAGGTGGGTAGAGTTCATGTAGATTTATACCTTTGTGTTGAAGCATAGGAGTGGTAAATCAAACAAAGTTACTGATGTCTTGAGTAGAAGAAGGAACTTGTTGACAGAGATGAGAGTTGAAGTGTTGGGTTTTGATGAATTAAAGAACATTTATGAAGGAGACACTAATTTTGTAGAACCTTGGAAAGCATGTAAGGAACCTTTTGTGATAGATAGAAGTAAGTGGTTGTACTATTTCATACAAGAAGAGATATTGTTCAAAGGAAGTCAATTATGAATACCTAGAAGTTCAATGAGAGATAATTTGACCAAGGAGAAGCATAGTGGTGGATTGGTAGGACACTTTGGCATTGATAAGACAGTGGCTTTGGTAAGTGAAAATTACTTTGAGCCTTAGATACATAAGGAGGATAATCATATCAAATCATAGTATGGAGGATAAACGATCATCATAGTAGGAGGTTTGTCTTAGTTGATGTTTGTTTTGAAAAATTGTTTACTTATTAAATAAGTTTTTAGAAACCAATGATATGTTCATAAGATAATCATATATTAGACTCTTGACTTTTATTAGTATTGATTTAACTTGAATAGTTATATTCATAGCATTGATTCGTATAGTTTAGACCTTGAGTCAGGGTAATGTTATTTCAAAAACATTTCCTTGGTAAGTTTCTATACATGTTGAAAATGATATCTTATCCCAAGAAACTTAGGTTCTTAGTGTTCTATGGTAATTTTCATATAATCGATTAAATGGTAGAAGAACCAGGATTAGTAGATAAATGGGATAAATGTCCAAAGATCTTCTTAATGTCTATACTTGTAATCTTGATGAGTTTAGCTATAGTAAACCATTACGGGAAATAGACTAAGACTATATAGAAACAACCTTGAATAAAATCATATATGAGTATATATATATGTAGTGATGGTCAATGACATCACATAGAGGTAATTTGAAAGGTAATCATATTCCTTTGAATAGAATTTAATATCTTCACAAGAATTATAGTATTCTTGTCCATGAAAGAGATAAACCAAAGGTTGATTATGAACCTAGTCTTATAGGAACTATATATATATATTGAAATATCGTAATATCCAATGGGTTGTTATAAAAATCCTAGAGTCGATTATGAACCCTAAGAATGGTTGTCTTTTAGACTTATCTAATTCAAGAAAACTTTTATCATGACAAGATGATTAAAACATTACATAAATATAGTCAATGGGAATATCTACAAGAATACGACAGTATCCAAGTTGAGTAGGGGTGGGTGAACACAATGACTATGTTCATTATGAACGACATTGCTATTAAAAAACTTTGGCCAAAGTAAAGCATTTGTTTTCTGCATGCATTGTTGGTTCATTGTATCTAGATTGCTCATCCTATCGTAAATCATACTTAGCTAGAGGGTATCTAGGGTTGTATGGTTGATAGAGTTGAGTAGGATAAAACACTATGTACTTGGGAAAGGCAAATTACCACTGGTCACCTAAGGTCTATATTCCTCGTGAAGGGTAGGGCCACTTCCTATGTGGAAGATGTGTGGGAGACGACCGGTCTGTGGATGGAGGTAAATCATTGGAAAGATAATCTATCTCCAAGCAGGAAACATGCTAGGACTTGTGATAAAGATGTCAGATATTCAGAAGCAGTATTTATTCCAAAATTTGGATATATAATTGATTTACATTTGTAAACATTGTAATTGAGAAAGACAATATGGTTTATTGTATTTTGTAAAAAGAAATCTTATAATTGTAGTTACTTGATTATATGTTGAATAAAAGAAAAAACAAATTCTCTATCTCATTTTTACCTTGTTGATTTACTCCATGGTAAATTTTTGGTTTTACTATGTTTTTAGAACTTGGATGTTACAGAGTAGATGATGTTATCTCAGTTCAACCTTTTGGTAGTGAGCCTACTTTTGGCAGTTACCCTCCCTTTGGTAGTGGGCCACCCATAGGCAGTGAGCAATTTAGGCATTGAGCCCTGTAGGTAGTGAGCCTCTATTTTTTGGTATTGATCTAACTTATATATTTCTGTGGGGTAACACCCACTATGGTTTTTCCCTTTTAGGGTTTTCCACATAAAAATATGGTGTATCCTATGTTGATTATGCTTTTGTGTTGAGCTTCTCATTTTATACTTTCATGGTTATATATGGATATAAGTAATTGATAAGTTGATGATCATGTAATTCGTTAAAAGTTTTAGGACAACTAATTCACCCCCCCTCTCAGTTGTCCAGTGTAGTCCAACAGGATGGGTCCCAACTACTAGACCAAGTTGGGTACCCATGTACAAATAATTCTCTCACAAACAGAGTAAAGAAGAAAAACCCGTAGGAAAAAACCCCTCTCCAAAATAGAGAAAAAACATGAAAGTGAAAGAAGAAGTGATAGTAGGAGGTCTCAACATGACCCCCCAAGGACTACTTCTATCACAAATATACAATCAAATATCCCCCCATAGGAGAGAAATAATGATATGATAGATCTGCCCCACAAAGAAGTAGCTCCTATGCCAAAGAATTCTTGAAGACAAAATACAATCAAATCCCTGCAAACAACATTTCTCCTCTTGGGAAGAAACAAGTCCAATGGTCGATGTAGAAGCAACTCCCAAAACATGGATGAAAAGGGAATCCAAATCAATATGTGTTCCTCAAAATACAACTTTGATGTCCTCATGTTGGAAAAAGGTGTCTTCTCCAAATCATGAATGCAATGCCTAATCAATGAAGTAGAACAAGGAGAGGAAGAATAGTGAATTGGATCTTAAAAATTGAAGATGTGATGATATCATGATCATTAAAGGGGAGAGATAACCCGTCAAATGTGTCCTCCAAATCATCAATGATTGACTCTACAAATAAAGATGATATATCTGCAAGATAGGAATCCCAATGAGGTGGATCAGGAAGACTAAAATGATCATACTACAAAGAATCACTGGAAGCCCTCAAAGAAGCATCTCTGAACCCTAATGTAGCAACAAGTGATGGTGGAGCAATGATCTCAATAGGAGGAGAAGAGATCTCAACAAGGAGTTGAAAAAGATGATGTGAGAAATGAGGACACATCTCTTTCTCATTCTAATTACTCCCTAAATATCTACAATTTGATTTATGCTAATGATAGAAGTCCATTGATATCTCCTTAAATGATTAGACCTCAAAACTCACAAGATTAACCCCAATTTTTACTCAAACATGAGATAACCCCCAATAAAAAAGATAGTGGGACTTTATATTCAATCCAATTACAATTGCCACAAGCCAAAACAACAAAGTGTCTTTGAATTTGGTACAATGCAAAAGCCAAGATTAGGCTAAAATTGAAAGTACAATTTTTGAGCAAAACTAGATCAAATAGATTGTAGATCTAGAAAATATTCAAAAATTATGCACTTTCAAAAAAATTCATCAAAAAATGTTACCATATGAGCTCGAACGAAGCCTTTGAAGTTCTGAAAATGGGAGCTACTCAACACCAACGATGAAAAACTACAAATTCTAGAAAATCCAGGAAACAAAATCAAAATCTGATTCCACCACTGCAAAGCCTATGAAATTCTAGCCCAAATAAAAAACATTGCTAAAACAAGTAGTAAAAACGAGCATGATATGACCCTTCAAAGTTGGACTATCAAAATGAAAATGCCAAGGGAGAGGGGGCCTGCCAAAAATTTCTGATTAAATTTTTGGACAATCCATTTGCTGCATGCAAAAACTATCAAATACCTAGATGGCTTTTTGATGCGGTGAACAAAACCCGTAAAACATTTTTTTTTTTTTATGTGAACAAGATGTGGATCGAATGGAAGAAATCATCTCCAACAATAAAAAATAGCATGTAGAAGCTGAATCAACCATCTAAGTCAAGAAAATGCATACTACAACCTGCAATATAAGTCCATAAAGAGGAAAATAATCCAAATCTAGTTTTTCTATCAAGTTTTTCTGACTATCCAGGTCATCATTCTATGCAAGAGAAGAGCATACTCAACTATCAAGATCCACCATGAATTTGCATTCAAAACTCTCAAAAATTGACTAACACAATGTGATTCCTCCTAGAGTTCTTATACCATATAAGAGTTGATTGATGTGCTTTGATACCATGTAAGAGTTGGCTATGATGGTAGCCAACCAAGATCTTGTATTTCATGAAAGCACAAGAGAGATCAAATGAGAGAAATTATATTCTATCAATGAATGTAAAATATTATTATTGTTGTTATAATGTACATGTTATGCCTTGCTTACAAAGACAAGGATGAGATGTAGGATGTTGTAGTCATGTAACAAGTGCCTATCCCGTGACATGAGACAACTATAGGATAAGATGCCAACTATAAACAACTATCAACATCTAGAAACAACTAGAATCCTTCCTAAGTCAACTTAACATGTGCACATGTGTGACTAACACTAACTAATGACTAGTTAGATAATGTGACTGATTCACACAACAAGGGGTAAACCAGATAGGTAATAACCCTGTTCACACCAATAATTCTAAAATCATATATTGTAAATCATGGGTCAAATCAAGAGTAAGTTGGGTAGGAAAAAGATAAACTATGAAAAGTAACACCAAACCCTAGTATATATACTTGCATCAATGGAGATCAAAGGTAAAAGGATAAATTAGATATGAAAATAATACAAATTCAACAATAAATGTAGATCTAAACAAATCTAATTATGGTTTAAGTATTAGGTAAATTTTTATGTTCACAAACATGAAAAGGAAAAATAAGATTCATTAGGCTAATTAGTTAAATAAACATAATTAAGTACAAATTAGCTAAGGATTACATGCAGTGTAGCTACTTGAGTGAAACAAAATATATAAAATTAGATAATATTAGATAGTAATAACAATCACACCATAAATAGTAATTAGTGAGGTTGAATACTTAGCTCTATAATTGAAGTTTCAGTGTAAATTGATGGAGAGAGTGATGTTGATGCACCTTAGAATTTGGAAATGTACCAAATTGGCATGTGTATGAATGAGAATTAAAATATTCTTCCCTATTCTATCTTGGGTCACGTTAGTAATTCTAGATCCAATTCATGCAGTATGTAAATTCACTCTACATAGGCATGAACTCATTTTGTGATTCCCTTTGGATTTCCCCCCTAGGGCTTAAACTCTAAAGAATTGTAGACTAAACAATGGTATTCTCTATCACACTCTTAGGGATTTTCTATCAAGCTAGCAATATTTAAAATATATTGATAGATCTTAGCAAGCTATAAACATGGACATAGATTCTAGAATGATTGCTAGGTGATTCACATGCACTAGGACATGAGTGTGATAAAATATGCTAGACTCCTTGCTTGATTTGAGTGCAAATGTGAATGATTTTTGTTGTGATAATCAATGATTATCTTTGTACGTAAATGAGTGTAAGTTGATGTTTTTTTATACATGAATATAACACCAAATCATGAATGTGCATAGTGATCTTGACACCAAAGTGTAAAATGGGGCTAGCTAGCTAAAGGATGACCTCCCACTAATGGACACATCCTAGTTCAAAAAATCAAGTTGGATCTATGTTTGATAGTATTTGATAATGGAAAAAAAATTGAGGATAAGAATCTAGAATGCAATGGACCTAGGATGATGGGTCTTGATGTAATTCTTTAATAGATGCTCTTCAAAACCTTTTTATGCTTCCTTGATAACCTAATATGATCTCTAACATGATTTCAAATGTATAAGTGAATGTCCTTAAATACAACGACATAACACTCAAACAAACATAAATCTGCACTAGGTAGACTCACAATGGGTTGAAAATATTAAAGTTATGAAGAGTCTGTATCAAGTCTCAATCCATGTCATGCTAACTAAGATGATGAAAACAAGAACCTCTCAAGGAAGAGAGAGAAAGAGACTATCTAACCCCCAACAATGAAGTAGCTCCTATGCCAAAAGAGAATGCTTGTGTATGAATGTTGAAAGTGATCCATTTGTGCAAAATGACATAAATCTCCCCTTAGGAAGAAATAACTCTAATGGTGAATGCTCAAAGAAGCGAGGTGATGCGCTAAGTCTCATGATGAACCCTATCTCAGAGAACTGCTTAAATGTCTCCATACTGATGTCAAAACAAGTCAAAAAATAAATCAAGAGTCCCACGATATGTCATGCAAAGAATTAATGGAAGCCCATGGTGAAGCCTCACTGAACTCTGTAGTAATAGCAGGTGGATGTATATTGTCATTAAATAGTAAGATGAGATCCTCCAAGATGTCATCAAGATTCGATATGTTAGACTCTACAAACAACCAAGAGATGTCTAGTAGAAGTGTGTCCCAATGAAGTGAATCTTGAATATGACCCTGTTGTAATGAATCATTGGAAACTCTCAAAGGAGAAATGCTAAACATAGAAGCGGAGGCATAGAAAGCATGTGCCCTATAATGTGACATGTAATTCAACCACCAACTGGATTCTATACCCTAGTACTTATACTCTAAAGTGGGTTTCTAGCCCAAAGACAGCTGAATGTAGGTGAATGAGATGCTAAATCCTGATCCACTAAAATGAGTCTCAAGATGGATGGACATGGCACCCCATCAGTGTCCTTGCTATCAAAACTGGAAGAAGAAGAAAAATCTAATTGAAGAATATGTTGTGAGGCAATAGTATATTAAAGAGATGAATTCTCAATGTCCTGGTGCAATGAGCCACTGGAGGGTCTCAAAGGAACAACTTGGTACTCTGATGAAGAAACAGGTTCTAGAGAAGTTGTGATCTCAATATCCTTCCATGAAGAATCACTGGAAGCTCAAAGGAATGTCATTGAACTTTATTGAAGCAATAGGTGCAAAAGCATGAAGAGAAGTCTATATGTCATCTAACTGTCTAAGACTGGAAATATACTCAAACTCCTCTAAAGTTTCATTGTCAAAGGGTATGTTTTATATTTTAGCAAGAGGAAGAAGAAAATCTATAGTAGGATCATCTAGGAATGGAGAGATATGAGGATCTCTGTGAATCTCCCAAATTCTAGTCTAATGTGTGTGAGGACACTCAATGTCTGATACATTATTAAGAGTGTCAAAATCAACACTAAGACTTGAATCAAACCTACTACATGGTCACTGATATTTCCCCAAGCTAATTTTCTCCCTAGTGTGTTTGGTTCAGGCATGATTCCATTGAGATAAGGCAAAAGATTAAGCCATTTGAGGTGTGTCAAGATGTCGTTTTACTAAGACTCGTAATTGGCCTTCTCTAGGATTACCACGAAAGGATGAGCAGTGAAACCCATGATGAAATAGAGACCAATAATCTCAATGCACAAGAAAGGTGGGAAAGTAGGAAGTGTTCAAAGACATGAAACACAAGACCCCCCTTGATTCGATTCTTGAGACCCCCCTGAATTTTGACATTTTATAATTGAGTGTGTAGGCAAAATATCTAATTTTGGGTCATGTAGTCACACTTTATAAAATTAGTGTGATCAAGTCCAAATTAGTTACAATGTGTTTAAAATATGGCACTCAAATGAGTTTCCTTTTTACAAATTGTTACTAAAAAACTATAATTTAAATGCACTCTAAATTTAGCCCTTTTTCTTTTTTTTTAAAAGCTATTATATTTTAATTTTTAAAAAAGAAAAATTTTCCTAAATAAAGATCAAAGCCCTAATTTGGGTGTGTGAGCGAAAAAGAATATGGAAAAATAGGGGCAACACAATGGAAAACTCCCTCCAAATTCCTTTCTATAGCAAACCTTAATTGATTGGAGCCACTCGAGACAAACAGGAGCACACTCAACCTACAAGAAAACAAGTATTGCAAACAATAGACAATTGGAATGCAAAATATGAGATGATGAATTAAATTCCAAGAGGTAGTACATATAGGGCATAATCACCTAAGAAAGTTGAGCCAAAGATTAAAAAAGCTCACTAAGAATAGTGATGCTCCAAGTATAGAAAAAGCAACCACTTAACTCAATTAAGCTAATCTAGGCATGCCAAGTATAGATCAAGGCTAAACATAGACTAATGTGCACACCTAATTAATCTTAATATACACAAACACCCCCCTTCTGCGTAAAACACCAAAGAAATCTAGCATTTTACGAATCCAAACACTAAACGAATCAGGGGTTTTGAGGATCACAGAACTAGACCCTCTATCGGCTTGGTTTCCATGCCTCCTTCTGTAAGAAATTAAAAAGACATAGATTGACCCTTCAGCCTCAGTCGCAACAAATCACCCTTTTTTTGGTGTCACCTTGTGCATGGGATTTCGGCCTCAATGGGCCTCAACGTGACTCTTGCTAGTAGCTCGACTAGGATTTCAGCCTGAATGGGCCTCTATGTGACCCCTATGAATAGATCAACCTCTTTTCCCAATACATCAGCCTCTATATGCCAATCGACCTCTACAAACGAGCCTACAAATTTGAACTTCCACAAACAAATAAGAACACAAAGACCAAATTTTGATTCAATGAACAATTCTATGTTCAATCAAACTATGCAAATTTAGCTACTAAGGGCAATGGAGGAGGGATTCCACAACCTCGAAAAATTATCCTTCAACAACACTATCAAGATCTCACAAAATTCAAATAAACATCCACACAATCCCACTTTGATACCATGGAAGTAAATGTAGGATCCTTGGATGATCGCCTACACTGAATTAGCCACCTAAGACAAGAAAATGAACACTTATCTGCAAAAAAGATTCAAAACACAAATATGCAAAGCAAATACTTCAATGAAGAATGAATTGTTTGGGATAGTGAAATAGCTCACAATGTGAGATACATATAGGGCATAATCGACTAAGAATAGTCAAGCCAATAATAGGAAAAGCTCACTAAGAATAGTGGTGCTCCAAGAATAGGAAAAGCAACCACTTAACTTAGACAAAACTAGTCTAGGTATGCCAAGTATAGCTCAAGGATAAACATAGACTCCTAAATATGCACTCCTAAGAAAGCTTAATATACCTTTTCTAGCTTGAGGATAGGAAAATTAAGGGGTCTAAGATAGCATCTACTTTCATCTCAAATATCTTCAACATCTCCCAGGACCAAGAATTCATGCATACCATTAGGTTTAGCCTTGTGCACTCCTCCTTATATGTAGAGAAATGGCGCACAACATTGGCAGCCTATGATTTTTAGGAGGGAGCAGTACGTATAGGAGGCATATTTGATCGTTGGCTTTTGCAGTCTTCTCACCATTCAACCTGCATCTACATGGGTCTTCAAAGTGGCCTGAGATTGGACTATGTGAATTCCTTTAACAAGTCATTTAACACACATTGTTTCTAGCTCCCTGTAGGGATTGCAGATAAGGCCAATGAGATTTTTAATTCTACTAGATTTCTATGCCATCACGCCACTGATATGGCGCTAGACCCCTCATGGGCTCTAGGCACCCCAACCTTTTCCCTTCCTTTCACTATGCCACCTCTAGAGGAGCATCATGATTCAAATTCAGACTATCTCGAGATCCTAGTTATGTGTTCTTTGATCTCATTTTTTTATGTTTTATTCTCTCTACTCTTCCCGCACCCTGTAGGCAGGATTTTTGTTTATCATGACTCATACCAGATGATACATTCCTGGTCATATTTTGTTGTACTTTTGTAATTATTTTTTTCTAATACAATATAGGTTCTTTGCTACCTTTCTATTAAAAAAAGAAATATATACACTAACATAGGCAACCCCTGAGCTACGAAGAATAAGATCATGGAAACATTGCTATCTAAGCCAAAACTCTCACACATCCAAGGAATACATGGAAACACTCACACCAATACATGAAACACATGGCACAATTGTTAATCAAATACATATACCAGGGGTGGATCACATAAGACAACACATAATAAATAACACCATCGCAATAATTCAAGCATCATACAGAACAACACAATACTAGAATAGGCAAATAAAATTGGATCTAAGATAGCATCTTATGTTTTCGTGAATATTCTAGAAAGCATGGTTTGTCTCAATAGAAGATCACATACACACAAACACCAGTGTCCCAAAACACAAACAAAGGTCTCAAGTAAGCACTCACCTAGTGGATTCTTTTTAGAGGTAACAAGTCTCTTACAAGGCACACACACTTACCTCTTGCAAAGAGTCTCTAGAAAGACACACACACTTACCTCAGGTAAAGGAGTCTCTTGCAAGGTATATGCACACCTACCACATGTAAGAGAGCTGCTAGCAAGGCACACACACACTTACCCAACCAAACACTAAACCATAGGTAAAGTTGTCTCTAGAAAGGCACATGTACACTTGCCACATGTAAGGGAGTCACTAGAAAGGTACACGCTTACCCAAACACACACTAATCCATAGGTAAAGGAGTCACTAGCAAGGCAAACACATGCTTACCACATGTAAGGGAGTAACTAGCAAGGCACACACACTTACCTAGGAGTTTACCACCTCAATCCTTCTATGGATGTCCTTACCTATACAATCTTGCGGTCAAATTTTCACGTGATCCCAAGAATCAAAAAAGAGAAGGTTTTTCCATAAGACATGCATCTGAATGCACTTACAAAATTAAAACTGTGGGAAAATAATCCATCCCACATATCATGCAACATTTAGAAAATTCAATTTCCAACAAAATAAAATAAAAATAATTTATCGAATGGCCAAGATCTGCCATTGAGGGATCTTGGAGCATCCCTCCTAAAAACCATACACAAATTTTCACTTTTTCACAAGGCAATGAAATTTAAAAATCTAAAAATACCGTCTTTCTCTAAATTAGCCCAACAATGCACTTCTATAATCACATAAAATTTTCAACCAATATAGACAAGATAAAATAGAAAAAATCACTTAATGTTTACTCTTTTCAAGGAATGAAAAATCTGAAAATCTAAACATACCCTCTTATGCCTAATCTACCCAATAGCACACTTTTCACAAAATATTTCACAAAATTTTGACAGGGTTTGGGTAGAAATTTCAATTTTCCAAAAAAACATTTTTCCTACAAAATAAAATTTAACAAATAAAATTGCATACACAATCAAATAGAACAATACCTCACTCAAACTGAAGGTAATGGTTAGGGGAATCTTTTTCCTTCTTCAAGTGATTCGATCTAGCCAAGTGATCTCTAGGTGTGAGCGAATCAAATTTCTTCCAAGAAGAGAGTTTTCAAATCTCCATTTTTTCTCTCCATTTTTTAACAATACATAATGAATAATATCCAAAATGTTTTTTTCATATATACAAGCTAATTAGAATTAATCTTCAACTTTTCACATAACATTCTAGAACCAAATCACTCAAAACAATAAAACATAATTAAATATTTTCACAAAATACAATAATTCCTAATGAAATACATCTCCAACAAAAATAGAATTAATACATTTTCCAAATATATGATAATTAAAATAGCATGCTTTTCTCAATTAAATAATTCCTTTTTCTATGGAATAATTCTAACTTCGCAAATAGAATACATTTCACCCCAAACACATCATTTTAAAAATGCATTTAAATAAAATTCAATGCCTTTTCATAATTAAATAAATCACAACACAAATAAATCATTTAAAGGATTTTCCCATATGCTAGGAAATAAATAGAATAAACCAATGATTTCCAAAACACCACAAATCATTTTGCACATACCAAGCATATGCATAATCACACAAGCGATCAATTAAATATGCCAAGGAAGACATTTACTAGTCTATCACAAGGGGGGTCCATAATCAAAATCGATTAAGATGAGGTTGCATAGATTTCAACAACACAAGGATGAGAGTGAGATGGATAAGCATCCCATGTCAACATTCTCTAGATTTTGGCCATTGGTTAATATCATGTAATTTGTTGCACACACAATGCAAAAGTCATGCACATTTGTCCAATATATGCCAATAGCCAAACTGAATAATAGAAATTACACAATTAAATACTAACCATATAGAATGCACATTTGAATTAAATCATTCATCAGGCAATATTATCAAAGTGCAATTACTCATGTACAACATAATACTGAAGGAAACTAGGTCTACTGACATAGCATATCATTTAAATGAAAATAGTGAAGCTAAAACATCAATATAAATGTCATAATATGACCTCATCATAAGCTCTTCGATGGTTTATAAAACATCCCTTAAAGCATCTAGACTACACCAAAAAAACACCTTGATGGCAAAAATCTCATCGACAAGTTCAAACACACAATACACTAGAAATACTCAATATAGCTCATAAGGATCCAATATCAAGATCAATGCATAAATAATTATCTATCACACACCACTAAGCACATCAAAACCAAGAAAATAACATACACCTTCAACAAATTAAGGTTGACCACTTCAATCACACAAGAGTCATACACTTGATAAAATAGGCAAACAAAATCAAATCTAGGATAGGAATCACATTTTGCATGGATATTCTAGCATACATGGCTCACCACAACACACACTCACAAATAAATGGATAATGATCACCATCTACTTCCCATTATACAATTTCCATCTCAACTCCCTCATAACATTCCACCCAACATCCAATAGTAGATAGGATAGAAAAAGAATATTTTACAACACAAGACTAGCAAATCCAAATAATAAAAAATAGCATAGACAGAACACTTTCAAGAATACCAAAGTGAAATAACTTCAATTCCAACAGTAAGGTAAATAAATGGCCATAATTTCAATAATAAATCAAATTCACCCATAAGAGTGACTAGAAAATAAATTCAAAGATTTGTGGCTAAGATACTCACAACTAAAGATAAAATAAGCATTCGTAGTCTTCACAAGACAAAATAAAACTCACCAATAACCGAAAGAAAAGTTTACAATTCTTGAAAATTACACATTTACATTCACTACATGACCATTTCTAGTCACCAACAAGGGCAAAGAGGGAAAATAAAAGCACATTTATCATCATAGGGCATTCCTCATTGATACATAAAAATCACAACATCGCACATCAATCACTCAAGGCAAAAGAAAGGCCAATCATGCATGCAATCAAGGGTCCTTCTCAAGCATTCCAAGATGAAAAAAGAATCACCAGATGAGGGAAATACAGGCCTGACCACTCCCATGATTGTATTCTTGAATCCCCAAACAGAGGGAGAGTGTACCAAGGAACAACATAACACTCCACAAAAACAAAAGGGCAAAAAAACCCACACAACCTCTGAACCCTCAAGAAATAACCTAGCCAAGAAGAGGTTCACTAGGGTGATCATAACTCCAACCGAGAATGATGAAAATTAGATGACACTATGTGAGGCATGCTTCCCAAGACAAAAATGATCATATCTCCCAAAATACATCATGTCCAAACAAGACTAACACATGGGAAGACTCAAATGACCAAGGGGAACATCTTTTGTATAGAATGTTTTCCGTAAAATGCCAAGAAGTGATCACAATCTGAGGCTCCAAGACCACAATGTACACAAGGACTCTAGCACTAGAATGGGAATCTAACTATGCTAAACTAGGACTTTAGTGCTAAGCATTGTTGTCCCCTCTAGGTGCTAGTGTCTAGTCTAGGTTCTAGTGTCCAATCTGGGCAGTAGTGTCCTTCTAGGGGTCTAGTGTCCCTTAATAGTGTTTGAATGAAATTTTCTCAAAGGCACAAGTTCCAGAACAACACACATGCCTCCCCAAGGTTAGTACAAACTCTAGAACACTCAAGGACACCTAAGAACCAACTAGAAACCAAAAAAGAGCCCAAAAATCCTCTCAAGAGTGTAAAGAACATGCATGTCAAAACACTCTTTGACAAGGATGGAGATCGACACGCAAGCCAAGGCAAGCACCAAGGCACACCATATGCTACCATCTAGTTTGGGCATGGCCAATGGAGAGAATCCATTTTAAAATTCAAATTTAAAATTGAATTCAAAGGGGGAAATTACCTCCCATAACACACATACACAAAGAAGATGAAGATTGATTGAAGCGAACACAATAGGCACACTTCCTTTCCATCCCCAAAAAATTTCCTATCCAATGAATCATTTTTTCCTTCCCTTCCATCCTTCCAATTTTCCATTTCTTCCATGCAGCATAAGATGGTTTGGAGAAAAACTTGTAAGATGCCAGAGTTGAAATGAAAATAGAAATCTAATTTTGCTTTCTACTCCCAATGTCCCTTTTCTATTTATTTTTTAATTTTTCTATTTCTATTTTCTAAATATCTCTTCGAAAAATAATTTTGAAACAATGGGAAATTTACTCAACTAAATAAATGCAAGAGATATTTGAGAAAATAGAAATAGAAAATGCCACCTAATTCAATTATGTTTAATAAAAGCTCAACACTCATATAAATAAATCAAAATTTGTTTATAATGCAACTTCTACATTTTCAAAGAAAAATATTAAATTTTGAAGAAAGAATTAGATTCACTTTAAATTTCCTCTACTAACATAAAATAATGCAATAAACTTTTCTACTAAGGTAAAATTAATCTTTTTCAACTAAATCAATAAAGTATTTCGAAAACATGGAAAACACATTTTTTGAGATAAATTGAAATCTAATATGAAAAGCTAAAGGAAACAAATACAGAGGAAGTGCAAACACACTTTACGATTTCCACAACATAAGGACTCTAGAATTACCACTGATTCAGATCCAAGTTTTAACAGAAGGATTCATAAGACTCATCTCACACTCAAACTGAGTGAGATAGAGGTCAACATACATGTTTTACCCAAAGATGACTAGATCTCCAATATATAACCACCATTGAGGAAATAACATTTTACCTGCACACTTAGGTCAAACATTAGGCATACTTAGTCTAGATATAATAGACAAATAGACATAATCCACCCTAAATGGCATAAATCATACATGATATAAAATCATCATATCTATTGTAAATCATCTACAACTACCATGATCAAGGAGCAAGATGCATAATCACGACATTTCACAATGTTGAAACAAACAAAATAATCACAACTATAACAAATATGGTGAAAATAGTGAAGTTGAAACATTGCAATGGTCTAACGTACACAAGCACAACATATGCATCCCATAATGCATAGTTAGAAAACCAAGGCCAATATAAAACCCCATCAAAAACACTTTTATGGTCATGCAAAAAATATCTAGAAAAGAATCCTAAATACACGATCAGAACCCATTGATGCTACAATAGGTCACATTAGCAAGTTTGATGCAATGACTCATAGCACAAGAATCACATAATACACTAATAAACACTTATACAACATATAATGTATGAATCAGAAAGCACACCAAGAAAACACTAGGGCAAGTATTACATTTATTAATGCATCATATATGCATGTTAGAAATTTAAGGAAAGAAGGGGAATGGGAAAACAATATGAAATCCAAGTTCTTGATATGTTTATTTTATACAAAATCATTGTAAGTTTTCTCAATAATGAATAATGTTTTGTGTGGTTTTTTGTTCAAAAGCATTTTCCCCACATATATATTATGTAATGTGTTTTCTCTATGCTTTCTATAATTTTATTTTAGTTATTTTTATTTGTACGTAATGATTAGCTATCTAAGATCCTAATCTTGACAAGCACATACCAAAGGATGAATTTACATGATGACATTCAGTAGGATCCATTAGTTTATTTGGATTCAAGCTATCCTTTTTATGTTAGAATACTTACTCTATATGCATGTTTGTGACTACTACATACTTCAAGGTACATGATGATTCTAGGATTCACTTGCACCTTAAAGTGGCGTTAAAATGCAATGGAGAAATTTACATACACATGGCATTTCCTATTTAGTTTTGTGCCCATTTTGGGAGAATAGACTAATAAATTTATATATCAAGAAATGCTGCCAGCTTATGTGAAGTGTGGTTGTGTTTCCCATGTCATTATTCACCCTTTTATACATATTCCTAAACATTCATCCTCCACCTTTTTTATATACACATTCATTCTAGTATATTCATCCAAATCATGCATTTATTACATCTATCCATGCACCCGCCACTATACATTTATTATCCACCTTTATGTTATAGGTCATTTCTATGAGTGTGCAATGGATGCTACACCCATGGATCTAACCCTTCAAAATTTTAAATTCAAATTCAAAATGTGGAATTCTTGCTTAGTCCTTTCCTAACTAGAGTAGACTATACACAAATGTGTATAATTTATTGATATGGCCCCATATTAAAAGGAATTCAATTGCACTTAATTGTCATCATCAAGCATCAAGTAATCATTAAAATATTATTCATATTTATGAAAATAGTGTGTTAGGAAAACTTATATTGTAGCACTAAATTGAATAAAAAAATCTATATAATCATCTTAAAAGCATATGCATGTTTGAGACTTTCTATAATTAATTATTTGAATAACCATGTAAAGCTAATCTTTTTCATGTGTTGAATTAGGATAACATGGATCCTAGTGATCCAACATCTCTCTAAAAGGTATTTTTAAATACCATTAGTCATTAGAACAAACTAAATAGCAACGAATCAAACAAAAAAAGAAATAAGAGTGCACACTATCCAAGATCAAATCCATGACCACATATTAGATCCAAGATCATGCAAGTGTCCTAGACCCATGGACTTGACCTAAAATAGGTTAATCTAGATTTGAGGCAAGGTACATAAAGAAACTTTTCATTTCTAGTCCCTTGAAGACATCTAGATTTTAGTGGCACATCAATAGACACATTACATTATTCTTACTTAGAGTTAAGTTCCTTAACCCTCTTTCCATTTAATTTCTTAGCTTAGCATCCAATTTGTCAATTATCACACCCACAATTTTAATTGATTTAATTTAGGTTGATTTATTCTAAGTTGTATGCATTTCTTTGATTAACCTAAATTAAGCCTAGGGAATGGTTATTTTCCTTTACAATTATGTTAATTACCTAGTGAATCCTTGTGGTGTGTTCACTCCACTCTATTATAATATTAATTAAATTTATCTCTCTTATTTCGACCTTCATAATGAGGTGTGCCCATTTCATCTTACTTGAAAAGGTATTTTATAGATTTTAATAATGAATTAAATCAATAACAAGTGTCACGTAGTGGCGAGTAGCTACCTTTGAAGTATTAGAAAAAATAAAAGTATTTATTTGGTAATAAAAAATAATGAAAAATGCATTTGAAGTAATATAATAATTATGTTAAGTTGTAGTTTATATTTTTAAACTTTCAACTATACATGTTATGTGGATAAATAATTTGGGGAAACATAGGTAAATGAGATATGACAAAGTAATTTTGAAGAGGAATTACGTCCATTCAATGTTTCAAATGACATATTGTAGACAAGTGCCACTTAATATAACACTTTGAAATCTAAGACATAAGCCTTCTATTATTAGTTCCTGCCGAAGGAATACTAATGCATCTGTTAGGTTTTATTAATTTGCACCCAATCAACCAATGAGAGAGAAGAATTAAAATAGTTTGACTAAATTCTCTAATGTATATTATTTTCCAAACTTCTTGTAAAATAAAAAAAATCATTTTATTTATCATTCTATTGGATTATAGTTGTGAATAGTCTTATTGTTTGATGTAACCTTTTTTGGAGTGTCAATGTAATGGAGCAAAAAAGTTTTCCATTGATTGCTGTAGCAATAGTATAACTTTTTTGTCCACTCTTGCTAATAATGTTGTCGAGTATTTTATTATTTGATAGCTAGTGAAGTGTCAATGTAATGGAGCAAAAAAAATCTTCCATTAATAGTTGTAGCAATAGTAGCGCTTTGTCTCCACTCCCTAACATTATGATGGGAATTTGCTAATAATGTTAACCACTATTTTATGTATGGTTTACTCTATTTTCCTACACACACTTAAAATCAAATATTAAAAGACACTCCTATAATATAGTAAACTCAAACAAATTACAAAATTTTCAATGGTATCTATCTGAATTAGGTCAAGCCCAATTTCAAAACTTGTTTAAAGCACTTGAATTACCCACACAACCACATTTATAATCACTTTTTTTTACAATTTTTACTACACAATGAATCCAGCTACCAATTCAAATAATAACTCCCAAATAAAACCAAGTTAAAATTTTAGTTGGATGGAGATCATGTTCTATTATTATATAATTTTCAATAAAAATATTACATATGCAAATTTATGTAAACTACTTTTAAATTTTAAAAAATTAAATAAACACAATCATAGTCCACATGCTCCAATTATCACTATCTTCACTTCCAACCATAATTGTAATCAACAAATTATCGGCAGGAATCACACGCAATGCGTCTCTTGTTTAAAAAGATTGTTGTTACAATATATGATCAATAGAAAAGAATTTGAACAACCTAAATAAAAAATTTGTTATATAAGTTGAAATTTTAAATCATATATTTATTTAATTTTTGGTAAATCAATCCAAACAAATTGTTGATTTTGATACAAATTTCACCATTATAATTTTATGGAAATGATATATTTCCCTTAAAATATAATAGATTTTTCATTACTTGAGACTAACCATTATAGAATGGGATGGGCCAAATTAATCATGGAACACTTTATTTTGACTGCTGCCACTAGATTTTTATTGAAAGATCTAGCATTTTAGTTTGTGGATGCTACATTCACAAAAATGGTGAATGTAGTTGGAACATGGTTGATATGAAAATGAAATGACATCGATAGTGACGAGGCATGGCAAACAGACCTCAAAACTTTGAGTGATCCATTGTACAAGGGTGATGAACTCATGGATTATCTTGGCAAATAATGTGAGGATTAAATGAATGTGAGGAAACCACGTTTGTCCAACTCCTAGATACGTATTCAAGTATGAGTGGATTTTGCAGTAAAATCACTATCACAATTGTAAGGCTATTTTAAAACGTCATCCACTTTAATAGTTGAATGTTAATTTTGACCAATAAAAATAGGACAAATATTTCCTATTTGTGGATGAAGTCTAATATTGTTATTGAGTATTTGACTATTGAAAGGATGATATTGACCATTTGTTAGTAGTGGATCTCAATCTAAAATATCACAGATTTCGTTAATAAAAAAGTGGATCTCAATTTCATTTATAATAGTTTGAGTCAAACAATCATGAATAATGGTCCATATGAATCTATCTCATATAAAAATGATGAGTCTCTTATCTTTCTTCAGCTATTAAGATTCATGAAGCTGTCAGACTACTTATAGAGAAAGATCTAGAATGTTAGATAGCACGCATTTGGCTCTAGAGTAGTAGTACACTTTGGATTATGCCCTACAGAAAATAGGGCTTGCTTATTTCTAAGGCCTACATATTTGTTTTTAGCTGTCTTTTAACTTCTTTTAGTTTCATAGGAGAGTCAGTAATTTTGACCCTCTTTTAAGGGGGTGTTTTTCTAACTTCCTTTTATTTTAAGTAAAATAGTGTGAAGTTTTGAATCACTCACTTCACAATAGTAAATAGCTTAATGCAATTCAAGTTTATCTATTAATTTGTTGTTGTCTTCTATCTTTTGGGAGGGTTTTATATCACCTACAAGATCATTTTGCTATTTGATATAGGAGCACGAGTCTATGCTGATATGGGGCATCATCTTGATGTCATCCCTTATATATCATACCTCTAGTGAATTTCAACCTTACTGGATGACATAATCAAGGAATATACCATCATCCTCACCAATTGTGCACAACCAATTGAACTACAACTCTTTGATATCTTGTTGTCTTTTAAATCTTGTTAAAGATATTTAAAATTTAGTACTAAAAGGATAGTCATAAAAGAATTAAATTCTTATCTTTTAAGTCTTGTTAAAGATATTTAAAATTTATTATTAAAAGGATAGTAAAAAGAATTTTCAAAATTCTTAATTTAAGAGACTCTTCAGTTAAATTAATCATATTTCAAATATGGATATTTATTGAATAATTTTATTTTTTTAATGAAAAATATTTATAATTAATTCTTTTTGAGTTATTGTTTTTTATATTTTGATTTGAATACTAAATTTTAATTAGTTATAAAAGCCATGCTTACTAAATATGGCCATATAATGTTGATTTTTCCATGTTAAATTTTAAAAAATTCATTTTAAATAGTCATTTTGTTGATTTTCTTCCTTTACTTATGTGTTTTTTATAGATTCCAATACATTGTATGGCATTTATTGCATCCTTATGTCTAGAAATCCATTCTCCACTTCAAAATTAATTCTCCGATATCTAGTGTCAATCCTATGGCTGTGGGGATTGGTCTTTCATATGTAAAATTAAACATTGAGTTTCAAAAATTCAAATTTTGTGAACTCCTACCCATTTTATTCCTACTATGAGTTGGTAGACATTTTCCATGATTATTACCATAGAGTGGTATTTATAAACATTCACTATACATTAATTCACATGTTAGAAACATCAAGCATTCATTGACCAATTATTTGCATACAAGAAACATTCATTACAGGAACACTTGAATTGATGCAATAAAAGTAACATCATTTACTTTAGTTTCATTGCCTAGGACATTTGCATGCTTTCCTACTATCTTTTGATTCTTAGCACACTATAAAGTTAGTCTCTTTAGGGAGTTGACCTTGAAGAACTTGCCCCTAGTGTCTGACCTCTTTAACGTATTTTTATATAGTGTCAGTACTTGACAATAGTTAAGAAGTATACATTCTACGAAATTAGGAAGTCGAAGTGCACAATCAATAGGATCATGTTCATGATCTAAACAATAGATCATCATGTGTAGAATCAACTCAAATCCACAAATTCAATCAAGAGATAACAACAATTCAATACATAATTTTGAATAGTAAGCACATCCAAATTTTCTATTTTTGTACATCAAAACAATTTAAATATATACATCATAAAAATTATTCATCTCCATTACTCTTAAACTACACACTTTTATTCCTCCACACCTAAATTTTGTTCTTTGATATTTAATATTATCACTTCCATAACCCATAGAATAATTAATATAGAGTAATTTATACCAAGGGTCAACCACTATTATATTTCATTCTTTTTTAAATAAAAAAATTGTTTATGAAATAAATATTTTTTAACCATCTTTTAAACTTATTATGTATCAACCCACTAAAAATTACAATTAGAACCTTCTTTCAAGCTCCATTATAAAAACACTATATTAATTGTCTCCATGAATAACGAGTGTTATGGTTATAATGTGTATAACCACTTTTGACAAGTATTTTCTTGTGTGTTATTCTTACAAAATTCAATTCAATATTTTATCGAGGGGAATCTTTACATATGTGACCGTTGATTTTAAATTTAAGGTTGAAATAACAATGGTATATCTGTAAAGCGTGAGTGGTTTGGAATAGGAAATGTGCTTCTAATTCACATATTGCCATGTTTTACATGTTTCCCTTGTGCGTTCATACTGTTTTGTCCTTGTCATGACTCAAATTACTTGAATAAAATAATCAATTGAACAGGAGAGTGGTGGAATAGCGATCCCATAGAAGTCGAAGCTAAAGCAGTTCTGAGTGGAGGTGCACCAAATGTTTCAGATGCTTTCACTATAAATGGACAACCAGGAGACCTCTATTCATGTTCAACGTCAGGTACACATTTTCTTTTGGTTGGAAAAGGTTTTGGAGACCTCTATTCAATTTTGGCCAATAAAAATAGGACAAATATTTACCACTTTTTATTGTGAATGAGGTATAAAACTTTTATTAGCTGTTTGACCATTAAAATGGATGATATTTAAGTAGAGTGGGTGATTAGTAAGGCTCAATAGATTAAAACCATATAATTCTACCCAGTTAAATCCATAAATGGCCACTGTGAACACAACTAAGGCATACCCAATTTGGTTTCTCACTAAACAAAATCAAGAGTGGAAACTAGTTGAGCAATAAAATTCTATGTGTGCAGGAACAACAAATTTCTCTGTAGAACAAGGACAAACCTATCTTCTTTGTATCATCAATGCTGTAGTCAATAATCACCTCTATTTCAAGATTGCATCACACAATCTCACAGTGGTAGCCGTCGATGCCTCCTACACAAAGCCATACACAATAGACATACTGATGTTAACATCTGGTCAGACTGTAGACATTTGTCTCACAGCGAATCAACTGCAAGCCAAATACTACATTGTCGCCAAAGTATACACTACTCAAGCTGAAGAGGATATTGACAACACCACAACAACCGCCATTTTAGGCTATGTGGGCTCTAACTCATCTGCCACTCCAATCCTTCCAGAGCTTCTAGTATACAACGACACTACGAAGCTTGGATTCATAGGAGCATCCGGTGGACGTTCCCCAAAGCATAGACAACAGTAGCATCATAACCGTAGGACTCAGTTTACTTCCTTTGACGCCCCTGCAAATACCAGAGTGAGTACCAGTATGAACAACATATCTTTTGTGCTACCAGATGTCACCATTCTACAAGCTTATCACTTCGGCATTAATGGAGTCTATACCATCGACTTTCCTTCAAATCCACCAGTTGTGTTTGATTATACCGGGGATGTAGATGAATCTCTGTTTTCGCCAATTTTTGGTACAAAAGTGAAAGTCATTGATTATAATGCCACAGTTCAAATAGTGTTCCAGGGAACCATTATCTTTCAAGAAGACAACCATCCGATGCATATTCATGGCTATGACTTTTATATCGTAGGAGAGGGTTTCAGTAATTATAATAATGAAACAGATCCACTCCCTTTCAATCTGGTCGATCTGCCGCAATGAAATACTGTAGGGATACCTGTCAATGGATGGGCTGCTGTCAGATTCAAAGCTGACAATCCAGGTAATAAACAAAGTGAAAATTCTCTCATAATTCTAGAGCTGAAATATGGCTTGAAATTGAAATTTGGAGAATATATCTATGGAGGACTGAATGATTGATTGTTCCATTTGTGCAGGTGCATGGTTCATACATTGTCACTTCGATGACCATGTAACATGGGGGTTGAATATGGCCTTTCTGGTGAAGAATGGTCCTAGTGCTTTGGAAAGTTTGAACTCTCCTCCTTTTGCCCTCCCCGAATGCTAGAGTTGTTGACTTACCCTCAGTTGTTGTCCCTGATGTCCAAACCACAACTTGATATCATGTGGTTTCCTTGATGGTTGATATGGTTTCCTTGAGTTAGTTTCCTAACAAGCAGATTGGTCCTTGGCACGGTACTATGAGGTATTTATATCATGTTTATATCATGTGGGTTCATATTTAGTTTGGCATACTCATAGCATGTTTGCATATTTATGGCAAACATGATGACATTTGTTTGGTGTATATGATATCAGTTTTATTTGGCATCTTCCATGATCAGTTGGCATCTACATGAGCATAAAGTTGGCATCTTATTTCAATTCTATGACACGTCACTTGATCATATGTGAGCATACAGTTGGCATACACATGATGCATATACTCCTGGTCTTGTTCTTGTTGTGTTCATCTTGGTTTGATCTGGCTTTGATCTCAGCTTTTATCTCAGAATGCTATCATTCTATTATTCGACATATATAGTGGGATCTATCATGTTTGGCACCTTGATGCAAGACACATCTTGATGTTGACATGGTTTGGCATTTTTTGATATTGTTCAGTTTGGTTTCATAATGTTATGGTATTCCTTCTTACTTGGTGGTGATGAGTTGTTGTCCCACTTGGCATTTATATTTGGTAGTGATGTCAAACATTATATGACTCTGCATATTTTGTAATTGGCATCATAATTGTTGTCTTGATTTTTGTCTTGGCACCATGACATTGGAATATTTGATGACTTGGCACTTGATGGTCTAACATTTGACTTGGTATTAAGTTGAAATATATGGTCTATCATATGTTTTTGATGACCACGAGCACTTTTCCTAGCGCTCAATTAAACATCTTGCAAAATATAAAGAAAACATTATTGATGTTTCCAAATTAATTTGGTAACTGGTAAAGAAGTTTTTTTTTTACAAAGCTTAAACTGTGAAGACATATTTCTTTTAGGGTCAACCGACTCATTTGGTCACTCAGCTCAAAAGGAAAAAATAATGTTTAATCATTTTATTTTTACTATCTGTTAGCCTCTCCATGAGGGTTTGGCTGCCATCATAGAAGGGTATGTAGAATTTGTTATTTTGACAGTTTGTGGAGTTCATTTGTTGAATCTGTGAGGTGACAGGATGTGTTGTACATCAAGGATGTTGACAATAGTCTCAAACCCATCATTTCACCTTTCTAGGTGCTATCATTCCTCTTCATTGTTGTGGGTATTATTTTTCTGTATGCTTTGTTGTGACAGTTATATGTGCTCTTTTGTCCATCATTTCTTTCATAAGAGGTTTATGATACACATTGTTTGTTATTACTCATAACATTGACGATTAGGGTTTCAAACTAAAAGAAATTTCTTTGACAGAGAATATGGTTTATGGTGTTTCAAAAGTATTTCAAAAATAGCTATAACTGTCTCTAGATGTTCTTTCAGTCGGCAATATTTTGATTTTCATATGATATCATGACAGAGATTTGGGTTTATAACCCTGGTTAGGGTTTTAACAAAACACTTTTAACCTTGGTGTTTAAATGAACTCATAAGGTCATTCGACCTAATTATTCTAACAGTTAAGAAAACTTCCTGAATTGGTTATTCCTGCACATACAGAAGGAGATGTTATTGCAAATTATGAGATGTATAAAAAGGGCTTTGAACAGGAATTGTGGTATGGTTGTGTATACACCTGATGTAATATTGAGGATAGATGATTGAATGCATTATCATTGATATTAGATCAGAGTTTGAGGATCTGTGAAATAGAGTGTCCCTCTATATTTGTTTTTCTTTCATGATTGAAACATGTATTGGAAGGTCAAGTCAGTGAGACAAGAAATGACCTTTTCTAGTGAGGGAACTGTAGCTAGTGAGGCTTGAATTAATAGCCAGTGAGGCCTGTAATTAGTGAGATTCTTTTATAAAGCCAGTGAGGCACTTTTTCGAGTGGTTTTTATGCCTCGGAGGGTTTTCCACTTAGGACAATATTTGTGTTATGGATTGTCATTGATGAGTTTGATTCTCATGTTTATTTGCTTATCATGTGTCATTTGTTTTAAAGTCATTTAATTTACTTTGGTCTATATGAACACATACTTGTCTTATATCACTATTTGAAACAATGATATTGTGTATGTCCACTTTATGAACACTCATATTTCATAGTTAGTCTCTATGTGTTAAGATTGATGATAATGAGTCATTATTTTTAGTCCCTACATTGAGTTGATGCATTCTTGACTTTGATCAATCTATTTTAGTTATCCAAATCTTTCATGATGTCATCTACAGTCAATGGGATTGTTTTTGTATCAAAGTTTTGAAATACAAATTTTAAGGTCACTAAGTCTTGTAAAAATTTGTATACCACTGATTCACCCTCCCCTCTCAGTGGTATTGTACTCCAACAAGTGGTATCAGAGCTAGACCCTTGTCCAGTAGGTCTAACCAACCTTAGGGTTTCCTTGTCGTGGAGTACTATGATGGGTAAGTGTAAAAGAAATAGATGTGAAAAGAAAAACACCAGTGTCAAGTCAAATTTAGTCTTGTCTTAGGAAAAAATTCTTGTCAGTTGAGTCAATAATTGATAATAAGACCAATTCTATAGAAGAAGAGTGTGTTAGTAACCCTGAAGGAGTTGTTGTTTTTGAAGGAGAACAAGAATTTAATGATGAAGAAAGAGATTTCTTTAAGGGTGAAGAAGATTGTGGAGTTGATATTAAAGGAGAACTTATGTGTGCCCTAGATACAATCAAACAACTTAATGAAGAAAACATGAGACTAAAAGACTAGCTTCAACAAGAAAAAGAATCCAAGGACAATGTATGTTCAGATTTTGAAAAACTTCTTTAGAATTTGAAAATGCCAGAAATCAGATTGCATAATTAAAGAGACATGTTAATGAATCTGATAAATTTATTATTAGTCTAAAAATTGAAATTGAGGAAGCAAAAAGAATAATAGATGTAACAAATTCTGATCTTGAGGTGAAAACAATTGAATGTCTGAGACTTGAAAGTGAAGTTGTCAATCTAAAGAATAGTTTGGATGTTGTTAAAATATAGAAGTTGGTGAAAGGCACAAATGCTTTAGATGAAATATTGAGTAGTCAAAAAAACTACAAGGATCATTTTGGCTTAGGATATGAAAAAGGGGAAAGCTCTGGTGTTAAAGATGAAGTTAAAAGGGAAATAGTTTTTGCAACAGCAGATAGGAAGAGTTTCAAGGTTAGCTAGACTCCTAGGTAGAAGATAGATCTGAATTATCATTTTGCTATTTCTGATGACGACAAGAAGAAAGCAAAGGATAAAACTACTGATATTGGGAGAAAAAGAACTAACAATTTTTCAAGACCTTCATCTATCAGGCAATATCATTCGGTCAGGTATAACTATTCTCAGTTTCATGGTTATTGCTATGTCTGTCATAAGTATGGTCATAGAGCTAAAAATTGTAGTTATTATGGTTTGTCAAATCAAAACTGCGATGTTATTTGCTATAATTAAAATAAGGTTGGGCACATGAAAAGAGACTGTTGGATGCATTATAGAAATTGAAGAAATAGACATCATTATTCCTCTAGTAATATCATATGTTATAGGTGCAACAGGATTGGACATAAATCACAATATTGCTAGAATAATCCTATGGACAAGCAAAAGAAAGAACCTAGAAAGGTTTGGAGAAGGAACCAAAATTAGGACAAGAAGGATCCTAAACTTGTGCATGTTGCACAAGCTACTTCACCAGTCACTTGAGAAGTGACATGAAGTTAGGGGGAGCTGTCAAATATCCTATCTCTTATCCCATAGGAGATTTAGCAGGTTTGTTGATGGATATTTGTCATAATGAGTTCATTTTTTATTGATTTGGTACATGAGTTTTCAAAGGCAGAATTTTAGATGCCATGGTTTCAGAGGTAGATTTCAGTGTTTGTGATGTTCATTATGCTTAAGGAACATAGTGATGCCAAGGTTGTATTGACAGATGGTCAGGTTGTCTCTCCTCTTTACAACTTGTATACACTTTTCATGTTGTAATTGAGTTGAATTGATGTTGTGGCTTTTATCTTTGGTCTTCATATGTCAGGAGTAATTGGGAGGAGTTGAGTTGGATATATTCATTATTCATTAAGGTTTCTTGTCACAGAGTTGAGGTATGAATAATGCAGATATGGAGTCTAGTTAGTTTGGTGCCTATGCTTCAAGATGTGGATATGCTCTTTAAAGGCATCAAAGGAGATGCTTGTCATCATGCTTCATTAAGGATTATCTATTTCAAAAGGTAGATTATACAGAGAGTCATGACAGATAACACTCTGTCAGATAGTCTTCAATGTTCATCTTGTTAGGATGTAAGTAATGATGTTAAGACACAAAGTAGTCATGATTTTTATACATTGCTTATTTAATAAGTACACTAAGAGGTTTACTACAAACATTTGTTTCAACATAGTACATAGATAGAGGATTTCATGCTGACTATGTGATCAAACAATAGTGTGTTTTTGAGAGATGATAGTGTTGGCATAACACTTTTCTTTTCTTGATAGTGTAACGGTGAAATAATAATATGGGTAAGATTATCTACATTTAGTGACACAAGGTTATTTAAGCAATGACTTCAAAGCATAAAACTAAATACATGGTATATTCCTAATAAGAGTATACTATGTGAAATTGTTTTCAAAGATTCTTGAACCTCTGAGACAGCATATAATCAATAATAAACATCAACCATAATGTTGTTTAAATAAGTGGTATATTTTGCTGTTTGGTATTTCCTTCAGTGGTATTCTGAGCTAGTCTTTTGGTGTTTGATCATTGCTATAGTGATTGTTAGCATGGTGATTTCCTTTGCTTTGATAGTTCTTTGGAAATGAAGACAATTGTCCTCAATGATGTACAAGATAATTATTACAGTTTGACAGTACTGATCCATACTCTGTGCTCTATGATGATCCATACTCTATACTCTGCTCTTTGTTGGCTCTGGATGATAGTATTTAGAGATACAATAACAATGAGTTGATGATGGCAGTCATACCAATGCATAGTGTAGTGATAATCTATTTCTTGTGTTACCTTGATAGTGATATTTTTTTTTGGGTTTATCCTTTTTCACAGTGGTTGAGACAATGCACAAGAATTAATGGTATATGCTTTCATTGGAAATGTTAACAATGTATATCTACATTCATGCACAGTGATGACAGTGTGACATTGTTTACTAAGTTTGTTCAATGGAGTTGAAGGTAGTGCATAAACTATGATCCAAGTATTGTTTTGGTAAATGAAGTGACAGGGTTGTTTTCAGTAACAGTAACTTTTTATGAGTGGCATGGCAGATCATGTGAACAATTCTGACTTTTTCAGTTGTTGGACTCATGGGGAGTCTCTTGCATATTTCTGATCCCTGATGGTTTTTAGTATCATATGACAGTTGGCATGACTTCTACTTGATGATTGGCATTATTTGTGATAGTCTGCTTAGTTGTTGTATGTATTTACTACGGGCTCTTTCTGCTTATCATGATGCTATTATTTCATTATGGTGCTGACATCTTCTTTCTATTTTAGATGTATTGGATACTTCTCAATCATGAGATAGTCTTGATTTGATTGGTATGTTTTTTCATTTTTTCTATATTCCACATTTTAGGCTATATTGCAGATATTTACATACTTTCACTCCCTTTGCCCTGATGTCAAAAAGGGGGAGAGAAAGTTGTGTTTTTCCCATCATGGACAAAGGGGGAGTTTGAATAGAGTGCTTCTGGATTAAACTGTGTATGTTTTTGCTTCAACGTTTCAGATCATGCTCAATGAACCTGTTGGGATAGTAAAAATTTGAAATTTTTGTTGTATTCTCACTTCACCATATTTGAGCAAAATCATAAAACATCCCAAAACCATAGTAAAAATTAATGCATCCCACAAGATGTCCATGGTTAAACAATGCAAAAAATTACTTAAAATTTAAATCTATTGGCAAGACTTTGTGTTGCTTATGCCGATGCATAAGAAATCAATAAAAAATTACTATCGGCGTGAGAGTAAAGATCGGAAAGAGATTTGTAAGAGCTGCTGATAGGAGAAGTAATATCGATGGCCTTTTATTAGTAAGAGAACCAAGTAGTCACACCAATTGGTATGACTAGTAATCATCGGGTGGTCCTTCAAAAGCTACCCCGACGGTATATATCATACCGATGAAATATATCGGCAAGAGTCTCACCGAACATCTTATGGGGACAAAGGCAACAATAACCATCGGCAAGAAATAAACATTGGGATGAAAAGTAAATGAGTCTTCGATACTCCAGTCTCTTGGCGAAACAATAAAAAGGCACTTTTGGTGTGAGTCACACTGATACACATATCCATCGGTGTAACTTAATATATCGGAATGAAGCAATGATATCTTGCTGACTCACAAGTCACAGCGATGAAAGGGTGTCGGTGACACTATGATAGATTCTCTCCGATAAGGAATGTAAAGTAGCCATCAGGGAGATAATTGTGATCGGGTGATATGAAAAGAATTACCCCAATGGTATATCTCATTCTGATGGAAATAAAGTCACACCCATTGATAAGAAGTTTTAACCATATCGGTGAGATATCAAGATGGTCATTCCAATCCAGAGTATAGAAGATTATCAGGGAGATGACGAAGCTCGGGGAAACATAAATATATTATCCCAATGGTATTGATCTCCCTGATAACAAGTGTTATCACACATATTGGTGAGACCCTCACCGATAGTCATATCGGTAGGACTCACTATATCGAAGGGAAATCTAAAACACACGGTGATGAAAGAAGTCATGCCGATGGTCACGCCCACTTAAGATATGACTCAACATAGCATTAGGAATACAATTGACAGGTCACCAATTGATTGTTCACGCCATGAGAAAATATTAAGGTCGCCCAAACATTTTGAAAATCATGCCGATGACAGGAGTTATGGCGATGTGACATTTCACAGTGATGAATGACATTGAATTGATCAGACAATTAAATGCAGACGGTGATGAAATCTTTTAAGATCATTATAATTACAATTGATAGAGTTGTCTAAAAACAGAATACAAAGGGATTCATGAAGTGCAAGCAGAGGATTTCAATCACAGCCACAGAACAACATGTACTTACATACGAACCATTGTGTATAGCGTGTTTTTGAATTTTCTGTCAAAATTTGAATATGGATACTCTGGGAAAGGGAAAAGGTAGAAAATCACAAGGGGAAACTAGTAAATCTATGAAACAAAAAACTAATCAAACCCTTGAAGAAAAAATAAAAGACGGAAAACTCAATTAGGACATAATTGATCAATTGCCTGGGTCAACTCCGAAGGCCAGAAGATCTGCTCAACTTAGGGCAGAAGTTGAAAAATTAGAAGACAAATGTAAGTGCTTCGGAGATATCTGGACCCCAATCAAAGGATATGAGCTTTTTAGATTCCATTATAATAGAAGGATCAAGAATGCTCATGTGTCAAACCCATGGTACTTGAATTTAGGAAAATTGGTCGTGCCTAATGTATTCCTAAATGTCAAACTCCTCCAACTACTTGCCCAACAATATAGCCCAAGCTTGAAAGCTATATGCAACCCACAGGGGGAGCCAATTGTACATTTGTCAAAGAATACCATTTGTGAAGTGTTTAATCTAGATGATTTGTGCACTGTCCCTATTATTTATGAAGACCTAGAGAGGGAATATTAGAGAATGGACACAACCTACAATGGATGGAGGTTGCCCATTCATAGGCCTAGAATTGAAGGAGAAGTGATGCCTCTAACTGAAAATGATGGTCCTCCTTTTCATGTAGCTATATTTGAACCATATATACAGCACACTTATTATTCTATGGGCCAAGTCCTTGGTTCAGAGGTCCCTGAGTTCATGACCATCCCTTTAATGGTTATTGCTACTGACATTCAATGTCAGAATGCCAGGCAGTTTGACTATGCTGCCTATATTGCTAATAAAATAGATTCTAGCTTGTCTGCAATAAAAAATAGTTCCCCAGCATGCTCTTTTGAGCATTACTCACTGCTTATGCACATGGTGTTGTATATCGGCCAAGAAGTAGGGTTATGGCCAAGTGAACTTAAAGTTGTTGCTGCAGATAAGAGGGGGGAAAAATTGCCAATACAAATGTGGACTAGAATATGGGACAGTAGGTATGCCCATTCCAATTATGCACAATTTGAAGAACACTGCGTAAAAGTATTGTACAGATATTTTAGCCACCCTTGTGAATATTCGATCTCAATGGAGATAAAAAGGTTCATCAGGTTGAGAGATTTTGGTGGCCCCCCTATTGTCACTCATAATTGGGGAGACTGGTATTGTTTTGAAGATGCTACCATGGTCAGAATATATGGTTTTGAAGACACTCCATTCATATTGCCCAAAACTGTCCCTGACAGAATTGCTTATTTAGAGATAATTAGGTAGATGCACTGCTCAAATGTAATGCATTTGAGCTCACATGATAAACAATCCTTTATGCCCAGCACTTTATGCTTTGGAGATTTTACTGTGGTGTCAAAAGAGGGTTATAATCTCATTATGGATAAGTTGATGCATTATAATATGAGGAGTGCTGAGGCAAGGAAAGGGTTTGACCTCGAAGGTTTTATTGACTCTGCACGAAGAAAACAAAATCTCAGTGGATACATGCACATACCTTATCCACATGATGATGTTATTAGAAATTTAGAAGAGGCTGAGGTGGAGTTGGTGATAGAAAAGTATAAAAGGGATCTAAGTGAGAAGAAAAAGTAGCTAGTAGAGATTGAGGTTGTATCCTCTGAAATTGAAGGACAGGTGGAGCAAGAAGAGCCACATGACAAAATAGTAGAAATGTCCAAAAGGAAAATGCTACAATATCAGCCTCCTGTTGTAATCCATGATGAGGAGGGGTCTGCTAATGAGGATCCACGTCAGATAGCCTATGATTCTTTCATTTCTGATGATAAATTTATTCACTCAAAAGAATTTCATTCATTTTTGTATAAATGGAAAGGAAAAGAAATTAGAGAATCAGTGGATGATGTCTTTGCTGATAATGAAAAAAAATTGTTAGATATGCTAAAAGTAACAGTAGAGAAAGAGATGCAGGATATGACTCCTAGCATGGGTAGACAATTGCTTAAAGATGCAAGAGTTATGATTTTTCCTGGTCTTGACTTGAATTCTACTTTGGTTTTTGCCAGTTTTCTAAATAGTGCAGATGATAAGTATAAACTCACTCCAGAGGGAGTTAATGAAGTATATATGGGTACAAGATATAATAATGATGAAAATTCATTGATGATATGAGCACTATATCCTCCCCATAAGAAAATAGCCATCATAGATATTGAAAAAACTTTTGGCCATGTCATGACTTTAAAAGCAGGGGAAATTGACCTTCTGATTACAGTAGACATTGGCATCAATGTTGTGAAATTAAACAAAGCACAAGCTCAAGTATTGATCAAGGAAAGGGATGCATATAAATTGAGCTGTGAAAGACTAACAAAAGAAAATGACTACTTGAAGGATGCAGTTAAGAGTACTTTTGGGCAATCAACAAAGAGATTGACTCAGGGAGAAAGCTCACAAGGCACCCAAGCATTATCCCTAGATCAGGCATTGCAAATTCAAATAGATACACTTGCCACTGTGCTACAGAGTAGACATGCAAACATGATACACGGGTTCAGTCTATTTTGGGATAATTACTCTCAGAATTACAAAGCAATTAAAGAATATGAAAGGCTCGAATAGAGAATGTAGGAGAAGTTGAATGGGATACAAAGTAAAGATGCTTCTGACAATGCAGGTATCTCCAATACTAAAGCATTGATTGAGCAACATCAAAAATACTACGATCAACTCAAAAGTGATGCTAAGGAAGGTGCTAAAGCTTCTAATGTAGGAGTGCCTACCTTATTTAAGAGTGATGGAGAACTAAAAAGCAAGGAATAGTGGAATGTTGATTGTCAAACTATATTAAATGAGGCTATGGGAGCTCTTAAAGCCAAGAATTCTGCATCTGGAGAAGCTTGCAAACACCTAGAGAAGATGGTCACAATTGAAATGATTACAAGAAGTGCCATTGAGCTTACTGATTCCCATTGAGATCAAGAGTACTTGGACCATCTGGCTAAAATTTACTTATGGATGAATAGAGCCTAATCATAGTTATGTAATGGTTGTTAATCTTGTTAAATTCCCAAAAGGAGTTATTGAAGAGTTATGTCTCTTCATAGAAATACCTATATAAGTTCAAACAATTGGTGCTGAAAGAGCATCAGCAGTAGGATATATATACATATATATAATTTACAATGTTTCAGAAAGACTATGTTGCATGTTTTATTTGAAGTAGTAGATTGAAGTTCTCTGATTCAATGGTTCTATCTTGGCATCAATTGTTTGTTATAGTTACTCAATTCTGTGGTTGTCTCCAGTTCTATATTTCCTTGTTATTCAAATTAATATATCAAGCATATATTTAATTTGTCAATACACATTTACTGTATCTGTGTGATTGAGTAAATTGGTTTCCATTTGAGGAATTAAATCCTTCTGATCAGTCACAGTAGCCTAGAAGTATTAAGTTTGGATTACTAAGTAGAGCCATATAATTAGGATTGCCATTCTATCTCCAAGATAATATTATCTGTTATTCTTGCCCATTCACTTCAATTGGTTCCTTCAAGTAAGGATTAAAATACCTTCTAGTGAATTATAAGACATCTGATTATATTGGTTGGATTATCAAGAAGAGTTTCTCAGTCATTTCCTTGCATGTTTATACAAGCTATAAACTAAAGTTGTGCAAAAAAATTAGAATTAGTACCCATTATAAGACACTAGTCTTGGTCCTTCATTCGACTCTGTTACCCAACAAAGCACTGGTCTTATTTAAATTCATCATTTAGGAATCCTTTTTACCTTGATATTACTTATACAATTTCTACCAATCCGTTCATTAGACATTAGATATAATCAGATAGCAAGCTTTTCATCTATCCAACACCCTTTGCCATTGTGGATAGATTTAATTAGTCAATACATTTCCATTTAGTCTACTTTAATTCCCAAGGTTCACCCACCTAGGTGTAGCAGGACCTGAAGTGTAGGAAATCACTAAACCTTGAAGGTTGATTTTGTCAAGTTAGTTCAAAAATGTTGCAAATATAAGCATAGAGCCTGGCATCCTCTTAGGATCAGCAACCTACATTTTTGAGACCTAACAAATTGGTGACTCTACTGGGGACCCTAAATAAAAGACCTTAGAAACTAATCATTCCTTTTATAGAGTCATTTTTAGAAACTTTGATTTGGTAACTCTACTGGAAACAAGAACCCCTAAAGATAAAACACAAACTTTTCCTATTTACTAAATAGGTGGTGACTCTAGCTACAGTTATAACATAAGAATTTAATACCAAATGGATGGTAGGAGGTCCAAGATGGAAGGCAAGAAATTGCAGTCATCCCCACCACCTAGAAACATTTCTAGAAGAAATGGAACTTCAAATTATTCTCACCAAGATAATAACCAGGATATTCAAGATAATAATGCAGAACAAACTATTTCAATTCACAATAAATTCACACCTCTGCATAATTCAAATGAGAATCTTAATGGAGAAACTGATGATATTTTGGAAAGATACAAACTGGATCATCAAGAATAGCGTGAGTATGAAGCACAGGTCATGAGGGATATTGATAAAAAACAAGCTGAATATGATTTCAAAATGTCATTACATTAGGGAGAAGGGATAGGATATGGATTCTCAAATCAAGGAATAAATGGCAATCCAGAAAATCAGGAAATAAATAACAATTCAGAAAATCTAGGAAGTATGAGTGAAGAGCAACAGGAGGTGCTTAGGCTCCGGGAAAAACTCGAAAGGTTCGAGATACAGGAAAAAGAAAGGTTGTTGCAGCAAGAAAATCAACAGATGAGAAATAAAGCTGAAACAACCCCCCCAAAATATGTACCTCCATACAAAGGAAACAATTCTAGAATTCCACAGCAAAATGCAGGTGGAATTTCAAATTCACATGCATCTAGAAATCATCAAAATACCATACCCCAAAACCTTAGACCACCTCCCATAAATAATGCATCTCAACATGTGGCAAATACTTACCCACCCCCTGGTCAACAATATTATAGACTGCAAAATCCCTACATGAATCCTCACATGAACCAACAGCAGCAATATGCCTATCACCAGCCACCAGGTGGATATAATTACTATCCTAGTCCACCACCCATGAACTTTCCACCTCAAAACCTTGCAAACATATGTAGCCAGTTTAATTTAACCGGATATCAGTTGTATCCATATCCTGTGCATAGTACCTGGAGAAATATGGTCCCCATGTTTACTGGGAATAATGCAATATCAGCTGAAGATCATATCAGAAGTTTCAATGCTTTCATGCAAGATATTTGTATAGACTAGGAAGATATTAAAATGAGGTTATTCATGATGTCCCTCATTGAAGATGCCAGAGATTGGTTTAATAGCCTGCCTGACGCCTCAATCAGTTGAATAACTGATTTCCATAATCAATTTAAGGAGTAGTATGGAAACCAATATGCCCCTGAGTTTGCATTACATGAATTGATAAGTATACAGATTTATCAAAATGAATCAGTATATGATTTCAACCTAAAATTTTCCAAGTTGCATAATAAGGTACCACATGGAGCCAAGCTATCTGATCCAGCAACACTGAGTATTTATATGAAAGCATTTGACCCCAAAACAGGGTACGAGCTTAGAAATTAGTGTCCTACAACCTTGGCCAAAGCACAGAGAGTAGCCCTAACCATTGAAAACAATAGGAAGGCTGCAGGAATGGTTAGTAAGAGAGATAACTATAGAAGTCCTCAAAATCAAAATGTTTAACAGACTAAACAAGAAGGTTAGCACATGCATGAAAGACCTAGGTTGCATGATATGCCGTACAATACAAATTGGAAAGATGGAAAACCCATTGATAATAACAGAAAGCCACATTATGGCAAGGATACCCCTAATCCCCTAGAAAGAAACATGGCACATATGGTGGAAAATAAACCTTGGTGTTTGGTGTGCAGTCTACCACATTTACCTGAATATTGTGAGGTAGATAAATTAGTACAACAAGAAGAGATGTTATACAATTATAATAGAGATAACCACACCATAAATATGATGTAGGATACACCATGTGTGGTGACTGAAGATTACTCTTCTTCAGTAGAGGAAGGATATGAGTATGATGTAGGAAACCCGAGGCATCATATCAACATGGGAGAATAAGAAGTGTTCTTAGATCAGGAAGATAGTTATGAGCAACCTATTTGTCATAACAATCAACCATATGGTCAATGGAGAAAGCCTACTGAGGATGAAAGAGAACCTCTTACAGTAGCTGCAATAGCTCAAGCCAGAAACACTTGTAACTTAAGGAATAGAACAACGAATGTTGAACAAGGAACTCCTGAGAGTGTGTTTATAAAAGATCAGAATAACAAAAAGAATAATACAAAATCATCATCTAAAGAACTAGAAAAGGGTGGTAAAGGTAAAGTGAAAGAAAATTTACAAAATCAAGAAAAGGATAATACAAAAACAGTAAAGAATGACCAGACTATGACCCATTCTTTTGACATTGCTCATGCAGTGTCTCAGGTAAAAATATCAGTTCCACTCCTAGAGATGATGAAGAAAGATAAATATAGGAGCACAGTTGCTAAGTTGATTTCTGATACACCAAGCCAAAAGTATAAAGGACAAGAAAATACAACAAACAATGTTCATCAGCAAACATTCCAAATGCCTGAGGTATACCTTGGTGACACACTGACAAAAAATCCCTCACAGGTAGACCCATTCTACACTACACTATTAATCAAGAACATGATAGTCAGGAATTGCATGATCGATTCAGGTGCTGCCATGAACATCATGCCTATAGTAGTTATGAAAGAATTGGGAATGTGGGTTGATACTACATTTGGCCAGTGTTATGCAATGGATAACAGATCTATCCTAGTAGTTGGTATTATGAGGGGTGTGGAGATAAAGCTTGCCTCACACCTTGAAGCAACTTATAACATTGATATTAGTGTGGTTGACATCCCACCATATTATGGAATGCTCCTATCAAGGCAATGGGCTGCAATGGTAAGAGGGAATGTTCAGTTGGAGTTATCATATGCCACCATACCAGTGGGAGGCAAAGAAATCAAGCTGTGTAGAGAGCCAAGGTATGACAATATTATAGAAAGATTGGAGCGGCATCAAATAAATTTCTTTTGTGATATAGATTTAGGAGTCTTCAAAGTTGGAGAAAATACACCAGAATTATGTAACACTGATCCAATACACACTGAATCTATGAAAGAAGAAAATGATGTGTGGAAGATGTATTTTGATGGTGCATGTAGCAAAATAGGAAATGGGGCTGGAGTAGTTTTCATTTCACCAGGAGGTAAAACTTTCAAATACTCTTTTCTATTGACATTTGAATGCACAAATAATGTAGCTGAGTATGAAGCTTTGCTCATTGGTTTGAACATAGCCACTAAGCATAAAATAAAAAAGTTAGCTGTCTATGGTGATTATGAATTGGTCATTTCCCAAGTAAGAGAAAAATACCTATCAAAAAACAAAAGGCTAAGATAGTACAAAAATACAGTTTGGGATAATATTGAATTGTTTGATGCCTTTTCAATCAACTGGGTTGATAGGTCTAAAAACATTATGGTAGATTTTTTAGCAAATATCGCATTGAAGAGGGATGATGTCACATTAGGAGGAATTACAGAGGTTGAATTCAAAACTAGACCTACCATACCAGATAATATACATAATTGGCAAGTGTTTGATAATGATGCTGATATAATCAATTTCTTACATTATGCTGATTATTATGAAAATCAAGAGATTAATTTCAATGCATTTGTAGAAGAACATGATGGGAAGGAAACCCTTTTTGGTCAAGAGATAGTCCAGTTGAAAATGAATAAAATACCTAAAGGACTTATAGCATTAGAAAAGGCATTTGATAAGCATGACAGATATAAAAAGAAAGACACACCAGTGATACCTAATGACCTTGAAGAAATCAATTTGGGGACACAAGTAGCCCCAAGGAATGTGTATATTGGAAGAAATCTTGATCCAAAAATTAGGAGCAGAATGATCAACTTACTCAGAAAGTTCAGGCATGTATTTGCTTGGTCATATGATGATTTAAAGGCATATAGAGAGAATCTATTTCAACATGAGATACCACTAAAACCAGATGCTAAACCATTCAGGCAAAAACAAAGGCCAATCAATCCTACATTAGCTCCTAAAATGCTAGAAGAACTTACAAAGTTGAGGGATGGAGCTATAATTAAACCCATTAGACATTCCTCTTGGGTTTCAAATTTAGTACCTGTCAGGAAAAAGAATGGTGATATTAGACTGTGTGTGGATTTCAGAAACTTGAATAAATCTTCTCTCAAGGATAATTATCCTCTCCCCAATATGGAAGCAATACTGCAAAAGGTTATTGGATGTGAATTGTTGTCAATGATGGATGGCTTCTCGGGTTACAATCAGGTAAAAGTCAATGTGTCAAAACAATTCAAGACTGCATTCACCACTCCGTGGGGAACATATGTATATTTGAGAATGCCATTTGGACTAACTAATGCTGGAGCAACATTCCAAAGAGCAATGAATGTGGATTTTGCTGAGTTAATCAATAAGATTATGATTGTATATTAGGATGAATTGACAGCATATTCCAAAAGAGCTGAGGATCATTGCACACACTTAGAGCAAATATTTATCAAAGCCCTAGAATATGGGATATCATTGAACCCTACGAAGTGCCATTTTGCAGTAACAGAAGGAAAATTGCTTAGCCATATAGTCTCAAACGAAGGAGTAAAAATAGACCCTAAAGGAGTAAATTCAATTGATAAAGTGCCTATTCCAAAAAATGTAAAAGCTATACAATCATTTTTTGGTCAGATTAATTTTGTCAAGAGATTTATACCAAATTTTGCAGAAATTGTTTGCCCTATATCAAAGATGCTGAAGAAGAACTCAGAAGTGAATTGGACAACAGAAATAGAAGAAGCATTTGCCAATATTAAGAGGGCAATCAAGCAATCCCCAGTCTTAGTGTCCTCTGACTTCAATAAGTCATTCCAATTGTTTTCATTTGCCTCCTATCATACAGTTGCAGTAGTGCTATTATAGAAAAATAGTGATGGATATGAACAGCCTATTTTATTTTTCAGCAAATCCCTTCAAAATGCAGAGTTAAAGTATGACATTGTTGAAAAATAGGCATATGCATTGGTAAAAGTAGTGAAAACATTTAGACCATACTTGGTGGGAGACAAAATCATAGCATATGTATCTAATGCTGCAGTCAAGGATGTATTGGTCCAGACCGAAGTCACTGGTAGGAGATGTAGGTGGATACATAGGATTCAGGAATTCAATATTGAAATCTAGATCACTAAATTAGTGAGAGGACAGGGTCTTGCCAAATTAATGGCTGAGAGTAATCTTGAAGCTTCCCAGATATGTGGTGCTAATGATGTTGATAATGCAAGTACCGGTATTGAGCATACTCCATGGTATGCTGATGTAATATATTATCTAAAACATATGAAGTGTCCTAAAGGGTATGATGATAACAAAAGGAGGACAATCAAACTGCAAGCTTCAAAATATGTACTCATCAAGGGGGATCTTTACTGGAAAAACAGAGATGGGATTTTACTATTATGTTTGGATGAATATCAATCAAAACATATTATGAAGGAGTTACATGAGGGCATGTGTGGAGGCCATTTCTCAGCAAGGACTATAGCCCACAAGATCCTGAGGGCCGGATACTATTGGCCTCAAGTTTTTAATGATTCATACCATTACACTAGGAAGTGTGAAGCATGCCAAAAATTCTCAGGAAAGTTGAAGTATCAAGGAGCATTGCCTTTGAAACCCATGCAAGTTGAGGCTCCATTCTATCAGTGGGGTATTGATTTCATAGGTGAAATTGTGGAGAAATCAAGTGGTGGACATAAATGGATTTTAGTAGTAACTGATTATTTCACAAAATGGGTGGAAGCAATTCCAACCAAACAGGCAACCAGTAAGGTGGTGATTAAGTTTCTAATGGAAAATATTATGTTCAGATTCGGCACCCCAGTGAGATTAATTACAGATAATGGGATGTGATTTAGATCAGATGAATTCAAAGGATTTTGTAGTACGCATGGCATCACTATCTCCTATGCTGCCCCCTATCATCCATAGGCAAATGGACAAGCAGAATCAAGTAACAAAAGCCTCTTGAAAATCATAAAAAGAGTGTTGGATAGAAACAAAAAAGCCTGGGATTCAAAATTAAGAATGGCAGTGTGGGTTGATAGGATTATTGTAAAGAGAGCAATTGGAAGATCTCCTTTGAGCTGGTATATGGAACACAAGCAAGATTACCATTGGAAAATCTTATGCCGGTATACAAATTCATTCTCCAGGAAGACTTGAACATTCCTGAACCAATGGAGGAGAGGTTGGAACATCTGGCAAAACTTGTTGAAACAAGAAGAACAACTCAAAGACAAAACGTTAAGCTACAATCACAAGTAAAATATCTCTTTGACAAAAAGGCCAAAGATAGAAAGTTTGAAATAAATGATTTGGTACTAATGTGGAATGCAAGGTGTCAAGACAAAGGGAAGCATGGAAAATTTGAAGCCCTATGGTTAGGTCCTTTTGTTATCACTAGCAAAGGAGGTGATGACTCTTACTACTTGTAGAATATGTCTGAAGAAAAGTAGGAATTGCCTGTGTAGAGTAAAATACTCTACATTTTGTTTTTTAGTTTCAGTTGTGTGAGCTCCATTTTTGTCTCTGCGTGTTTCAGTTTTGGCAGTGAGGGTTTTGACACAGAGCGCAGACACGGGTTTTCATTTTGCCTAAGTTTTGCCTAAGTCTTAGAGTCGCACAGAAAATGCCAAGTGTCATCAGCCGGGACACATTTTAAAGTTTCTCAAAGTAGTGCGAATGGAGCCAAGTGTTGTTTTGCATTAAGGCAGAGTCTGCCATGTGTCATCTTCCGCGTTAAAGTTAGAAGCCCCTTTTAATGTTTCAAAGTGAGTCTGGCAGGCCCTATTTAAGTTTCTTTCAGTGCGCACGAAAGGCGCCAAGTGGCAGCTGTGGAGGGTTTCTATATGTTTCATCTAAGACCAGCGGAAAGTGTCGCGTGTCCTTTGTAATATCAGCAAAGCGTAACAAGTATCGACATCCGCAGGTTCTTCCTTTTTGTTTCGTTTCTAAGTAAAGACTATGGTGGGCCGTGGTGAAGTTTCAAAGTTACGCGGAGCGTGACAAGTGTCATCGTCCACGTGAATCTAAATGAGTCCCAAAATGTTCCTATAGTGTTTCTAAAGCTCAGCGGAGACCGCCATGTGTCATCTTCCGCAGGACTCTCAAAAAGTATCTAAGTCTCTTAGAGTTGTACGAAAGCTGCCACGTATCACTTGGTCATAGCCATGGAAAGCGCCACCTGTCCCTGTTCCTTTTTGAAGTTGCTCAGGCAAGAACTGTTGTGGGTCCCATTTTAGTAAGTGATTAAAGGTTCAAGGTAGTGGACTGTGACAGATGTCAAAGGCGGAGCACTCCCAATACAGAGACACGATAAAGAGTATAATGTAGCGGACGTTGCCACTTATCTATTTGTAAGGGCCTCAGACACTGCCAAGTATCATTTTTCGGTGCCTCCTGAATTATGAGACATTTTTCAAGTAAGGCACACGGAAGGTGCCATCTGTCTCAAGGGTTTTGTTTCTCAATAAAGCGAAGGAGTGCCACGTGCTAAGTTCTTGTTTTTCTAGAAAAATGAAGGAGTTTCAAGTAAAGGGTGCATATGCGTGCCATCGGTCTCAAGGGTTTATAGTCATAAAGACTAGCTAGAGCCAAGTGCCCTTGCCTATTTCACAGTGGGGACTGCCACGTGTATCTGTTTCAGCCAATGAACTTGCAGAAAGGCTAATTGTTTCATATCCGAAAGATATCTTCTGTCAGACACTTCTAGTTAAGTTCTAGTTCAATTAGACCATTGGGATTTGATTGTGCGGGCAATCTTGAGCCAGTCTTATGCTATAAATATGGGTCTAGATCATAGATTTAAGGAGAGATTTTTTTGCATATAGATTGTTATCAGAGATTTAAGAGAAGTTTGAAGACCTTTTGCTATGGCTAGTAATATCATTTGTCTTTGTTCTATTTTCTTGATTCAGAAAGTTTGTATAACTGTGCATGTATCAATGCCTTTTATGTGACTAGAAAACTAATAAGAAGACTGAGTTCTGTGCCTTTGCTGATATTTTCTGTGTTATTGCAAAATTTTCTAAGTTGTGAGCCTTTGATTCTATTTGTTTTCCTCCTTTACATTGATCATGCATTGTTTGCTCTTTAATGTAACTGAATCCTAAAGATAGATTCACTGTGCTTAATGTTAAGGAAAGAATCACACTAAGGTGTATTGCCATAGTTTAATTTTCTTTCATTGCATTTGTGATTCCATTTTATTTCTACCCTTTTTTCCCAAAATACATTTGAGATAAGGAAGAGCCAGCTTCTTTAAAATCTGGAGGTTGTTTCAGGTCGCAAGTCCCACATTCCTGAAACTTCCCATGTTGGTGTCAGAAACATCACAATTTTAAGCATCAACAGTTTTTGGCATGCCCGGTGGGACCCTTCTTGAAGATTCTTTCAAGACTGTATGAACCAAAGAGCTACAAGAAGTCAGAGCTGTGGACCTGTAACCAGAGCCCAATCTGCTACTAACCCAGGCATTCTTTCACCACCACTAGTAGCTAATCCAAGAAGAAGAGTGAACCAGTTTGCAGCAGCACCAAGAGCAAATATGGGAGCACCTATAGCCCCAAGGAATTATGCAAATCAGAACATTGGCAGTCCTCTAATCCTCCCAGTACCACCGGCCACTTGGGACCCAATTCTAGCCAATGCCCTGAAGGCCCTGCCCAAGTTCAGTGGGGAAGATTTCAAGACACTTGAAGAACATTTGCAGCATGTTTCTGATGTTTATGCAGTGCACGTGATCACTCAACAGAATGTGGCTATAAGGCTACTGGCTGCTTCTTTTAAAGGAAAGGCCCTTGACTGGTATAGATCCTTGACCCCTAATACAATATCTACATGGGACCAGATCGGTGGTGCTTTCTTTGATAGATTCAAAGGAAAGGGTGATAAGTCTTCTTTGCTGCAACAATTGATCACTATCAAAAGGGCGCCACAAGAAGCAATGACTGATTTCAATTCAAGATTTCAAAAAACTTGGGACAAAATTCCTACCACAGCAAGACCATTACCAGGTATGGCTATAGTATTCTATCTTAAGGCTTTGAATTTAGATATATCGATAATGATTCAATCACTTGGAGGTTAGAACCTACCACAAGCTTATGAGCTAGTAGTCAGGGCTGAGAATAATTTGATAGATGCTGGAAAGTTGCCCCCAAGACCTCCTATGCCTATGTTCCCAGATATTAGCTTACCATTGCCTCAAGAAGTTCCTAATTCCATTACCCCACCAGTGTCTATGTATACATTCCCTCAACAACCTACTAAAGTAGCTGTCCCTGTCCAGTCATCTGAGATGGATGATGTCAAGAACATCTTAAGGACTTTCTCTAATGAGATTATTAACCTAAAGAGATAGCAAAATCCTTATCCAAAACCACAATACCAAGGCTATCAAGGGAATAGACCTTCTTTTCAGCCAAATCAATACCAAGGCCCTTAGAGACAGGCTAATCCTTAGCCATCAAATCAATTAGTCATAGTCCCTACACCTCTACAGACTGTTCCTCCTAACCCCAACAGAGAGATGGTTCTAGGGCAAAATAATTATGCAGATGGTACCAATGCCTGGTGTTTCCCTTGTACTAATCCTCATATGCCCAGAGACTATCCCAGGGGTAATCTACATCAAAAGATAGTAGAGCAAAGAAGAGTAGATGGACAATTTACAAATACTTCTGACACTCAACCCTACCAATCCCCTGGTATGCAAAATTCAGTCTTGGTGGCTCATATGCAAGGGATGTCCTTATAGCAAGAAGAAGAAATAGCCCCTGAGCATGCTTTGTTTTCATGGATTGAAGAAGAAGAGTCAGTATTCTTGAATGAAGCTTCTACTTCCAAGAAGCCATTGGTACAATCAAATTACTAGACTAGAGCCAAGAGAAGGATGATGGAATAGCCTGAAGTCACAAATAAGGAAATTATGGGATTCCTCCATTTCAAAATCATCAAAACACAACTGCTAGACAAGAAATACCTCAGCCAGTGCAGAACCAAGTAGTTTCTGGACAAGTTCAAGAAAAAGCAAGGTACCCTTATTATCCAAGAACCCAAACACTAGGACCTGTGAATGTGGTGGATCAACTGATGAGGACCCCTGCACATGTGTCAATATGGGACATGTTAGCTATTCCTAAGCAAAAGACAATGTTGCAAGAAGCCCTACAGGGCCAAGCAATGCCTAAACATACTGGTACCAAAGGAGGACCTGCTGATAAAGAAAAGCTCAAAGACACTGTTCCTCTGCAGACAACAGCTCTTTTGAATAACACACCTGAGGTAGGTAGATCTAAGCCAGATCCCTTTTTTAACTTTAATAGTTGGGAAGAAACTGTTGCACAATGCAATGATAGACTCTGGGGCTAGTACCATAGTGATGCCAAAGCAAATAGTAGATGCTTTGAAAATAAAATATGAGCCACTTACAAAAGGAGTTATGCAGTTAGATGGAAAGTCTGTGCAGACAATAGGGAAAATTAAGCAACTCCCATTGCAATTGTATACTTGCCCTAACATAATTGTCAATCAGGATGTGGTAGTCATAGATATACCCCCTGTATTTGGCCTATGTTTATCCAGAGATTTCACAGCCAAGATAGGAGGTTATATGTCACTTGATTGGTCTCACCTCATCCTGAGAACCAAATATGGTACAAAAATGAAAATACTATCTGAGTCATTATCTAAGGATCACATCACAAATGAACCAACCCCAAAATTAGAGGCAGCTCATGCTATGTTGAATAAAGAAGAAATGGTCTTTGTTGAAGAGTTAGGTGACTGGACTGAACATGACCAAGAGGATGAAAATAACTAGTTGTTAACTATGATGGAAAGTGACCCATATGGAAATTATGACTCTACTGGTCTGGGCACTTATGTCATATTTGATGAAGACCATGAAATCCCAAATGTTCTAAGGGAAGAAACACCAAAGACTCAAGAATCTGAAAAGGACTCAGAAATCTGGACCCTAAATTTTGATGGGGCTAGAAGTAAAAATGGTGCTGGGGCAGGAATTTGTCTTACTGCCCCTAATGGTGAAAAGATTTTAAGAGCCATTCGCTTTCAATTTACCTATACGAATAATGATGCTGAGTATGAATCTTTAGTGCATGGACTCATATTGGCAAAAAGGAAAGGAGTAAAGAGCCTAATGGTGAGAGGTGATTCTGAACTAGTGGTGAAACAAATAAGAGAGAAGGCAGTGGCCAAGAATGTAAGGATGAGATCTTATAGGCATAGAATTTGGGACTTAATAGATGGTTTTGAAGCTTTTAATATTGAAGTAGTCCCCAGAGCCCAAAATTCTGAGGCAGATAGGATGGCACAAATTAGTTCACAGTTTGATCCAATAACTGATCTAATGGTCAATAATGAGTCAGTCAAAGTTATAGTGTGGCCAACTATCTCAGACAATGATGAAAATTGGCAAGTCTTTGAAAATAATTTTTAGGTACTCTCATTTTTGCAACAATCAGGGGAGTTTGCTGATCAATTGCAACCCAAAATTGAAGAGGCATATGGAGACCAAATTATTCAATTAAAGACTAATAAGCTTCCCAAAGGCTTGATTACTTTAGAAAATCTATTTGATCCAGAAGATGTAAGCCTAGAGAAGAAGAGGTTTCAAGCAAATAAAGTAGATTATTCTAAGATATAAGTGAGTGAAGGGAGAAAACTAAGGATTGGAAATTCCACAACCCAAGAGGAAAAGGAAAGACTAATTGACTTGTGTGAAAGATTGACAGAGTAATAGCTTGGACCTATGAAGACCTTCATGGCTATAATAGAGATATCATTCAGCACACCATAGAACTGATTGAAGGATCTAAACTGATCAGACAGAAGCAGAGGCCAGTGAATCCAAGGATTGAACCTCTAATGGTGGATGAGTTCCAGAAACTCTTGGAATCTAAAATAATTTTTCCAATCAAACACTCAACCTGGGTATCCAATCTAGTACCAGTCAGGATAAAGAATGCTGACATAAGGCTCTGTGTGGATTTCAAATACCTAAATAGAGCATCTCTGAAAGATCACTATCCCCTGCCCTCTATGGAACAAATTTTACAGACTGTGGCTGGATTAGAGAGATTTTCCTTGCTAGATGGTTTCTCTGGATGCAATCAGATTTGGTTGGCTGATGAAGACCAACACAAGACTGCATTTACTACCAAATGGGGAACATTTGCATATGCCAAGATGCCATTTGGCCTGTCAAATGCTGGGGCCACTTTTCAAAGAGCAATGGATGTAGCATTTGGAGAACTCATAAATAAAATCATTCTAATCTATCTTGATGATCTCACTATTTTTTTCAAGAATGTTGTTGATCATTTTGATCATCTAGAATCTATTTTTAAAAAGTGTCAAGAGTTTGGAATATCCCTGAATCCCAAGAAGTGCATCTTTGTAGTACCTCAAGGCAAACTACTGGGACATATAGTATCCAAAGAAGGAGACTCTATAGATCCAGAGAGAGTCACAACCATAATGAACTTGTCCCTGCCAGTCAATAAGAAAGCAGTGTAGTCCTTTTTGGGAAAGATTAATTTTGTCAGTCGGTTCATATCAGACTTTGCAGGCCTAATAAGACCAGTGACACTCTTGTTGAAGAAAGACCTAGTGTTCAAATGGACTACAGAAGGGAGACAAGCTTTTGAGGAGGTCAAGAAAGCATTTTCAACAGCCCCAGTACTTAGGAACCCAGACTTCTCTAAGTCTTTTATAATGTATGTCTATGGAGGAGAGTTCAGTGTTGTTGCTGTCCTAACACAGAAAGATGACCAACAAGAAGGAGAGCATCCAATAGCATTTTTCTCAAGGACTCTTAGGGAGTATGAAGCCAGGTATAACTTTGTAGAGAAACAGGCATATGCTATGGTAAAAGCCCTCAAGAAATTTAGACACATGGTCACAGGAAATAAGATTCTGATACTAGTAGCTCATCTGAGTGTCAGAGAATACATTATGGAAGGAGAGATCACTGAGAAAAGAGCAAACTGGATAACAAAGATTCTTGAATATGATGTGGAGGTCAGACCAACTAAACTTGTCAGAGGCAAGGGATTGTGCCAATACATGGCCCAAGACATGGAAAGAATGGTGACTGCTGAAGCAGAAAATAAGAATGTGTTGAGAATTCAAGAGATTGATCAGAATTCTTGGGTCACGAATAGGATCCAATTTATGAAACATGGGATTTTCCCAAAAGAGCTCTCTCAGGATAAGAGGAGATACTATAGGCAGCAAGGGGTCCATTTTGTTTTAATTGACCAAGTTCTTTTCAGAAGAAATACTGATGGTATACTCCTAAGATGTATAGAGAAAGATGAGGCTCAAAGAATACTACATGAAATGCACCATGGAGTCTCAGGTGGGCATTTTTCTACAAGAACCATAGCTATAAAGATAAGTCAGGCAGGTTACTTTTGGCCCACTTTATTTACAGACTGTTATCAACTGGTCAAAGAGTGCCAATCTTGTCAGTATTATGTGGGGAAGAGAAGGAATGCAGCAATGCCCCTTAGTCCTATAATTGTTGATGAACCCTTTGCCCAATGGAGTCTAGACTTCATTGGAATGATCAATCCGGTGTCTAGTATGGGACGCAAATGGATTCTAACTACCATAGATTATTTTACCAGATGGAGTGAGGTAGTACCACTCAAAGAAGCAACAAAAAAGGTGATCCTAGAATTTCTAGAGGGTATCACTACTCACTTTGGGCCTCCTCGTACCATAATTTTAGATAATGCTAAGGCATTTTTAGGGGCAAAAATATCTGACTTTGCACTAAAATATGGAATCTATATGAAAACTTCCTCAAATTATTACCCTCAGGGTAATGGTTTGGAAGAATCAACTAACAAGAATCTGATTAGACTTATTAAGAGAATAGGGGCTAATCATCACAAAGAGTGGCATAAAGTGCTTAATATAGCACTGTGGGTTGATAGAATTATGCCTAAACAAGTGATAAAGATGTCCCCATATGAATTGGTCTATGGTAAGCCTACTGTAATGCCCCTGAGCTTGGAGATTCCTGCTCTCTAGTTATTAAAATAGATTGAGATTAAGTAGAATGGCCCCATGCAGGTCAGACTTGCTGAGCTCCTAGAAGTTTAAGAAAAGAGGGATACAGCACATGAATCATTAATGAAACATTAGAAAATAATCAAAGACTGCTTCGATAAGAAGACTTCAAACCCCTATTTCGAAGTAGGCTCAGTTGTTTTGAAATGGAATGAGAGAGCTGCAAAGCTGGGTCAACATAGTAAATTTGAGTCATTGTGGACTGGCCCCTGTAAGATTTGTTCATGTAAACAGCATAATTCATTTGAGCTTGAAACGATGGAGGGTGAACCTGTGGAGATTCCTGTAAATGGGATCTACTTGAAGCATTTCAATTAGATAGCCTCTTATGTGTATTATAGCTAGTTAGTTTCCCCTTTCATTGTTGCTTTGTTTTCCCGCTTTGTTTTCCCACTTTTTTCCTTTAAAAAAGTGTTATATGAACACGTGGCCGCAGCTCAGAGTCTCTTCAATTTTCAAAACTCTCGCATTCACTAAGTCTCTCTCTAATCCCTAGAATTCCCCAAGGTACCTTTGCACAACCACTTTTATGACGTGTCTGACACTCTTTCCCACACAGATTTCATAAGATTTACTAATCGGTTTTCAGTTTTAATGCCATTTATGAGACTTGAATTGTCATTAAAATACCATAATAACAAGAGTTAAGGCTTAACTGTGTCTCATTTGTTTCTACTTCTGCTAAGTCTCTTGCCTATTGCTTGCGAATTCTTAGCTAAACTTGCATAGTAAGTGTCTTCCTTGTTGCAAAGCTTTCATCCTTGTTACAGTAAGTTCACCATTTTCCAGTATAGACACAGATATGGTAGAGCCATAGTCTTCACAGCACGGGCTGGGGATTTACAAGTCCATTGATAAGCTTCTCACTAGTAAATCATATGCTTTGGCCCCTGCACAACCCTTAAGGACCTATCCAAGGACTAGGGTCCCCGAGGTGGGCTATGCAGCGGATTGAGCGAAGGTGAGAGATTTCGCAGACGGTATCGCGGACCCAACACTTCAAAAGCTTGGCAAGGCTTTGCGAGAAGGGGTACACCAAAGATGTATCCAGAAGGCCAAGGCTAGACAATCTGAAACATTTAGAATGAGGATATGGACCGCTCAATTGGCAAAATTTATTGTCCCAAGTGTGCATCTATGCCCCGACCTGATTGAGACGTGCGCAGAATTGTTTCATGTACCCTCAAGCACCATTCAAAAGGGACCCTTCATGGTGCAAATTACACCGAAGGCTATTAGGGATATGTTGGCCCTATACCATGACAAGATAGCCACATTTCCCACTATTGCCAAAATGCAGAAAACATGGGCAAATGTCAATAATCAGTTGAGGTTTCTAAATTCAGAGATGCAGTTGGGAGATGAAAACACCCAAATGCTAGTACTACCAACAGGAAGGGTACAATTCGCTCAGGCTAGCTAGGAAGCATTGTCTATGATGGCATTTATCTTTGGAATGAAGGAGGACGTTATTGTATATGACTGGCAGATTGCCATTTTGTTTAGATTAAAGACCATGGACAAGTCTCAGGAGTTTTAGCTAGATTTCTCTAAGTAGATTGCCTATTCAATGGCATACCAACTCACCCACTTAAAATCAACAAGGGTTTTCAAGTATTCTTCTTATTTGTTTCACCTCATGCTATATTAAAACCCTGCCATCTTTTCGCAATATATGCATCTGAATAAGTATGACCCAAGTTTCGGTCACAATAGGACCATTCCTGTGTCTGCATGGACACATGTCTTATCCAAAGCATTTGATCCCTATGAATTTTGGGAACTTTTTGTTGCCCCTGCTTTTTGCCACCTAAGCCCTGAGTCTGTAGAGAATAGGTTAACACCAAGCATCAAAGGCCTCATGGCAAATTGCCCTATTCCCTATGATTAATTCTTTGGGTCCCATCACACCATTATTAGGGTCCATGGTTTTAATGGAGAACCAGTGTTGCTACCCAAGATTTTGACCCCCAGGTTAGCATTCTTAGAGGTCACCCGGTAAGTGTCTGTGGTTGATAATGACTATGGCACTGGGAGGAAGAAAAAGAAAATGTATGACATCCCGTGGGTAAGAAAAAACATGACCCTACTGGTCAGGGATGTTGAGCACTTCTTGCTAAGGAAACTAGCCGTCCTGGGCTTCTTTCTCATAGAGGATAAATAGAAATATGACCCAAGCAATTTCATAACCTTATGGGTTAAAGACAACAATGTCGGTGCCAAAATTGTGCATGAGGGTCATCCCTTTTGGGAAGACAGAAGAAACCCTAAGGAGGATATTCCTGATTTATATGTAGAACTGATAGATTTGCCCTTTGAGGGTCCCAGGCCATGGGAAATATTTTATAATAAACAAAGGGTTTTTGACCCTAAGCTCAAAATGGGCACTAGATTGAAGAAAAATTTATTAAGGGATAGGGAATGGAAGCTAGATAGAATTGAAGCCTATTGGAAATATAGGCAGGAAATATCTGAGACAACCCACTCTTTTGGAAAGGTTGATATAGATGAAAAGTGGGAGTCCATTTGGGACGAATGGCATCCCTCTCCAATTTCTAGCCTTGAAACAAGCAGAATGCATAGGTAGGGTGGAGAGTCAGAGGGAGAACCTGAGTCCACTCATATAGTGCAGACTCTAGGACAAGCTTCATCTATAGCCACTGTAACTGTCTGGCCCCAATCTCTCAATTCCATAGAGAAACAAAAGAGTGTGGTATCATCACCACCTAGAGCTTCTCCATCAGTTTTAGTGACTGAGGTTTCCAATTTTGTGCAACTGCCACTAGCAGCAATGGTAAACATTGAAGAGAAGGAAGCACAGCAAGAAGAAGAGAGACCAAGGAAACATAAGAAGCTGAAACTTCAGCCTGATTTAGATGAGGAAGTAGAGCCTTCACAGTAGCAACCACCGAGCACATCTATTGCTCCTCAGGTACGTGCTACTCCTCCTTTTCCTTCTCAGTCTCTTTCTTCTTCTATAGGGGTGGCAATCCGAATTGGCCAAATATTATCCCCTGCCACCTCTGTTGTGCCAATTTCTCAATTTACCCCACCTGTTACTACTTAGGCCATGTCATCACAGGCCACATCATTGCCTCCCTTTTCCCCTTCTTTTCCAAAGAGAATACATCCCCAGTTTTCCCTTAGCCATCATTTGGCTATTCCCTATGGCTTGCCACAGGGTCATCCTTTTGTGGGTGGGTATATTACCTCTCCCCCTACCTTCCAAGCTCAATCAGACACTGCTAAGAAGGCTAGGGAGGCCCGGATGGATTAAAAGAGGAAGAAAGACAATAAAGCTCAGGCTATGCCACACATGAGGTCACTATTTGACCCAATCCAGCAGCAGCTAACTGTGACTCATTTGTCACCTAATGTAGTCAGAACCAATGAGTAGATGCAGCCCCAGGATTATACCATGAGTGCAGTAGCCATGGATATGTCACTTTTCAGACCACAGGACAAGGTCAAGCTGCCGAATGAAACCACTTCTGCTGCAGCTACTGATTATTTGAAACTATCTAAGAAGTTACAGAAGGTGGAGGCTAATTTAGCTCAGGAAAAGGCACATAGTAGCAACTTTGCTACAGAGCTTAATTCAAAAAATGATGAAATAGATAATCTCAATAAACAGTTGCAAAATACTGTTTCTTGTCAGATTCATCAGCTACATAGAGCCAAAATGCTTCTTTGAAAGAAGAGCTAGTACAAGTAAAATCTACAGTGACTGCCCTGAGGTAGGAAAAGGCCACACTACAAAAGAGATGTCAGGAGAATCTGCAACAAGTCAAATAGTTTCAGCAGAAGCTACTGACTGAACAAAATAATGCTGCTGCCATGCATGCCCAACTTCAAGCTGAGCAACAAATATCAAAGCAGTTGACACTTGAGTTGGAAAATAGGCCAAAGAATGCAGGAGTGTTGAACCTGGTTAAGGAGCTATATGTGTTAGTGTGGAAAATAATCTCTGAGGAGATTATTTAGCTCAAACCTTCTTTAACCTTCGTGCTGCATGCACAACAATTATGCGAGAAGGTAGAGACTTCAGTTCAGGCCACTTTGTCCACTGTTTCCTTGAGAGTTTCAGATTCTCAATTGCTGTTGAAGAAGCTGTATGACACAACTGATTAAACATTATCAGCAGCAGGGATCAGTGATAGAATGATTGCTGCGAAAGGGGTGAACAAAGTTCTCAATTGTAACTCTGCTACAATTATTTGCAAAGAGCTCCTAGATGTGGTCAAGGAGGGAGTCAAAGACATGAAGAAGCACATTGAAGATTTGGTGCAATTGGGTCTTCCCTCCCCTTTTCCTGATAGCAACACTATGCTAATGGTTGATGAGATTAAGCCTTTGTTGTTAGCTAGACAAAATGATCAGTCAGTTTTCCAGGGTTTAACAGATGCTTCATCAGTGCCAGAAGTGGAAGCTATCTTGATCCCCATGGCCCAGCTTGATTTCCAATTGAAGGCTGCAGTTCATGTTTTGCAGAGTTTTTCGTACAAGGACATCATTAACCTTGATTTAGCCTTCTAGGATTTGCAAAATAAACAGGGACTCTCTGATGCTGAATGGTCTGTTTATTAGACGGCCTTACAGAATCTGTGAATTTTTGCTGTATATATATACATTTTTGGATTCTTTTTTAGCAGGCTCAAAAGTCCTCGGGGTCGCCAAGAACTATAGAGTAAAATACTCTACATTTTATTTTTGAGTTTCAGTTGTGTGAGCTCCATTTTTGTCTCTGCGCATTTCAATTTTGGCAGTGAGGGTTTTGACACAGAGCGCAGGCATGGGTTTTCATTTTGCCTAAGTTTTGCCTAAGTCTTAGAGTCGCGTGGAAAATGCCAAGTGTCATCAGTCAGGATATATTTTAAAGTTTCTCAAAGTAGTGCGGATGGAGCCAAGTGTCATTTTGCATTAAGGTAGAGTCTGCCATGTGTCATCTTCCGCTTTAAAGTTGCAAGCCCCTTTTAATGTTTCAAAGTGAGTCTAGCGGGCCCCATTTAAGTTTCTTTCAGTGTGCGCGGAAGGCACCAAGTGGCAGCTACAGAGGGTTTCTATATGTTTCATCTAAGACCAATGGAAAGTACCGCGTGTCCCTTGTAATATCGGCGGAGCATAACAAGTGTCGACATTCGCAGGTTCTTCCTTTTTGTTTCGTTGCTAAGACTATGGTGGGCCCCAGTAAAGTTTCAAAGTTACACGGAGCATGACAAGTGTCATCGTCCGCGTGAATCTAAATGAGTCCCAAAATGTTTCTATAGTGTTTCTAAAGCTCAGTGGAGACCTCCATGTGTCATCTTCCACAGGATTCTCAAAAAGTATCTAAGTTTCTTAGAGTTGCGCGGAAGCCACCACGTATCACTTGGTAATAGCCATGGAAAGTGCCACCTGTCCCTATTCCTTTTTGAAGCTACTTGGGCAAGAAGTGTTGTGGGTCCCATTTTAGTAAGTGATTAAAGGTTCGAGGTAGCAGACTATCACAGATGTCAAAGGCAGAGCACTCCCAATACAGAGACACGGTAAAGAGTATAATGTAGCAGACATTGCCACGTATCTATTTGCAAGGGCCACGAATGCTACCAAGTGTCATTTTCTGGTGCCTCCTGAATTATGAGATGTTTTTCAAGTAAGGCACGCAGAAGGTGCCATCTGTCTCAAGGGTTTTGTTTCTCAATAAAGCAAAGGAGTGCCACGTGCTAAGTTCTTATTTTTCTGGAAAAATGAAGGAGTTTCAAGTAAAGGGTGCGTATGTGTGCCATCGGTCTCAAGGGTTTATAGTCGCAAAGACTAGCTGGAGCCAAGTGCCTTCACCTGTTTCACAGTGGGGAGTGCCACGTGTATCTATTTCAGCCAATGAACTTGCAGAAAGGCTAACCATTTCAGATCTGAAAGGTATCTTCTGTCAGACACTTCTAGTTAAGTTCCAGTTCAGTTAGACCATTGGGATTTGATCATGTGGGCAATCTTGAGCCAGTCCTATGCTATAAATATGGGTCCAGATCACAGATTTAAGGAAAGATTTTTCTGCATATAGATTGTTATCAGAGATTTAAGAGAAGTTTGAAGACCTTTTGCTATGGCCAGTAATATCATTTGCCTTTGTTCTATTTTCTTGATTCAAAAAGTTTGTATAACTGTGCATGTATCAGTGCTTTTTATGTGACTGGAAAATTAATAAGAAGACTTAGTTCTGTGCCTTTGCTGATATTTTCTATGTTATTGCAAAATCTTCTAAGTTGTGAGCCTTTGATTCTATTTGTTTTCCTCCTTTACATTGATCATGCATTGTTTGCTCTTTAATGTAACTGAATCCTAAAGATAGATTCACTATGCTTAATATTAAGGAAAGAATCACACTCAGGCGCATCGCCATAGTTTAATTTTCTTTCATTGCATTTGTGATTCTGTTTTATTTCTACCCCTTTTTCCCAAAATACATTCGAGATAAGGAAGAGCCAGCTTCTTTAAAATCCAGAGGTTGTTTCAGGTCGCAAGTCCCACATTCCTGAAACTTCCCATGTTGGTGTCGGAAACAGGACAATTTTAAGCATCAACAGCCTGTACATGGGCAATACTTGGAGCAGTTCTTTTCATAAACATGTACAATGAGGATTGAGCATTGCCAATGCATGGACAACCCTCAAACAATTCTCAAAAATAATTTATTCCATTCACAGTAGTTTAGGAATCATTCCCGTTCCCCATCATTTGTCACTTCCCTTTTCCATTTTTCATAAAATCATCACCCCAAATGAATAAAAACATGTGGTCTACTTCCCCAGGAGATCTGAATCCTTGTTATACTCACAGGGAGTATACATCCCAGACAGAGCCACTGTTGGGACAGTAAAAATTTGAAATTTTTGTTGTATTCTCACTTCACCATATTTGAGCAAAATCATAAAACATCCCAAAACCATAGTAAAAATTAATGCATCCCAAAAGATGTCCATGGTTAAACAATGCAAAAAATTAGTTAGAATTTAAATCTATCGGCAAGACTTTGTGTTTCTTATGCTGATGCATAAGAAATTAATAAAAAATTACTATCGATGTGAGAGTAAAGATCGGAAAGAGATTTGTAAGAGCTGCCGATAGGAGAAGTAATACCGATGGCCTTTTATCGGTAAGAGAACCAAGTAGTCACACCGATCGGTATGACTAGTAATCATCGGGTGGTCCTTTAAAAGCTACCCCGACGGTATATATCATACCGATGAAATATATCGACAAGAGTCTCACCGAACATCTTACAGGGACAAAGGCAACAATAACCATCAGAAAGAAATAAACATTGGGATGAAAAGTAAATGAGTCTCCGATATTCTAGTCTCTTTGTGAAACAATAAAAAGGCACTTTCAGTGTGAGTCACACCGATACACATATCCATCGGCGTAACTTAATATATTGGAATGAAGCAATGATATCTTTCTAACTCACAAGTCACAGCGATGAAAGGGTGTCAGTGACACTTTGATAGATTCTCTCCGATAAGGAATATAAAGTAGCCATTGGGGAGATAATTGTGATCAGGTGATCTGAAAAGAATTACCCCGATGGTATATCTCACTCCAATGGAAATAAAGTCACACCCATTGATAAGAAGTTTTAACCATATCGGTGAGATATCAAGATGGTCATTTTGATCCAGAGTATAGAAGATTATTGGGGAGACGACGAATCTCGGGGAAACATAAATATATTATCCCAATGGTATTGATCTCCCCGATAACAAGTGCTATCACACATATTGGTGAGACCCTCATGGATAGTCATATCGGTAGGACTCACTATATCGGAGGGAAATCTAAAACACACGGCGATGAAAGAATTCATGCCGATGGTTGCGCCCACTTAAGATATGACTCAACATAGCATCGGGAATACAATTGAGGGGTCACGCCGATTGATTGTTCATGCCATGAGGAAATATTAAGGTCACCCAGACATTTTGAAAATCATGTTGATGATAGAAGTTATGGCGATGTGACATTTCACAGCGATGAACAACATTGAATTGATCGGACAATTAAATGCAGACGGTGATGAAATCTTTTAAGATCATTATAATTACAATTGACAGAGTTGTCTAAAAAGAGAATACAAAGGAATTCTTGAAGCGCAAGCAGAGGATTTCAATCACAACCACAGAACAACAGGTACTTACATACGAACCATTGTGTATAGCCTGTGTTTGAATTTTCTATTAAAATTTGAATATGGATACTCTAGGAAAGGGAAAAGGTAGAAAATCACAAGGGGAAACTAGTAAATCTAAGAAACAAAAAACTGATCAAACCCCTGAAGAAAAAATAAAAGACAGAAAACTCAATCAGGACATAATTGATCAATTGCCTGGGTCAGCTCCCAAGGCCAAAAGATTTTCTCAACTTAGGGTAGAAGTTGAAAAATTAGAAGACAAATGTAAGCGCTTCGGAGATATCTGGACCCCAATCAGAGGATATGAGCTTTTTAGATTCCATTATAATAGAAGGATCAGGAATGCTCCTGTGTCAAACCCATGGCACTTGAATTTGGGAAAATTGGTCGTGCCTAATGTATTCCTGAATGTCAAACTCCTCCAACTACTTGCCCAACAATATAGCCCAAACCTGAAAGCTATATGCAACCCACAGGGGGAGCTAATTGTACATTTGTCAAAGAATACCATTTGTGAAGTGCTTAATCTAGATGATTTGTGCACTGTCCCTATTATTTATGAAGACCTGGAGAGGGAATATTGGAGAATAGACACAACCTACAATGGATGGAGGTTGCCCATTCATAGGCCCAGAATTGAAGGAGAAGTGATGCCTCTAACTGAAAATGATGGTCCTCCTTTTCATGTAGCTATATTTGAACCATATATATAGCACACTTATTATTCTATGGGCCAAGTCCTTGGTTCAGAGGTCCCTGAGTTCATGACCATCCATTTAATGGTTATAGCTACTGACATTCAATGCCATAATGCCAGGCAGTTTGACTATGCTGCCTATATTGCTAATAAAATAGATTCTAGATTGTCTGCAATAAAAAACAATTCCCCAGCATGCTCTTTTGAGCATTACTCACTGCTTATGCACATGGTGTTGTATTTCGGCCAGGAAGTAGGGTTATGGCCAAGTGAACTTAAAGTTGTTGCTGCAAATAAGAGGGGGGAAAAATTGCCAATACAAATGTGGACTAGAATATGGGACAATAGGTATGCCCATTCCAATTATGCACAATTTGAAGAACATTGTGTAAAAGTATTGTACAGATATTTTAGTCACCCTTGTGAATATTCGATCTCAACAGAGATAAAAAGGTTCATTAGGCCGAGAGATTTTGGTGGCCCCCCTACTGTCACTCATAATTGGGGAGACTGATATTGTTTTGAAGATGCTACCATGATTAGAATATATGGTTTTGAAGACACTCCATTCATATTGCCCAAAACTGTCTCTGACAAAATTGCTTATTTAGAGATAATTAGGCAGATGCACTACTCAAATGTAATGCATTTGAGCTCACATGATAAACAATCCTTTATGCCCATCACTTTATGCTTTGGAGATTTTACTATGGTGTCAAAAGAGGGTTATAATCTCATTATGGATAAGTTGATGCATTATAATATGAGGAGTGCTGAGGCAAGGAAAGGGTTTGACCCCGAAGGTTTTATTGACTCTGCATGAAGAAAACAAAATCTCAGTGGATACATGCACATACCTTATCCACATGATGATGTTATTAGAAATTTAGAAGAGGCTGAGGTGGAGTTGGTGATAGAAAAGTATAAAAGGGATCTAAGTGAGAAGAAAAAGCAGCTAGCAGAGATTGAGGTTGTATCCTCTGAAATTGAAGGACAGGTGGAGCAAGAAGAGCCACATGACAAAACAATAGAAATGTCCAAAAGGAAAATGCTACAATATCAGCCTCCTGTTGTAATCCATGATGAGGAGGGGTCTGCTGATGAGGATCCATGTCAGATAGCCTATGATTCTTTCATTTCTGATGATAAATTTATTCACTCAAAAGAATTTAAGTCATTTTTGTACAAATGCAAAGGAAAAGAAATTAGAGAATCAGTGGATGATGTCTCTGCTGATAATGAAAAACAATTTTTAGATATGCTAAAAGTAACAGTAGAGAAAGAGATGCAGGATATGACTCGTAGCATGGGTAGACAATTGCTTAAAGATGCTGGAGTTATGATTTTTCCTAGTCTTGACTTGAATTCTACTTTGGGTTTTGACAGTTTTCTAAATAGTGCAGATGATAATTATAAACTCACTCCAGAGGGAGTTAATGAAGTATATATGGGTACAAGATATAATAATGATGAAAATTCATTGATGATATGGGCACTATATCCTCCCCATAAGAAAACAACCATCATAGATATTGAAAAGACTTTTGGCCATGTCATGATTTTAAAAGCAGGGGAAATTGACCATCTGATTACAATAGACATTGGCATCAATGTTGCGAAATTAAACAAAGAACAAGCTCAAGTGTTGATCAAGGAAAGGGATGCATATAAATTGAGCTGTGAAAGACTAACAAAAGAAAATGACTACTTGAAGGATGCAATTAAGAGTACTTTTGGGCAATCAACAAAGAGATTGACTTAGGGAGAAAGCTCACAAGGCACTCAAGCATTATCCCCAGATCAGGCATTGCAAATTCAGATAGATACACTTGTCACTGTGCTACAGAGTAGACATGCAAACATGATACACTGGTTCAGTCTATTTTGGGATAATTACTCTTAGAATTACAAAGCAATTAAAGAACATGAAAGGCTCGAACAGAGAATGTAGGAGAAGTTGAATGAGATACAAAGTAAAGATGCTTCTGACAATGCAGGTATCTCCAATACTAAAGCATTGATTGAGCAACATCAGAAATACTACGATCAACTCAAAAGTGATGCTATGGAAGGTGCTGAAGCTTCTAATGCAGGAGTGCCCGCCTTAATTAAGAGTGATGGAGAACTAAAAAGCAAGGAAGAGTGGAATGTTGATTGTCAAACTATATTACATGAGGCTATGGGAGCTCTTAAAGACAGGAATTCTGCATCTGGAGAAGCTTGCAAACACCTAGAGAAGATGGTCACAATTGAAATGATTATAAGAAGTGCCATTGAGCTTACTGATTCCCATCGAGATCAAGAGTACTTGGACCATCTAGCTAAAATTTACTTATGGCTGAATAGAGCCTAATCATAGTTATGTAATGGTTGTTAATCTTGTCAAATTCCCAAAAGGACTTATTGAAGAGTTATGTCTCTTCATAGAAATACCTGTATAAGTTCAAACAATTGGTGCTGAAAGATCATCAGCAGTAGGATATATATACATATATATAATTTACAATGTTTCAGAAAGACTATTATGCATGTTTTATTTGAAGTAGTAGATTGAAGTTCTCTGATTCAGTGGTTCTATCTTGGCATCAATTTTTTGTTATAGTTACTCAATTCTGTGGTTGTCTCCAGTTCTATATTTCCTTGTTATTCAAATTAATATATCAATCATATATTTAATTTGTCAATACACATTTGATGTATCTGTGTGATTGAGTAAATTGGTTTCCATTTGAGGAATTAAATCCTTCTGATCAGTCACAGTAGCCTGGAAGTATTAAGTTTGGATTAGTAAGTAGAGCCATATAATTAGGATTGCCATTCTGTCTCCAAGATAATATTATAGTAGACATGATATTTCCACAGTCCATGATTGAATGTAAAGCTTCTGGTAACACTGTGTCTTGCTTTTTTGCGTCAACGTTTCAGATCATACTCAATGATCCATCATCAGGACGAAAAGAGTAGAATGCATTCTACTCTTTTCATCCTGATGATGGATCATTGAGTATGATTCGAAACGTTGACGCAAAAAAGCAAGACACAGTGTTACCAGAAGCTTTACATTCAAGATAATATTATCTGTTATTCTTGCCCATTCACTTCAATTGGTTCCTTCAAGTAAGGATTAAAATACCTTCTAGTGAATGATAAGATATCTGATTATATTGGTTGGATTATCAAGAAGAGTTTGTCAGTCATTTCCTTGCACATTTAGACAAGCTATAAACTAAAGTTGTGCCAAACAATTAGAATTAGTACCCATTATAAGCCACTAGTCTTGGTCCTTCATTCGACTCTATTACCCAACAAAGCGCTGGTCTTATTTAAATTCATCATTTAAAAATCCTTTTTACCTTGATATTACTTATACAATTTCTACTAATCCATTCATTAGACATTAGATATAATCAGATAGCAAGATTTTCATCTATCCTACACCCTTTGCCATTGTGGATAGACTTAATTAGTCAATACATTTCCATTTAGTCTGCTTTAATTCCTAAGGTTCACCCACCTAGGTGTAGCAGGACCTGAAGTGTAGGAAATCACTAAACCTTGAAGGTTGATTTCGTCACGTTAGTTCAAAAACGTTGCAAATCTAAGCATAGAGCCTGGCATCCTCTTAGGATCAGCAACCTGCATTTTTGAGACCTAACAGATCCATCATTAGGAAGAGGATAATGTGTGAATTGGATAGAAAACTAGAGCTTATAAAGGAATAAGAGAGGAAAACAAGGTAGGGAACGCAATACGAAGGGTAGGAGGTGATGTATAAGAAAGACTAACATAAAAACAAGGGATAAAAATAAATGTATATCCACAAGTATGAGCATGCAATAAAAGTAAATACATAAATATAAATATAGATATAAGTGCTTCATCCTAAAGTAACTAGATACATAAATAATACTACAACATACTATATTATTTATATTATAACTAATGTTATATAAATGCATATATATATAAAAGAACGGAAAACATACCAAGTGTGCATATAAGACAACATAGAATGAAAAAAGAATAAAATACAATAAAAAAGGAGGGAATCCACATAAGGACAAGAAAGAGCATAAATTAAACTATTCATAATGAAAAGGAATAAAGGAAAAAATACAAAAGGAGGGGAGGTGTAAGAAATAACTAAAACAGAAATTAAAATTACACATAAAAATAAATGTATATACACATTAGCATTGCTAAATATTCTATATGCAAATGTATTCATATACTATATACCAATTGGAAATAAAAGTAAACATTAAATATGAATATATGTATAATGTTTATTTCTATTTCTAATTTGTGTATAGTGTATGAATATATTAGTATATAGAAAATTCACTAATGCTTATAAAAACCAAAGGACAAAAATATATTAACATAAAGATACATACTAAGAGATATACATATAGTTAAACAAATAAGAGATATACATAGAGATACATACTAACACAAAAAATGAAAGAACAAACATGAGAGGAATACATAGACAAGAATATTCTTATCAACATAAATAATAATAATAATAATAATAATAATAATAATAATAATAATAATAATAATAATAATGATAATAATAATAATAAAATCTATACAATAAAAATACCACATTTGCAAATAGGTAGACAAGAAATATATCCTAGACAAAGTTATACTATACACCAAAAATGCCAAACAATACAATATAAAACTAAAAAAACACATAAAAATATGCAAAAGCTAAATATGGGCAAGGATGTACAAAGGTATAACAAGATAGAAGGAGAGTTAGCATGCAAGTAACCAAGGATGCAAGTGAGAATAAATGAATGAAATCCTGTATGAAAGCGGAAGTAAGGAGTCAAAATCTCAAAGTAAGGAGAAGACAAAACACCAAGAAACAAGAAAGACAAGAAAGGAGTCAAGACAAGAGAAGGAGAAGAGGGGAAAGAGGGGTGAAGAGGGTGGGAGGAAAATAGCTAAAGGTGGATGGTGCCATGGGGACAAAAGAAGAGAAAGGACAAGAAAAGAGAAGGGGAGGAGGGGGCAAAAGAGGTAGATGAGAAGAGGGTGGGAGGACAACACCACAAGGGGGATGGTGTCACAGGGTCAAGAGAATTACGAGAGATTAGGGTGCAATTAGAGGGAGTTCAATAAGGGTTTCTAGGTTGGGCTAAGTTGCCAACCTTCATCATGATTGAGGTTGGAGGGGTGACTTTTGATGAGGATCGCTTCTTGGAGTTTCCTCCTGAAAAAAACAATCTTCCTTCACTAAGACTTGGGTGTGCTCAAGACAAATGTGGTGTTTGGTATGGAATGAGTGCTCACCTAAGGCAGACTTGGAGATATGATCATGCCTGATGTCTGCCCCATGCTCTTTGATGCTAGTGCTAATGGATAGACCCGTTTCTCTAATGTCTGGAGTCCCACAGGAGCAAACAATCTTATAGACTCCAGAGTTGATAAGATTATTGACTTACCCTCAATTGTTGTCCCTGATGTCCAAACAACAACTTGATATCATGTGGTTTCCTTGATGGTTGATATGGTTTCCTTGAGTTAGTTTCCTAACAAGAAGATTGGTCCTTGGCACGGTACTATGAGGTGTTTACATCATGTTTATATCATGTGGGTTCATATTCAGTTTGGCATACTCATAGCATGTTTGCATATTCATGGCAAACATGATGACATTTGTTTGGTGTATATGATATCAGTTTTATTTGGTAACTTCCATGATCAGTTGGAATCTACATGAGCATAAAGTTGGCATCTTGTTTCAATTCTGTATATGATATCAGTTTTATTTGGCATCTTCCATGATCAATTGGCATCTACATGAGCATAAAGTTGGCATCTTGTTTCAATTCTATGACATGTCACTTGATCATATGCGAGCATACAATTGGCATACACATGATGCATATACTCCTAGTCTTGTTCTTGTTGTGTTCATCTTGGTTTCATCTGGCTTTGATCTCAGCTTTGATCTCAGAATGCTATCATTCTATTGTTTGGCATATACAGTGGGATCTATCATGTTTTGCACCTTGATGCAAGACACATCTTGATGTTGACATGGTTTGGCATTTTTTGATACTGTTCAGTTTGGTTTCATAATGTTATGGTATTCCTTCTTACTTGGTGGTGATGATTTGTTGTCCCACTTGGCATTTATATTTGGCAGTGATGTCAAACATTATATGACTCTGTATATTTTGTAATTGGCATCATAATTGTTGTCTCGATTTTTGTCTTCGCACCTTGACATTGGAATATTTGATGACTTGGCACTTGATGGTCTAACATTTGACTTGGTATTAAGTTGAAATATATGGTATATCATATGTTTTTGATGACCACAAGCACTTTTCCTAGCACTCAATTAAACATCTTGCAAAATATAAAGAGAACATCATTGATATTTCTAGATTAATTTGGTAACCAGTAAAGAAGTTTTTTTTTGACAAAGCTTAAATGGTGAAGACATATTTATTTTAGGGTTAACTAGCTCATTTGGTCACTCAACTCAAAAGTCAAAAATGATGTTTAATCATTTTATTTTCACTATTTGTTATCTTCTCCACAAGGGTTTGGCCACCATCATAGAAGGGTATGTAGAATCTGGTATTTTGATAGTTTGTGGAGTTCGTTTGTTGAATCTGTGAAGTGACAGGAAGTGTTGCGCATCAAGGACGTTGACAATAGTCTCAAACCCATCATTTCGCCTTTCCAGCTGCTATCATTCCTCTTCATTGTTATGGGTATTATTTTTCTGTATGCTTTGTTGTGACGGTTATATGTGCTCTTTTCTCTATCATTTCTTTCATAAGGGGTTTATGATACACATTTGTTATTACTCATAACATTGATGGTTAGGGTTTCAAACTGAAAGAAATTTATTTGATAGAGAATATGGTTTATGGTGTTTCAAAAGTATTTCAAAATAGTTGTAACTATCTCCAGATGTTCTTTTAGTCAGCAATATTTTTATTTTCATATGATATCATGACAAAGATTTGGGTTTATGACCTTGGTTATGGTTTTAACAAAACACTTTTAACCTTGGTGTTTAAATGAACTCATAAGGTCATTCGACCTAACTGTTCTGACAGTTAAGAAAACTTCTTGAATTGGCTATTCTTGCACATACAAAAGGAGATGTTATTGCAAATTATGAGATGTATAAAAAGGGCTTTGAACAGGAATTGTGGTATGGTTGTGTATACACTTGATGTAATATTGAGGATAGATGACTGAATGCATTATTATTGATATTAGATTAGAGTCTGAGGATCAGTGAAATAGAGTGTCCCTCTGTATTTGTTTTTTATTCATGATTGAAACATGTATTGAAAGGTCAAGTCAGTGAGACAAGAAATGACCTTTTCCAGTGAGGCAACTATAGCCAGTGAGGCTTGAATTAATAGCCAATGAGGCCTGTAATCATTGAGATTCTTTTATTAAGCCAGTGAGGCACTTTTTCGAGTGGTTTTTATGCCCCAGAGGGTTTTCCACTCAGGACAATATCTATGTTATGGATTGTCATTGATGAGTTTGATTCTCATGTTTATTTGCTTATCATGTTTCATTTGTTTTAAAGTCATTTAGTTTACTTTGGTCTATATGAACACATACTTGTCTTATATCACTGTTTGAAACAATGATACTATGCATGTCCACTTTATGAACAATCATATTTCACAGTTAGTCTCTATGTGTTAAGATTTATGATAATGAGTCATTATTTTCAATCCCTACATTGACTTGATGCATTCTTGACTTTGATCAGTCTGTTTTAGTTGTCCAAATCTTTCATGATGTCATCTATAGTCAATGGGAATCATTTTTGTATCAAAGTTTTGAAATACAAGTTTTAAGGTCACTAAGTCTTGTTAAAATTTGTATACCACTGATTCACCTCCCCCTCTCAGTGGTATTGTACTCCAACAAGAGCAAGTTCTAGTGTTTGTCTGAAATTTAATTTTGATGTTCTTCAGCATAATGTAATGTGGGTTTTATTTAGAGATGATGCCGAAGGACATGTTTTTTTTTCTTTTTTTTAGGGTGGGGTGGTTTATGTTTTGTAAATTAGTTCATCGCTAGGATCTAGTCCGCGATGTTTAGTATTAGAAAGAAAGGATAAAGCTTATCTTATCTTTAGTTTACATATTTTAGAACATTTTGTATGTGTGTTTTAAGTTAATTAAAATGTAATAATTCTATGTCTTTAAATTATTTTTTAAATGTTATGGTATGAGAAAGATGATAAGTATTTATTTTTGGGAGGTTAGGGGAATCATGAATTATTTAAAAACTATTTTTATTATTATTTTTTTAATTTATCTTAGTTTAAAGTAAAGTTTGTTTTTATTAATAGTTTTCAATAATATCAATGGAAAATTATAGTTAGAAAATATTTTTAAATATTTAGTTTAATTTATTATATATTCAAAAACATTAAATTGATTAAGATTTTTATCAATTTATAGGATTATAGTAAATTTTATTAGAAATTAAAATATAACTTAAAGAAAATATTATCACCATAATAATAATTGATTATCATCCAAAAAGATAAAATACAAACTTAAAAAGAGGTTTGAAAAATCAAATAACCTTGAAGTGGTTAAGTTACTTCTTTAATATATAAATTTAAAAGAAAAATTTAAATTCATGATCTCATACCTTAAAGAATGTGAGAATTTTATTAATTTTTTTTAAATTTATCTTAGTTTAAATTAAAGTTTGTTTTTATTAATAGTTTTCAATAATATCGATGGAAAATTATAGTTAGAAAATATTTTTAAATATTTAGTTTAATTTATTATATATTCAAAAACATTAAATTGATTAAGATTTTTATCAATTTATAGGATTATAGTAAATTTTATTAGAAATTAAAATATAACTTAAAGAAAATATTATCACCATAATAATAATTGATTATCATCCAAAAAGATAAAATACAAACTTAAAAAGAGGTTTGAAAAATCAAATAACCTTGAAGTGGTTAAGTTACTTCTTTAATATATAAATTTAAAAGAAAAATTTAAATTCATGATCTCATACCTTAAAGAATGTGAGAATTTTATTAATTTTTTTTTAATTTATCTTAGTTTAAATTAAAGTTTGTTTTTATTAATAGTTTTCAATAATATCAATGGAAAATTATAGTTAGAAAATATTTTTAAATATTTAGTTTAATTTATTATATATTCAAAAACATTAAATTGATTAAGATTTTTATCCATTTATAGGATTATAGTAAATTTTATTAGAAATTAAAATATAACTTAAAGAAAATATTATCAGCATAATAATAATTGATTATCATCCAAAAAGATAAAATACAAACTTAAAAAGAGGTTTGAAAAATCAAATAACCTTGAAGTGGTTAAGTTACTTCTTTAATATATAAATTTAAAAGAAAAATTTAAATTCATGATCTCATACCTTAAAGAATGTGAGAATTTTGACAAAGAAAATCAATGTTAATAAACAAATCTACAAGTAGGTTTAAGCTACTATATAGAGCTTTACAATAAACCATTGAAGGAAAGGCATGATGAATGAGATTGAGGATAGCACCCTTAGATACTAAATGTTTAGAAGATGAATAATTGACCATGTCATAAGATACGAGGGAAAAGGCACTAATTAATTTGCATGGGACATACATCAAGCTACATAAGATATATGACAACTTTATAGTTGATCTTTTAGAAGATATATGACAACTTCATAGTTGATCTTTTGGAAGATTTCATGGAACCATTTGTAGATCATAGGACATATCTTCTTGGATAAAGTAGAGATTCAAGATTTCTCATTGTAAGTCTTTGTCCTACTCATGTATACACAATATTATTGTAAGTATAATATATGAACTCTAATTAATTCATGTTAGTATCATATATGTTAAAGATGATTTCCTAGCATATTTGAGTATTTGATGCTTAGACATTGGTTAAAGAGTGGGTCTTATTCCTTATATGTGAATAATTTTGACACTGACATTCTCAAAACATTATATGTGCTAAATGAATCAATTTGCAATGAGTTAAACAATTACCTTACTAATATACATGATGTTTATTAATTTTTAGATTTCTTAATGTAATAAAACAACTTTGACATTGATCAATATGGAGACCCTTGCTTGAAAATGTGTAAAAACACAACTTTAGTGGTATATGTAAAGGTAATTTGGAAATTAATTCAATAGTGAAACCTTAGCCAAATGTTATCATAGTATATTTAAGAATAACAAGGTAGAAGCCATACTTTTATTAAAAAGGATCAAAATTAACATCATTATGTGTATTAAACATCCTATAGTGGAAATAAAGTCATAAATTACAATTAATCTTCTAGTAAAGGGGAAAAATAGAATTGGAAGCTTTACAAGGTTTTAGATAATTAATTTTAACATTGTTATTGACGCAAACACAAACCACTCGCTATTGCTCACAACACATACAACTCAAGATTCTCAAACAAGATTGCAAACAATACTCTACCCAATTTCAAAACTCAAGCATATAGTTTGCAACACAAAACCAACCTTAATTTTATTTAATTCATAAAATAAATGTATAGGATCATTACATCAATGGCTTACATCCCTCTCCAATCTGCATATAGATACTAAAAATCTATTTACACTCTCTCCAGTTCCCTACTTCATCCACTATGATCTTCTTCAGTGTGATTAGTGCAACTATATTCTTTCCTTGTCTAGCATCCAATAACCCTCTATGCTTCCTATGTATAGCAATTATCTTCCAATCAACCGTACAGCTTCACCACATAGCCATATCTTAATCAATGGGCCGAACTCTTCTCTCTCTAGCTTCTAACCTTATTATCATCCTTCTTGGTTTTTATCCCAAGCAGCGATTCCCCTTCCTTTGTTTTTCTCTGGCAGTTAATCTCATAATCATTTCTCCTATTTTAATCTTTGGCAGTGATTCCCTACGCTTTATCAGCTTTTCCTTCACTCTTTTCTCTTTTTCTTTTCTTCCCTGTTCCTGCCACACCCCCTCTACCAACTACCTCTTCTTTTTGCATTCAAATAAATAGAAGACATTTCATCTCCAATGAACATGAAAACATATGAATTGCCACCCCAGTAGAAAGTAAAATTGAAATAGTTTTAAATGAATTTGAAAATTCATTTCCTTGTAGCGTCGAGGTGTCTTCCATCTAACTCCTAACCTCCAAATTGACCTCTCTGTCTTCTCTCATCCGAGCGTGACTTGAAATTGTCCAAGTATGCCAAATTCTGTCTGAATGATGTAAATGAATATCTCTCAAAGAGATGATTACAAACAAGCACCAAAATGTTGTACAGCCATATAATGATGGGAAATATATGTGAGTTTCTGAATATCTTTGTAATGAAGAACTTTCCAACTGCAATTGCAAGTAAGAATATTGTATAGGCACCATGCAAATATATTATATAAGTAAGTGATAGTGAAATCTAGAGCACCGATAAGCCCTTCCCACACATATGAAATCTTGATCTCATGGTATTTGTTAACAACATAAAAATACCTAGCACCACAGTCAAAATCGGAAAGCTTCCACGGAAATTTCACCATTGGCTATCTGAAATATCATTGGAGTGATTCCAAAACCAGCCCTACCTCAAGCCTTTTAGTCTTTCATCTTTAGCCCCGCCTACTCCATATTCATTTGACAAGCTCAATGAATGGTATATGACAATGATGTAAAAAAAATTGCAGCATATATGAATAAGAATGTAAGTTCCAAATTCCTCCACATAGATTGATTAACTGCCATTTCTCAATTATCAATAGTGAATGGTTGCACTCCTATGGACCATATAGGTTGTTCCACTTTAGAGACTAAGTAGATTATGCAAAAGAGAGAATAGAGCTTTCCTTATAGCTGTACCAATGCATCCCCTATTTCAATCCATGGACTGACCATAGATTAAATTAATGAAATCAATAAACTGTCACCCTCCAAAAGGAAATAGAGAAATCAATTGTCAAAGAGGATTGGTAACACAAAGTCACCCAAATAGCTGCAATGTCATTGCTAGCATCCCAAAACTTGCAACTGAAACAACAAACTAGATTAAAATTAGGCAAAATTGAGATATGATCTTTTTTATTGACGCAGGATTGCATGTGCCCCCAAGTGCTCCTGCATTAGATGCATGGGGTAGAAAGTTTGTGAGCATAGGCTCACAAAGTAGATTTGAGAAGTCAAACTATCCTTTCAGGTTGGAACCAACCTACAACAAACTCCATTGCTGAAGAATGTGCACCAAAACTATTTCTTCTTCCTCTTTTTCCAACATCTTGTTGGCACAATCGTCATCCTCCTCCCACAACTCCATTCACCATTCCTTCCACCTCTCATGGATTCACATCCACCATATGTCATCCTCCTCTACCAAATACTTTTTACTCTCCTCTCCTCCTTTGTGGGATGCAACCCATCACAAACTGACCACCTCCACCAAAATCTTCCTACCCACTCATCTACACACAAGTCAATATGGATGACTTTATGGAAACTAAAGATTTCCATATCCTCCCCTATCTCCCCCTCAACATACTCTTCAATTTCTCCTCTTAATAATGAAGATAAACAAAAATCATGATTGAATTCACAAATTTTAGAAAATACCTCATCGTTCTTTGCTGCTCCAACTTCTTTTTCATCATCCTTCATTGTTGCAACATATTTCTCTCCATTCACTACAATATTCTCAAACCATTCGTCCTCTATCACTGAAATTTGTGCCAACAAATCTTCTTCACCTTCACCATTCCTTGCAACCTTTTCACATTCCATCACTGCAACTTCATTTTCCATAGTTGCATCATCAACCTCTTCACTCTCACTGCCCACCTCTTCATCTTCAACTACTGCTACACACAACTCTTTATCGTGCTTATCTATATCATGCTTGACTAATTCACCACGCTGCCATGCTTCAAATCTGCTCAATCTCTTATCTAATCTCTCACATATACCTGCCATCATCTCAAGAGTCCTTCTCTCTTGATACTGGCTCCAACCTTCCCATATCAAGGGCTTCCTACTTATGACTATACCCATCTTGTTTGCTACTGCAATCTCAGCTTAATATGCATCGCACTCTTCACAATCTACAATTCCTCATGGCTTTCTAGCTCTCGATTGCTTAGGGCTTCTCTACCTACAACAATCCTCACACAAGCTCTCCACAACCACTTCAATCTCCCATAGGTCCTGGCATACCCTGCCTCACATTCGGCACTCTGCCTATGCACTTAGGAACTCCAAATTTGATACCATATGACACAAACACAAATCACTTGCTCATGCTCACAACACATACAACTCAAGATTCTCAAACAAGATTGTAAACAATACTCTGCCCAATCTTAAAACTCAATCATATAGATTGCAACACAAAACCAACCTTAGTTTTATTTAATTCAGAAAACAAACCTACAAGATCATGTTACATCAATGGCTTACATCCCTCTCCAATCTAAATATAGATATTAAAACTCTCATTATAGTCTCGCCGGTTCCTTGCTTCATGCACTGTGATCTTCTTTCGTGTGATTAGTGCAACTATATTCCTTCCTTGTCGGGAATCCAATAACCCTCTATGCTTCCTATGTATAGCAATTATCTTCCAATCAACCGTACAACTTCACCACACAACCATATCTTACTCAATAGGCTGAGCTCTTCTATCTCTAGATTCGAACCTTATTATCATCCTTTTGCGTTTTAATCCTAGGCAATAATTCCCCCTCCTCTATTTTTCTCTGGTAGTTAATCTCATAATCATTTCTCCTATTTTCATCTTTGGTAGCGATTCTCCATGCTTTATCAACTTTAGACAATTAACATTATATCCCTCATTAAAATACATTTAATTACTTGTATTACATCCTTTGTATTCACACTTAATCGTCTCTTTACTATATTTACCATAAGACAATTTGTCTTATTTAAAGGTCTCACTTAATAGCCTTATATATGTGTATATTATTATATTATAATAATATTTAATTAAAAAATATATTTATAATATATTTATTATATCTATTGTATTATATTATTACAATAAATGATTATAATAAATTATAATATTTAAATTTTTAATATTTATATTTATAATCATATATTACTCAATATATACTTTTATGGCAAAACGATTATCAATTTTACCTAAGCCATGGATTGAGGGGTACTGCCCCAATACGCAAGCCATTAGACAACATTGGTGGCTAAAGTGACTTCCTTGAACCTTTAGGAAGTTGAAAAAACTTAAGGCCCATATCTATTGACAACCAACAAACCACAAATTGAATCTGTCTAGAGCAGTTGATAGATTATTAAAGTACTAGTGGTGGTGCATTCTTCTTAGGAAGGAGATTGGTTTCTTGGTTGAGCAAAAAGGAGGCAATATCTCTGTCTACTGTAGAGGCAGATTATATAGCATAAGAAAGCAATTGTACTCAAGTCTTGTGGATGAAGCAAATTTTAAGGAAGATGGATGAAATGTTTATGCAAAAGCATGGACCATAGGGAGGTGATAAGGCATATATGTAGGGTGATGATTGAATGATGGGGTGATGGACGTATGGAAAGGAAACATGACCAATAGTTGCACACACCATGTTAAACATAGAAGCTTGTGATTGGACGGAGGTGTAGGAAGCAATAAATAAATAAATAAATAAATTTGATTCTTTTCTCTTTTTCTTTTCTTCCCTGTTCCTGCCACACCCCCTCTACCAATGACCTCTTCTTTTTGCATTCAAATAAATAGAAGATGTTTCATCTCCAATGAACATGAAAACATATGAATTGCCACTCTAGTAGAAAATAAAATTGAAATAGTTATAAATGAATTTCAAAATTCATTTCCTTGCTATGCTAGGGTGTCTTCCATCTAGCCTCTAACCTCCAAATTAACCTCTCTATCTTCTCTTATTTGAACATGCCCCAAAATTGTCCAAGGATGCCAAATTATGTTAGAATGATGTAAATGAATATCCCTCGAAGAGATGATTACAAACAAGCACTAAATTGTTGTACATCCATATAATGATGGGAAATATACATGAGTTTCTGAATATCTTTGTAATAAAAAACTTTCCAACTATAATTGCAAGTAAGAATAATGTATAGGCACCATGCAAATATATTATATAGGTAACTGACAGTGAAATCCAAAGCACTGTAATATATTTATTCTAACCCTAATTTTAACTATAACCCTAATTATAAACCTAACTCTAATGATTTTTTTAATTATAAATATATTTATTCTAACCCTAATCCTAACTAAAATTTTACCCTTACCCTGTTGGCATAATAGTCATAGTAACAATGGTGTTACATTGTTAAATTTGCATTTATAGGTTAGTTTATGCATATTAAATAAATGTTAGTAAATAAAACAATAGTTAGTTTGTGGGAGTTACATTCCTATATGGAGGTTATGTAGGTAGTTATCAAATAGTTAAAAGGGAAGAGGCTTTTATAAAGCCAATGTAATTCAATGTAAAAATCATCCGAAGACAATAATATATTTTTTTATATTTTAATATTGTTGTGGAATAATGGTGTAACTATCTACATTTTGTCCTACCATATTTCAATATGGTATTAGAGTAGCTTTGATCTCAGGCATGGTAAGATGGATATTTTGAAGATCCTTCTGCAAGGGAGATCTTGTCATTGTTGAGGCATGTACAGAAGAGAGAATTTGAATCCCACAAAGTCTACGTTGTCCCAATTCCAGGCATTTAAAATTCATTTGTTGGGTGAATAAATATATTATGAGATATGTTTGAAGGCATCCAACATTTGCATCACCATACATAGTTTGAAGCACCATACACAGTATAGTTATGTGGAAGATCTGCAATAGTAAATTGCTACACAAGGGAAGAGTATTAAAGGCTGTTGATATACCTAGTCGCGCTGTGTGAGTTTTAGGGTGCATCTTTATCATTCATTTTACTTTACCAAATGCCACATATACCTATCACTTATGGTTCCCAGATGCCACAATAGTGGAAGTTGATAAAAATCATTTATACTCAGTGTTGAGCATTGAAGAAAATTTTAGTTTCGAAGTTGAATGATTTGGTAATGCATGTGACTTTTGACAAGCATGACTACAGATTGGTGAGAGGGAACTTGGTGGTAGCAAAGGGGAAGAGATTGGGAAAATTGTTCAAGCTTGAAGACACTACAGTTTGTAATGCCTCCTATGTATCTGAGGCCAGTACTAAAAATGCATGTATATTGTGGCACCATAGATTGGGCCACTCAAACAATAATGTATTAAAAACTATCAAGAATAAAAATTTGTTGGATAGTTTCTCCTATTCTACTGAGCATTTTGATTTATGTGAGCATTGTGTGTTTGGTAAACAAAATAGAAAATCATTTCTTTTAGGAAGCAATAGACCAAAAGAGAAGTTAGAAATTATTCATACAGATATGTTTGAGCCTATGGATAATGAATCTATTGAAAAATCTCATTATTTTGTCACCTTCATTGATCATGTATCCAGATTTACATGGATTTATTTTATGAAACATAAATCTTAAGTTTTCACTAAGTTTAAGGAATTCAAAGTCTTAGTAGAGAACTAATCAGGTTTAAAGATATAAATATTAAGATCTGACAATGGAGGAGAATATTGCTCTAAGGAATTTGATGAGTTTTGCAAGCATATAGGTATTATTAGACAAAAGACAACTCCATATACACCACAAAAGAATGGTGTTGCAGAAAGGATGAACCAAAAAATCATGGAAAGAGCCAAAAGTATGCTTAGTGATGCATTGTTGGATAAATACTTTTGGGCAGAGGCTGTGTGTACTACTTGCTACTTGATAAACTGATCTCCTTGTAAGGCTCTTGATTCGACACCTTATGAAGTGTGGATAGGTAAGAAACCTTTTGTTTCACATTTAAGGGTTTTTGGTTGTGAGGCTTTTGTTCATGTGCCTCAGGAAAAGTGATCTAAGTTGGATCCAAAAGCTAAAACGTGTACATTCATTGGATATGGTGATAATGTGAAAGCTTATAAGCTTTGGAATCCACTAACCCACAAGATTATATTTTCTAGAGATGTTATTTTCAGGGAACTTAGAGTTATTTCTAAACCTAAGTAGCCAAAAGAAAAAGAAGAAAAGGTAAAGAAGGTGCACTTTGATTTAGAGCAGCAAGATGCACCTCAAGAAGAATAGAATGATGGATTGGTGGGTGAAAAAGAAGAAGATTTGAGTAGTTCTGATGAAGATGAGTCTGTTGTTATAGAAGAAGATGGTGTAGATGATCATGTAGACTCTTACTAAACCCTTGAGGAGATCCACAAGACAATAGAATCTAGTTGACAGGTATAGCCCACCAGATTTTTGTTGTGCATATGCTTTATTGAGTACTAACGATGAGCCTAGATCCTACAGGGAAGCTATTTCTATAGATGATAGTGAGTCTTGGCAATTAGCCATGCATGAGGAGATGATGGCTTTAGACTCTTAGAACACCTAAGATCTTGTTCATTTTCCCAAAGGAAGATATGCCATAGGACATAAGTTGGTCTTCAAGAATAAGTTTGGAGTAGACGGGTCATTGGAGAAGTACAAGGCTAGAATGATAGCCAAGGTCTACTCCCATAGAGAAGAAATTGATTTTGGTGAGATGTTCTCTCCTGTTGCTAAATTGACTTCTATTAGATTTCTCTTATCCCTTGTTGTAGCTTATAATTGGGAGATTGAGCAAATGGATGTTAAGACTGTATTCTTGCATGGAGATCTTGAAGAAGAAATTTATATGCAATAACCTACAAGTTTTGAGGTACAAGGAAAATAAAAATGGGTTTGCAGGTTAAAGAGATCTCTCTATGGTTTGAAACAGTCCCCCAGAATGTGGTATCAAAAGTTTGATTCATTTGTGTTGAAATTGGGTTTTGTTAGAAGCGAGAAGGATCATTGTATTTACATTCATTGTATTGATGATTCTATACTGGTTATTGCTTTGTATGTTGATGACATGTTATTTTTTTAGCAATACTAAGGGTATGATCAGTGAGCTTAAAGCCCAGTTTTCAGGTGCATTTGATATGAAGGATCTTGGAGTTGCTAGGTATATTCTGGGAATGGAGATCAGAAGAGACAAAGGTTACAGAAAGCTTTGGTTGTCACAAAGTAAGTATTTGAATACTATTTTGCAGAGGTTTAGTTTGTAGGACTGTAACCTAGTTAGAGTTCCTTTACCCATTGGTACTAAGCTTTCATTAGATATGTGTCCAATGAATAAGATGATTTTGAGGATACGTCTAATGTGCATATACTAGTGCTATAGGGAGTTTGATGTATGCAATGGTTTGTACTTGGCCATATATTGCCCAAGCAATAGGAGTTTTGAGCAGGTTTATGTCTAACCCTGGTAGATAGCATTGGAACTATACGAAGAGGGTGTTTAAATATCTTGCAGGTACTCCTGATCATTGTTTGGTTTATTCTGGTACTGATAGTGCTGATAAATATTTCGACATACAAGGTTTTGTTGATGCAGATTGGGCAGGTGACTTAGATAGTCGAAGATCCACTAGTGGCTATGTGTTTACTCTGTTTGGAGGTGCAGTGAGTTGGATGAGTAAGAGGCAGCCCACAGTTGCTTTGTCCACCATAGAAGTAAAGTATATGGCTGCTACTCATGTCTCTAAGGAGGCAATTTGGTTGAGGAGACTGTGTATAGCTCTTAGATTTGACTGCGGGATCATTTAGATTGGTTGTGATAGCTAGAGTGCTATCTATTTAGCTAAGAATCCCATGTATCATGCTCAGATTAAGCATGTTGATGTTTAGTATCACTTTGTTTGAGAGTTGGTTGCAAATGGAGAGAATGAATTGAATAAGATAGACACTCAGGAAAATGTTGTAGATTCATTGACCAAACCTATGAGCACAGAGAAGTTCGTGTAGTGCAGAGAGGCCATGGGCTTTGTTTCTAGTGCCCGATTATTTTTCATTTGATTTCCTATGGGTTGATTTACAATGTATAATGTCAAGTGAGAGAATGTTGGGATAAGGTGCCATTAACCTTGTAAATCCCATTATTGTATTATTCCATTTATTATTTGTAATTACCCATAAGCGATGTACATGTTTCACCGGTAGTGGTAAAAATTATTTAATGTCCATGATAATTATAGAGTTACTGTATGGTAAGTTCCAGAGTTATCGGTGGTAGTTACAGGATGTCATTTACTATGGTAAATGGTAATTGGTCAAAGTGGGGAGCACATGTGGAGGAATCACCTATTTTTAGTGTTATGATGTCTTCATAGATGCTATATGGTGTAAGAGATTCTATGACAATTGTAAGTTTTCATAAGAATCTATGACATTTATGATAGCATATGACACGTCATAAGATGCTGTAAGTGGCTATTTTTGGCCTCTAGGTGTTCAATCTTGCATGGGCATCTTTTGCCAAGTGTAGGATGCATGTATGACAACTTTTATGACCCCATAAGAGCCTATTTTTTGTCTATGGATCCCCAATGTTCTATTGTTGATTTTTGACAAGTGTTATGAGCTTGTAAGAAGTCATTGAATGTTGTATGGGTGAAGATTCCAAGATGGACACCCATCTTGAGGTTGTGTAAATTCTATATAAATCATGGCATAGTAAATGAGATGCATAATAGTTTACAGGCACCCAGGCTCTGTCGGAGTGAAGGTTGAAGGGCAGAGGAAGTGAATTTATTTGTAATCTCGTTTTGTGAAGATAATACAACTTGGCCTCTTTTCTTGGTGGAGTTTTTTACCCACAAGGGTTTTCTCTACGTTAAACACTTGTGTTATGTGTTTAATTCTGCTTCTGGTATATTTCTGTATTGTGGGTTTATATTCTGTGTTGTAATCTCCATCTCTAATACTCTGTTAAGATCATTAAATATTCATTTGAATCAGATTTCCATTGAGTAGTTGTGCTTTCATTTCTAACAACATTGTTTCAAGCTTGGTGCATAGTTTTCCTATTTGGGTGACTTTTTTGTTGTCTACATCTTCTTTTCTCTCATTTGGAGGGAAGGTTTTTCCCACAAGGTTTTCTTCCTTTCTCCATTTTATGAGAGATTGCATTGTACTTGGGTACCTCATTAGGCCTAGTTGTTGGGACCCAATTTTTACTTTTATGCCCACCTATGTTATGCTTAAAGGGAGTGTTAGTGTATATTTTATCTCTTGCATCTCATGCACATGGGTAAAATACACTTGGTGTTAATCCTACTTAGGTATCTACATAGGAATCCTAATTTGTATGAGTTAGCTCACCACTTGTGAGTTTTGTAGAAGTTAACTCACCATCACTTCTTGTTAGTGGGAGTTGACTCCAATATTCTTGGTTTGTTGTTTCTTCCAAGAATCCTATATGTACGCCATTTCATAGGTTAATACATGGCTGCATTAAATCCATTTCAATGTGAACATTTTGGTTGCATTATGCTGTGTTTCCTAACTCATGCAAGGCATATGATTGCTTATCTTTCACTCCCAGTTCCAATTCCAGTATTCTATCAGATGATCTTGGTTTTGACAATCTTGTATTGGATTTGTGATACATTGAGCAGATGTTTGAAGTGTGGGGTTTTCTCCCAAAAGGGTTTTCCCCATGTATATCTAGTGTTATGGTATATTTGTTTATTGCTGATTTTATGTTTAAATGTTGTGTATCTTCTTGCTTTCATTTGGGTTGTGTGATGGAGGGAAACAAAATAAAAATAAATATTTTATTTTTAGACTTCAGTACTTAAGTGCCTCAAACAGTAAAGTTTTAAAAAAACAATTTAACAGTTATTTTAGGTATCATTAAATGCTAGCAATTAAGTTAGGTCTACTATTTAAAATAAAATGAAATTTATTTATTTCTAACTAATTTTTTAACATTAAAAAAAAAAATCAGTGCTCTTAAAATCTCCACACAATTTCATCCTTCACAACTAGGAGAATCACCTATTCCCATCACTAGAGCATGTGAACACCAAAAACAATATTAAATTTTTTTTTTTCATTTGAAAATATTGCCACCCATTAAACGGCCAACTTGAGACTTTTAATAGAAAATTCACTATGGCCTCAATTTTCATATGAGAGACTCAAAATTTGGATTGGAGGTAATTTGAAATTAGCAAAACTTGCTTGGCAACCAAATTTCAATTTTCAAAATTTTGACTTGAACAGCAATACCACGAGCATAACATTCCAAGGCCCCAAAAAGTGACTGTAGTATCAAATTTAAAGAGGGTGTCAAAATAATAACAGAACAAAATTAAAACCAACACAAATAATGATAATTGACCATATTAATTTATCCTTCCTTATAAAAAATATTATTAAAATAAAACGAATTACTAAAATCTTTCACGTTATTATTAATTTTCTCAACCATGTATTCACATTTGTCTTTAAAAGCCTAAATTATTTATACAAACTATTTACCCGTTTCTCAAACTCATTATTCAGTTTAAATTGTTCCCCTTCATTGAAAAAAAAAATTCGAATAGAGCATCTGCATGTCAAACTTTACGAGGATTAAATAAATGTGAGGAAACAGCATCTCAATAACATGCAAACCACGTTTGTGCAACGCTAAAGTTTAAGCATGAGAGTTCATTTCGTAGCCGTGATTTTGAGAGTTTTTCAACTGCTGTTTGACATTGACGATATGAACGGTGGAATTCGAACTCGTGGTTATGCACAGCTACGAAAGCACTCCAGAAATAAACAACACACAAAGTAGAACACAGAGACAGATATTTAACGTGGTTCGCCAATGTGGCTATGTCCACAGGAAAGCAGGGCAATAATCTTCTTATTATTTGCAGCATCATACATATGATCTTTCCCTCATATATATACAATTCTCTTCAAGAGAAGGTGAAGAGACAAACAGGGAATATGAATTGAATAGTCGGACTTCACATCCAACAATCTCCCACTTGAAGTTCGATTCATGCTGCAACTTCACATCTGAACAACCTCCCACTTGAAGTTCAATTTTCATGGCATATTGTACATCCAGGAGCTCCCACTGCATGAGAAATGTCTGGATGAATGCAAACCTGGAATGAGTGCATACAATGCGTCACTTCTTTAACATTCCAGAAATAAAGCACCATCACAAGTGATCAAGGGATACCAGAAATGTCCAAATGAATGCAAACCTGGAATGAGCGCATACAATGCGTCGCTTCGTTAACATTCCAGAAATAAGCAACATCCACAATGATATGCAAAACCTGCAAACCAAACCCCTGTAGCATGTCCTCCTACACACACCTCTCGGCCATTTTGGGAAACATAGATTCTCAAGCTCCCAGCAATCTTTGCAACAAACCTTGTAAACCCTGTCCAACCTGCTCTCCCTGGATCTCACTGCTCTGATACCAATTGTTAAAAAAATTAGATAAATAAACAACACACAAAGTAGAACACAGAGACAGATATTTAACGTGGTTCGCCAATGTAGCTACGTCCACAGGAAAGCAGGGCAATAATCTTCTTATTATTTGCAGAATCATACATATGATCTTTCCCTCGTATATATACAATTCTCTTCAAGAGAAGGTGAAGAGACAAACAGGGAATATGAATTGAACAGTCGGACTTCACATCCAACATCAACTACTTTTGACTCAATTTTCACACAAATTCATTTTAATAAACATCAACAGTTGACAATTGAATTCTACTGCATCGTTTTTGAGTTGATTGTTTTTTTCTCATAATCATGATTCAATTCATCTTTCATAAAGATGAACAGTTCAGAATTCAATCCTGACAAAAATATCGTAATCTAATAGAAGAAAAAATACCTCCTAGTTATGATGACCCCTAAATTGTCTGGCACACAATTGAAAAAAACACAAATGGAGCTTATTAAGCGTGATTAGAACCAGACAAACAGTGAAAAGTATAAAAGCTTATTCAGACACCATACAATAAAAATTCTGTATGTCCGAAATGGCGACACGCTTAATATTACAGTTTATAACAATGCCACGCACAATGCCACCATCCACTGGTAAATATAGCTCTTGTAGACTGTCAATTCCATTTATGATTCACTACTCACTAACAAGAATTTGATTTTCAGGCATGGAGTGAGACAGATTTGCACAGCGTGGGCCGATGGACCCGTGTACGTTACACAGTGCCCCATCCAACCAGGGGGGAAATTTACATACACATTCACCATTATTGGACAGGAAGGAACATTGTGGTGGCATGCCCATGTCTCATGGCTCCGTGCAACAGTTCATGGAGCAATGGTCATCTACCCAAAGAATGGCAGCTCTTATTCGTTTACCCAACCCCATGCTGAGATTCCTATAGTGCTAGGTAATGGAAAGTAGAACCTTTTACAAGATATGAGCTAGCTTAGATGAGTATCTTCCTCTTTCTTAGGATTAAGATCAACTAGTTCTAGAAAATTATCACATTTTTTTTGTTCCAGTACAATTTGGATTATGCCCTACAACAAACAGTTGTTGCAGAAAAGGGAAGGACAACAACACATTAAAGTTTTAACTAGTGTTTGCATATTTGCTTTTAACTTATTTTTTTTTTAAAGAAAGCTCGTAGTTTTATAGGAGAACTGGCAATTATTTCTAATTTTAGGAAATTTAAATAGAGTAGGTTTTGAACAGTTGACCTCTCACTAATAAGTCATTCAGTATAATTTAATTTATCTAACTAGTTCCATTTTTCACATTTTATTAGTTAGACTTATCTTTTAAATTTGGTTAAGGATATTTTGAATTTAGTAGTGATTTAAGATTTTTAACTTTAAAAAGTTAAGTTAAAATTTAATAGATTCTTAATACAATTAATTGTGATATTTTTAATATGATTATTTGTTGAATATTTAGAAAACATAATTTTTGAGATGTGAAAATATTTATAAATAAATTTTTGAATTAAACTGTGTATCTTTCTTCATCATCAAGAAGAGGAGAATTGTGATCTGAAACATCGATGAAAATCAAGAAGAGGAGAATAGTGATCCAAAACATCAATAAAAACAAATACACAGTTTAATCCAAAAACACTCTTAATGGAAAACTCATGCCTACTATTTCTTAAGATTGTCATTTTTGTATATTTTTATTTGAATATTAAATTTTAATTGGTTATGAAAGGTATGGTTATCAAATATGGCCTTATAATATTTGATTTTGTTCCTTTTTTTAATTGCAAGAGATGCATTTTAAATTATAATTGTGTTAACTTTTTCCTCTTATGTTGATATTTTTCAAAAATGCTTAACTTATTTTTTAAATCATATCTTGAATGGCTATGTTTCCTTTTTCTAATTGTAATGGTGAAATTTGCATACTTGGATACCAATTCCCATTTATCTTTAGGTCCAATTCCCTAATTCTTCACCCTTCTCTTTTTATACATCATCATGAATTTGATCTTATCTCATGTGTTTTCACACATATTCTGATAGCCATGGCATTTATTATGTCTTCCATGTCTTAAAATTCATTATGTACATGAAAATGGTTATTCCCTATCCTAGGCCAATCCTACAAGTATGGGATAGATCACGCACCCATAGAACTAACCCTTGAGTTTTAAAAATTGAAATTCACATTTAGCTGACTCCTACCTATGAGCTGACTTGGTACATGTTTTCTTGGGATTATTACTATATAGTGGTATTAAAAAACATTCATTTATATGTTAAATTCACATCCTACAAATATCAAGCATTCATTAATCAATCATTTGCATACAAGGAACATTTATTACAGAAACACATTAATTGATGCACTAAAAGTAAAATCATTTACTTTAGAATCATCATCTAGGACATTTGCATGCTTGTCTTCTATTTGTCAATTCTTATCATGATCGTAAAGTCGGCCTCTCTAGGGGTTGACCTCGGAGAACTTGCCCCTACTAATCAACATCCTCTTTAAGGTATTTTTAATACTCTCACTCCTTGAGTAAGAAGTAGAGATTCCAACAAATTAGAGAACAAAAGTGTAGAATCAATAGGATGAAGTCTGTGAGCTAAAGGATAGATCCACATTTGGAGAATCAACTCAAATTCACAAATTTGATATAAACACAACAACAAATCAGTATAAAATTTGAAATAGTGAGCACACCCAAATTTTCTTATATATATATATATATATATATATATATATATATATATATATATATATATATATATATATATATATATATCAAAACAATTTAAATCTATACATCATAAAAATTGTTCATCTCCATCATTCTCAAAGTCCAATACCTTTATTCCTTTGACATCTAATTTCAAGCTTAATATTTAATATTATAATACTATGACTAGGTATAACTGCTTTAGAAAATATTTCTCTTATTTTTTTTCCCTTACATATGTCAAATTAACTTTAAATAAATTTCTATGAAAATGGTAATCTAAAATATTTAATGCTTTTAGTTGTACGTAGCATTACTTATCTGTAAAGCGGGAGTGATTTTGAATATGGAAAGTGCTTCTGATTCATAGTTTTCCATCTTTTAGACTTTTCCCTTGTGCCTTCACACTGGATTCTCCTTGCATTATGTAATGACTCAAATTAATTGATTAAAATAATCAAATTGAACATGGGAGTGGTGGAACAGTGATCCCATAGAAGTCGAAGCTAAAGCAGATCTGAGTGGAGGTGCGCGGAATGTTTCAGATGCTTTCACTATAAATGGACAGCCAGGAGACCTCTATAATTGCTCAAAGTCAGGTACCAATTTTCTTTTGGTTGGAAAAGTTGTTGGGTAGAACCAATCAATTTTGAGTGGTTTGGTAGCCTATTAGTAAGACTCAATAGATTAAAATAAATAATTCTACGCAGTCAAATCCAGAAATGGCAACTGTGAACACAAGCAAGGCACACTCAATTTCATTTCTCACTAGACAAAATCAAGACTAGAAAGTAGTTGAGTGATGAAATTTTATGTATACAGGAACAACAAATTTCTCTGTAGAATAGGGACAAACCTACCTTCTTCGTATCGTCAATGCTGCAGTCAATAATCACCTCTTTTTCAAGATTGCATGACACAATCTCACAGTGGTAGCCATGGATGCCTCCTACACAAAGCCATACACAACAGACGTACTGATGCTAGCATTTGTTTAGACTACAGATGTTCTTCTCATAGCCAATCAATGACAAGCCAAATACTACATTGCCTCCAAAGTATACACTACTCAAGCTGAAACAAATATTTTTAACACCACAACAACAGCCATTTTAAGCTATGTGGGCTCTAACTCATCTGCCACTCCAATCTTTCCAGAGCTTCCAGTATACAACAACACTGCAACTGTGACCATATTTAGCCAAGCCTTACGAAGCCTGGCTTCAGAGTAGCATCCGGTGGACATTCCCCAAACCATAGCCTCATAACCGTAGCCACCAGCGAGACCTGTAGCGGTCCTAACAATACTAGAGTGATTGCCAGTATGGACAACATATCTTTTGTGTTGCCAGATGTTGCCATTCTACAAGCTTATTACAACAACAGTAATAATGGAGTGTATACCACCGACTTTCCTTCATATCCACCAGTTTTGTTTAATTATACCAGTGATGTGCCCAAAACTCTCTGGGCGACAATTTCTGGCACAAGAGTGAAAGTCATTGATTATAATGCCACAGTTCAGGTGGTCTTCTAGGGAACCAGTATCTTCCAAGAAGACAACCATCCAATGCATATTCATAGTTATGACTTTTATGTGGTGGGAGAGAGTTTTGGTAATTACGATAATGTAACAGATCCCCTCTCTTTCAATCTGGTTGATCTACCACAACGAAATACTGTGGGAACTCCTGTCAATGGATGGACTGATATCAGATTCAAAGCTAACAATCCAGGTAATAAACAGAGTGACAGTTCTCTCATGATTCTAGTGATGATTGAAATTGAAATTTGAAAAATATATATGCAGGACTAAAGGATTGTTCCATTTGTGTAGGTGTTTGGTTCGTACATTGTCACTTTGATGATCATGTAACATGGGGGTTGAGCATGGTGTTTCTAGTAAAGAACGGTCCTAGTAATTTTGAAAGCTTGATTTCTCCTCCTTCGGACCTCCCCGAATGCTAGAACAAGTTACAGCGTCAGAAATTTAATTTTGATGGTTTTTCCATACCGTACCATGCATTTTATTTAGAGACAATGTGTTAAGGACATGTGGAATTATTTCTCGTTTGTATGTGGTGTGAATTAGTCCATCCTAAGGATTTAGGAGTGACATTTAGTAATAAAGAGAAGGATAAAGCTTATCCTTATCTTTGTTTAAATCTATCATCTGATGAAGAGTATTTTGTTTGTGTTTTCTAAGTTAATAAAAAATAAATTTATTTTATTTTTAATCACTTTGAGAATCTTATGGTATGAGTAGTATTTATTAGGGGAGTAATGAATTATTCAAAGCCTACTTTCATATATAGAATAATTTGTATTTTCTATTGGAAAAAATTATCTTGATTGAGCTTAATTTAAGGTGTTTGTTTTTGTTTTTATTTATTTTTTATTATATGAATAAGTGTTTTATATTACTTTACATAAAAAGATTAATATTACACATATTTAGAAAAAAATTGGTGAAAATTTTATATTTTGAAGTCCATAGAAGATATAATTTTAACCCATAAATCTAAAGAGACAAGAGACAAGACTAGTAAGTAGCAAGAGCTAAGCCACTAGCAAGTGGTGGATCATGACCATTTAGTTTCCCCAAACATTAAGGAGGTCTAGGTTATCTAGGATAGACTCCTAGCTAGTAATCACACCCTCTTCATTTTCTTTTGGTTGGAAAATGAACCTTATTTTGGAAGGAAATTGTCATGTTAAGAAAGCTATCTTTTGGTTGAAAATGATTAATTGGCATGCTAGAGCCATCTTTTATATATGATGTTATTGATGCAAAAGCTACGGCATTACACATAGAATCTATTCTTAACAAATCTATCAACATGATCAATGACTTGGCCTTCTCTAGTTTTTAAATTGAACACTATGATCCTTTAGATTCTTCTTCTACATATGTAGTTCTTATGCTGTCGTTGGATCTTTCAATAGTGCTCTCTTGGCCTTAGTAACATTTAATTATTGGTGTCTTCCTCCACACTTGAAATAGCTTCCATGAAAAGATCTCCTACCACTCCTACCATATATTCCCCTATCTCTTTAGTATCCATTTGTTCTATCATTGTGATATGAGCTACTATTCTGTACTATTGTCATAAGAATTACTTCTTCCTCCTTCATTGCAACATGAGTTTCCATCAATGCAGTATGTGTTGTTACTCTTACTTGCTTCTACATCATCATATTAAGATCTTATTTTTTTGAATCTTCCTCATCTTCCTCTTTGTTGGTTCTATCTATTCTCAAATATTTTATTGAGTTACTCTTCTACCTTCATCGCAAACTTAAATGCTTCTTCTATTGTTGTTAGTCTCACCAAGATTAGTTCTTTATGAATACTTCATGTCAGTCCATTGATGTATCTTGCAACCTTCTCTTTGCTTGCTTCACTATGTTTGTTCCTAATAATCATCTTATAGAATTATTTAGTATATTCATTCATAGTCTTATCCTTCTACTTGAGATTTTATAATTTCTTCAAAAATTCTACCTCATAGTTAATAGGTATGAATTGATTTTTCATATTTATTACCATCCTATCGCATTTTGTTATGTTTTCTTTTCTCCTATTTATTTGATATTGCACTTCTTTTCACCAAACAAGAGCATGTCCTTTTAGTTTAGTCTTAGGAAACCTAACCCTTTAAGGATCTACATTATTTCCATATTCAGAATATTCTTCTAAACCATTTATCCAATCAATCAACTTCTTAGGATTCAAATCACTAGGATAAGTATAAATTTTATTCTAGGTCTCTTACCAATTTTAGAAATACCCTCCAAGATCTTTACCTATTTTCTATTTCTTCCTCTTATAAATCTTATACATCTTCTCCAATAGTTTGAGTATTTTCTCCTCTTTCACCTTCTTCTTCATCAATATCATCATTTCTAAGGTTTAAACCTATTTTCTCATCTTCTTCTATGGCATCCAATCAAATCTTCATTATCTCCATAATTTCAAGCATTTTTTCATCTATCCAACAACACTAACCACACCTTGTCCTCTTTTCAAAGGTGTCTTTTCTTCTAATCCAATGCAAACTACCTCAAAGTCAGTGGTGTGTTGACAATTAGTCCTACAATTTGCCTCACAATCAGTGCTATGTTTACAAGCTTCTTATAGATGACCTTAGTATAGTAATCTAGTTACAAGCACAACTTTTAGGATTCCAAATGTTTCACTCTAATACTAGGTGATGCAGTCATGGATGTAGCATGTAATGAAGATTATCCAACAATGTACCCTAATGAACAAACACACAATAGAACTCAATGAAATAGAAACATTATTCATATTGATTCATAGTCATTAAACGATTACAATCTACCACAAAGCCCTACAAAATGAGGTCTTAGCCTTCAAGATACATATAGACACAACTATTTGCAAATATAGAATTCAAATGATGTTACATTACAACACTATCTCAATTATCCATGAATTTAGAGCTAAGGATTAAACCAACTAAATTCAAGTAATTAGGATTGATTCTTATATAGTATCTTCTATCCATTAGAGTAGTTCTTGTTGTTTGTATGGAGATGCAAAGCTTGTAGCCAAGTGTAATGGGTAGAGAGAACCTTTTGGAATGAATGCACTGATGATAGTCTAATGAACCTTGATGTGGTTCATACCATAAGCTCTGCTAGGTACAATGAAAATAAAAATGTGTTTCCTTTCTTTTGAGTTCTTTGGGAAGGTGACAAAATCTTGAAAGAATGGCATTGGATGTTATCCTATTATGCCTAGTAGTAAGTCTATAACTAACATATGAAGGTTTGTAGTGATCATAATCTCCTAAAATTCTAATGAGACATTAAGGGCTCTTAGTAGAACAAATGCTCCAAACTGTGGTGTGAAATATGCACATGTGATAAAATACAAGAGGATCTAAAGTGCCTGGATGATGAATGGAATGTTATTGAAAACTTGTAAAAAAAACAAAGTGAAATAAAATATTTTTGGCTGACGAAGGATTGCTCTTACACCTTGGGATGCTCCTACATCATCTATAAATCAAATTTGGTCATGGAAACATATACCTATTGAAGAACCAAGTTACAATCAATAGCTACGATTTGATTGTCTGAAATTTAAAATAAATGCCACATATTTATACTGCAAATGTATAGTTTACTTGGATTTTTTATCATATTACAACTTTCTAGTTAGTATGATTATAGGGACATTTAATATATGATGAGCATATCAAATAACTTTGTTAACAATTTTTCTCTACAACCCAAATTGGTAGAGATGGAGTACATTCAGTACATTTTAGATGAGAAAGTTTTTAACATTTGCCTGATATCTTGTTTGCATAGTTGGAGTGTTTGAAGGATTCAATTATGATGCATGTTTATAACAGAGAAAAAAGAATTCAGCTAATCATTCATTTGCATTGCAGAAGGTTGCATGAGAGATAAGATGTTTCATTTCACTACAATGATTATTCATTTTACAAATGAGATACACAAAAGAAATAAACATTGCATTGAATGAAAACATGATAGATCAAATGTCCCACACAAGCCATGGGAATAGATGAACTAGTACAAATATAGGAAGTATACTATGTATTTGGAAATAAGAAAGGGAAGGATCATAGCCATCATTGCCTGATTAGTGCCTTTGGTTTTTAAGATTGCTTTTTGTCCTAGCCCTTGATCTTCATAAGAACCTGTAGGATTTGAAGAGATTTGTTAGAGCTCTAGTTATGAGATCCCTATGTACCTATCGATAGAGGCATAATACATTGCCTATAGTGCACTAACTTACATACAAATCATTCACATGCAAGAGAAACTGAAAGAGAAACAATCATTGAGCTTCACTGATTTTATGTAACATGTTTGTTTCCTGTGTAGGTATAGGGGTCATCATGATACTGTTTGAAGACCATTTCAGCATGTGGTGTAAAGTAGGCTCCCACAAGGGTTGAGCCCAGCATGTGACCCCTGAGTCTCAAGGGGAATGGAATAGGAGTTCGTGTTCTTATTGTTCAAATAGAATACATTCAACTAAAGGAATGCTACCTCAAGTCAGTGCATGAGCCTCAAGCTCAATACCTATCTTTGACTATTAGTTCAAAGGGATTTGAAATAAGAGCCATCAATGAGCATCGAACTCTTTTACAAGGTTGCCCAATGAGGTATGAAACTAAGTACAAGTATGACCTACATTAAAATATCCATTGCTATTGTTTGCTATCACCATATCATTGTATTCTCCTTTGTATGCATTCAAATCATGATATTGGAACAGTAAACCAACAGCCAATCAGAGATAGTAATGATAAAGACAACTCATAATGCCATCAGTTAGAGGATGCAAGACTCGTGGAATAAGAAGTATAGGTGCAATGATTTTTAAGAATGGAGCAGTGGACTTGAAAAACTTTATAAAATTCCAAATGCATGGTTATATGAACAATAGTATATCAAGTAAAAATTACACTATGCATCAGAAGATACTAAATAGGAACAACATATATCTTGACCCATTCTGTTTCTTTCCAAGTGTAGAGTTTACAAATGTAAAATGTAGTCATCAAGAAGCTACAGGAGATGCAAAAGGAGATGAAGTATTTTAACATTTCAAAATGTATTTGGAACAGAAAACTCCATTTTTATGATGGATAATAGTGCCAGAACAATCATATCTTTAATGAGGATAGTCATAACAATAACAAGTGATAGTCCTACTTGAATTGAGTGAACAGTGCAAGATACATAGACATCATATGCCATGAATAGTCAACATTTGAAGACAGCCACAATGTTTTCATCCAGGTGATATGAACATTCAACCAAGATCCATAAAGATAAAGTTTCAAGAAATGCATACTCAAATATATCCATGCTATATAGTGCTATAGAAGAGTTACAACAATTCAAAATGATATGCATATGAACACATTTGAGGTGGTACAGTAAATGGAACAGTGAGAGAGCATCACATATCACAGGTTGAATGGGATCATTCCAAATGTATACAAGATGGATAAACCCATCAGCAAGTGGAGCACAAGTGTATAACTATATCAATTGAACAACATCAAAATACACTTTACCAAAATAGCAGTAAGGATGAAGTGTTAGTAGTCATGTCTATCTACAAGAAGTACATAGTAGGAGCAACAGAGAATGAGATTGTAATATTCCTCTAATGTTTGTCATATCTCATGGTATTTTTGCAAACAGAACATAGTGATAATGCCAAGAGTATTACATCTAAACAAATCTCTGAGTTTCATTATGCCATAACGAGGGGGTCTCATAACCCAAGAACTTGCCTATCTAGAGTATGAAGTTTGCACTTTCTTTCATGAGACAAGGTCAGATCATGCTTTCTGTATACAGAGTAAAAGGAAAATAATAGGAAGATAAGTTCAAGTTGAGGGTTTGATATTCAGAAAATAATTGAGAAGACCCAGACAATGGCCGCAAACAACAATAGGGAAAAAATGAACATCTTTTCCTCATAATATAGTCAATCCATTAGGGTTTTAAGTAATTTCATACAGAAATGGAAGGAAAGTATAAGTTTCAAGAATCATTTCATCTTAAAGATGCTTAGAAATGTCGACAATGACTGCAACCTATGAACATACAACACTTTCACAGTTTTTTACCAAGATATAAAAGAAGAAAGTTGCAGATACAGTGAAATGAAGTGATGCAGGAGCATCCCTGGTTCAAGAGTAATCTTGCATCAACGAAAAACATTTGCATTTTAGTTTGTTTGCATTTTAGTTCTTTCATTTTCTAGTTTAGTTCAGGTAGTTTAGTCAGTAGTAGTTCTCAACTTGTGGTCCAGTTTTGGCATTTCACACCTTGTGGATCTGGACTTAGTATCTACATTCATTCATCTACATCATATCAAGAATTCAAAAAATTTGGATCAGTTACTGGAAAGATATCGCTATCAAAAGTTGATTGTTCTTCTTAGAGCAAAACATTCTAACAATTCTTGATAACTAGCTGAAGGAGAAGGCTTGCAGATCATTCCTTGACTTGCGGATCTCATTGGCATAGCATTCAATGTTCTTTGGTTCATGGCTGACCTTCTCCAAGGGTCCCCATGTTGTTCCTTTCATTTGAGGAAGTGTTCTATGCATTTAGGTCCGACCTATCTGTGAATACATTACAACTCTTCATTAGAGTTTGTGATCTTCCTTGGCTGACGTGGATGAATCTATTAGTCTAGAAATGATATATAAAGATGTAATAGATTCTTAGAAAAGTAGTTAGAAATTGATTCATATTCTATAGTTTAGTTTTGTGTGAATGAGCTTCAAAGCCTTATCTTACGCATGTATGTAATCAGGCCTGTGAGCCCTAATTGTAAGCCCGCATGTTGCCGGCAAATCTCTATTTTGAATTCTTTGATATACTGAATAATTGAATTTGTTTGTTCCATTTCTTTGAGTTTTTTCCATTGTGTTTAGTCTTACTACACGGGCTGGACAGTTCATTCTATGAACCCTCTTACCGTGACTACACCAAGTGGTATCAGAGTGAAAGTTTGAATCTTGGAAAGTGAAAGTTCAATTCTTAGGAGCAAATTAGTGAAGGGGATTCCGTAAGATCTTGTTGTAAGCAGATCACCGATTTGAGGTAGGTTACTTGTGCGCAACCGATCGTCGATTGAGAGGTAGTTGCCACTGAACCTGAGGTAGTTTACACTTGATCCTAGGAAGAATGCCGCTGTAAAGAGTTCCTCCTGTTGGTACAATGGCTAATAGAATGGATGAGATGATGGAATTGATGAGAATAATGTGAATTCATTTGGATGTTGTTGAAGAAGATAGGGGAAGAGGATTGATGCTGAGACCTAATGTTGAAAGTGATGATGATGAAGAATTGCAATCTGTTGAACACACTAGGAAAACCCTAGGAGGTGATGAAGAAGAAGAATCAGATCGGATAAAGATGTTGTGAGCTATTTCAAAGATTGGAAAGAGACCTAGAGTTGATGTTCTGAACTATACTGGTAATTTGAATCTTGAAAAGTTCATTGATTGGATAAATGACATGGAAGAATACTTTGAATATGAGGAGATTGAAGATTTAGAAAAGGTGAAATTTGCAAAGACAAAGTTGAAAGGAAATGCTGCTATATGGTGGAAAGAAGTTTAGTTGGAAAGAAATAGAAGAGGAAAAGAAAATATTACAAAGTGGGACCAGATGGTGACAAAGTTGAAGAATCAGTTCATACCTGTTGACTATGAGTTAGAGTTGTTGAAAAGACTGCAAAACCTAAGACAAAAGGAGAAATCTGTGAAAGAGTATACTGAAGAATTTCATAAGATGATTATAAGGACAGGACATAGTGAAGCAAGCAAGGAGAAAGTGGCTAGATATATCAATGGACTGAGGTTGAACATTGAAGAAGAACTAAGTTTGGTAAGGATGACATATTTGGAGGAAGCATATCAATTTTCCCTGAAAGTTGAAGAGAAGCTAAATAAGAGGCATGATCAAAGATAGAGAGGCAGAGGAGGTTATTTTCAGAGAGGTACAACATTTTCTAGATATGATAGATCATTTGTGGAGCATAACAAATTTGACAGCCCATTTAAGAAGGATGACAGAGATAACAATGCTTACTAGAGAGATGATAGAAATTTTTACCGAAGAGGATACCCTACTGTATATTAGAATGAAGGATACAGAAGAGAAGGAAGAGGATTTGATAAGAGGACATTTAGAGGTACTTGTTTCAAGTGTGGAGGTGAAGGACATAGAGCATGTTGGTATTTTTCCCAGACTGGACGCTTGTTCCCAGTCACCCCTACAAAGTGGCCATCAATGATCAATAGGATTCCCGGGCCAGGGGCCAACAATATAGGAGATAGACTCTATAAATATATCCTCTTCTACTTTAGGCTCTACAGAACCAAGGGGGGTATTCCCTACTCAACATCCATGAAATATAACTATGCAAAGACTAGGATGCTGACACAAAGTAGATAAATCCTCTATTATGCAGACCAAAACTGTGAGATAAGTGCAAAGGGGCTAGCTTTGGGCCTATATTCAGTTGTAAACAGAGGATTTCGGTCCTAAACTACTTCTAATGTCCTAAAGGTTTGTATATGAAGTTTGAGTTTGTTTTGTATTTGGATACAAAACTAGGACTTTGGGTTACAACATAGATACTAGACCAGATCGGTGCCTATCCAGGGCTCGGAGTCAGTAGACATATATATGTGAATGTTTACTATAGAACTAAGACAGTAATCAGATTTCAAGGGGTTTCTAAAATGTTTGCCTTATAGACAATACCCAAGAGAGAGTATTTAGTTATTTCTGCTTAAAAACATCCTCACTGCAATGTATTATTCTCAACACTTAATCCAAAACATTCAATCTACTCCTTGAGCAGAAGTAAGAGACTAAGTATTCAATATAGAAAACCTATATTCTAGAATCTATAACACCCCTTAGATGTTCAGAGTTAGATGAAAAACACATTCAGTCTGGGGACAAATAACAAAACACACGCAATGAAGCATTACTCATTTAATCAGCATGAAATTGATAATTCTATGCATAATACACACAACATACAATTCATAAACTCGCAAGACAACTGAGACATAGTCACCAGAAAGTTGTATTCCTATTGCAGCACCAAGCTTTGTCCAGTTTCCAACAACCAATGAGTAACACAGTTTGGTTTTTTATACCAAGACTGCGTACCCAGCAAAATTAATTACATGACAAGGTCAAAATTTCTGCCAGATACACTGCCTTAGGAATGGCACTCAAAATAATAAATGTAGCAGCAAGGAACACAACAGGAAGAAGCAAGAGAATGGCAAGGAGTAGTTGAGCTCGAGCCTTGTGTTGCCACTAAAAGACTCTCCATCATAAACCTATTACTTGGCCATTCGACCATCGGCCCATGCCTGTCTGTAATCTTGCCATTAATGGCTCAACCACCCGCGGGATGCAACAGCAGATGCATTTGGAGATTTTCTTGCTCAAAAATGGTCACAAATACAACGAGTAAACCATCACTGAAAATTCAAAACCTGACCATTGATCAAAAACCTATGGCTGAGATCTATGGTCTCAAAACATGTATGAAAAGTCACCAGCTAATGATATCATGCCATGTAGGCACCTTGACCTTCCATCGCTGACCTTTTCTCCCTTTATTTTGCCTTTATCACTTTTGTATATGTAAATCCAAATGCATATACAACATACAAGGCGGACGTCAAAAGTCATAGAATAAACTGGAATTCAGTTCAAGTCTGGCTTGTATCTCCATCCTGCATCCATCACTTTGTATATTACACATATACAAGCGCAAAACACATACAAGGCAGACTCCATTGCATTTATCCATCGGATCTGAAAAACTTTCAAATCCGACCTTGTATCTTCATGAGTTTGCATATCGGCACATATACAAGTGCAGATATACAAGCCATGGTTGCCAAATATTTCTTCTACTAGATTGGAACACTTCTTGGAATCCGGCTTGTATCCCATCATTGTACATTGGGTTGTATCTTGACATATGCAAATGTTTATACAAGTCATGGACCCCAAATAATTATATAGCAGCCTAAAATCTTCATCGGGTCCAGAATGTATCTCCTCAATCTATATTTTGTTTATATGCATAATATACAAACACAAACATACAAGCAGGGAATCTTTTTAGAATATGCGATGAATGCATATTTCCCTTGTATGCCGAACATGTACAAACCCACTTGCATATCCACTGCACTGTTCACTTTGCATGTCACTGGCCTTTGCATATTTTTCAATGTACATTTCCTTTGAGTGTCAAATATACAAGAAGGAATCTTCCACGAAATATACCTACAATGTATCTTTTCTTTGTATCTAACCATTGTATGTCTGAACATACAAATCAAATATACGTGCAACTCAATATGTAGGCAGCGAATATTCCCAGAATCTTCAATGTATATTCTGCCCTTGTACATTTTTCTTTTGAGCCCAATATGCATTTGGAAATGCATACAATTGAATTTCTTTATCATTTTTGGAAGCCGATAGGGATTTCACAAGCCCGCCAACAAACATTTTGCACTTTGCACATACAAGACTTAATATTTTTCTCAGTTGCAACAGGAAAAAGTGGTAAAACACAGCATGGAGCCAGTTAACCTAATAACACTAAAGCACAAGGATGAAACTTGTTAACCAGGAACCCACCATAGAAGGTCATCATCAGGATAGAAGAAGAAATGCAAGACCCTATGATTCAAAACTTTTAGGGTTTGAATGGGAAAATTTGCAAATGTTCAAACTTAAAACCCTAAACATGAATGAGTACCAATAGGCTTCGATTGGGGATGTGCAGGTGCAAGACTGCAGTAAGGATCAAACTACTCTGGGGTAGACCAGACAAAGCAGAAAACTCAGAACACGACCGACTATACAAGGCATGTGCAAAATATTTACAACTAGTTTACAATGTGCACAGAAGGTACTCATTTATATGAAAAAATCTTTAAGGAATTTACCGTGCAATGGTAATTCCAGTAGTTCACCATTTAGGGCTTGGAGAAAGTAAGAATCATTCTCATAGATATTGCCAATTTGATATGGGCCAGTCCATAAGGGCTCAAATTTACCGTGCTTACCCTTATCCTGGCCTCTTGCATTCCACATAAGGACCAAGTCACCTATATGAAACTTCCTCTTTGTAGCCCTTTTATCAAATAGATATTTCACTCTTTGCTATTTCTTGATGTTTGTTTTCTGTGCTTCTCTTCTGATTTCATCTAATGCAACCAACTGATTTATTCTTTCAGTCATTGGGTCTCCAATTTCCTCATCGTTCCCTTGGATGAATTTATAAACTAGCAGAATGTTATTCATAGGCAATCTAGCTGCTACACCATATACTAATTCAAAAGGTGACCTCCCAGTTGCTCTTTTCACTGTCACCTTATCAACCCATAATGCCAACTTCAACTTTGAATCCCAAGACCTCTTGTTTTTATCTATCACCCTTTTGATGATTTTCATGAGACTTTTGTTGCTTGACTCTGCTTGACCATTCCCTTGTGGGTGGTATGGTGATGTATGAAACAAATCAATTCCATAAGTATTGCAAAAATCAATAAACTCACCAGACCTAAAGCACATTGCATTATCCATGACTAATTTGGTTGGTACTCCAAATCTGATAATAATATTTTCCAGAACAAAATCCATCACCACTTTGCTTGTAGCTTTTTTAGTTGGAACAATCTCAATCCATTTGGTGAAATAATCAGCGGAAACCAGAATCCAACCATGTTCTCCACTTGATTTCTCTGAGATTTCCCCTATAAAATCAATTCCCCATTGCTGGAATGGAGCTTCTACAGTTATAGTCCTAAGGGGTAATGTACCCTCATATCTTAGCTTTCCTGAGAACCTTTGGCAAGGATCACACTTTCTTACCATTCTATGTGTATCTAAGAAGAGAGTTGGCCACTAGTAACCTGCTCTAAGAATTTTGTGGGCTGTAGTCTGGGCAGCATAGTGTCCACCACACACTCCATTGTACATATCACTGAGAATATCTTTAGCCTACTTTTCATCAATACACCTGAGTAATACACCATCAAGATTTTTCCAATATAGCTCTCCCTAAACAATGATGTATTTAATAGCCTACAACTTCAAAGTTCTCTTTTGGATATCACTGAGGTGGGAAGGATAGTTTAAATTCTCCAAGTAGTATACTATGTCCTTATACCACTCAGATTTTGACATATTTATAACTTCATTATGTACTACATTCACTTGGCATGCCTCTAGATTTGACTGTGTCATTAGTTTTACCAAACTTTGTCCCCTTACCAACTTAGTGATCTATATTTCAATGTTGAATTCCTACAATTTGTTTATCCATCTGCATCTCCTTCCAATTACCTCCTGTTGAGTGAAGATATCATTGACTGCTGCATGAGGCACATACGCAATTACTTGAGAGCCCACCAAATATGTTCTGAAGCTCTTCACTGCTCTAACCAATGCATATGCTTGTTTTCCCATGATGTCATATTTCAATTCAGCAGCCTGCAATGACCTACTAAAGAAGGCTATAGGTTGTTCAAACCCTTCTTCATTTTTTTGCAATAGGCATGCAGTAATAGTGTGGAAAGAAGCAAATGAGAACAATTGAAATGGCTTAGAAAAATTAGGAGATTTTAAAATAGGGGCCATCTTTATAGCTTCTTTTATGTTCTGAAATGATTTGGTTGCTTCATCTTCCCATTTGATAGTTGCACCCTTCTTCAGCATTTTGGAGATATCTTTGGTGGTCTTTGCAAAGTTAGGCACAAATCTCCTAACAAAATTAATTTGTCCAAAGAAGGACTAAACACCTTTCACTATTTTAGGGATCTAGATTTTGTCAATCATAGCCACCCTTTCAGAATCAATCCTGACTCCATCCTTGGAAACAATGTGTCCAAGCAATTTTCCTTCCACAACCCCAAAAGCACATTTCTTTGGGTTGAGTGAGATGCCATACTTTAATGCTCTAATAAAAATCTGCTCCAGGTGCATACAATGTTGCTCTTCCTTTCTTGAATAAGTAGTTAAGTCATCTTGATACACAGCCAAGATTGAATCAATCAATCCTGCAAAAGCAACATCCATTGCCTTCTAAAATGTGGCACCTGCATTTGTCAATCCAAATGGCATCCTCACATATACGTAGGTTCCCCATGGAGTAGTGAAAGAAGTCTTGAATTGTTCTGATTCCTTTACTTTCACTTGATTGTACCCTAAAAATCCATCCATCATGAATAGGAGTTCACAACCGGTCACCTTTTGCAACATCGCTTCCATGTTTGGGAATGGATAATTGTCCTTCAAAGAAGATATATTTAAATTTCTGAAGTCCACACAAAGTCTTATATCACCATTCTTTTTTCTAACTGGGACAAAGTTAGACACCCAAGTTGAGTGTCTGATAGGCATAATTATTCCAGCCTCTCTAAGCTTCATAAGTTCTTCTTGCATTTTAGGAGCTAAGGTTGGATTTATAGGTCTCTGTTTTTGTCTAAATGGTTTAGCTCCAGGCTTCAAAGGGATTTCATGCTGAAATAAATCCTCTCTATAAGATTTTAGGTCTTCATAAGACCAGGAAAAGACATGCTTATATCTTCTTAGTAATGCAATCAACATAGTTCGGATATGTGGTTTGAGCTGTTTGCCAATGTACACCTTCTTGGGGGCATGATATGTCCCCAAGTTTATCTCTTCTAAATCATTCTTGTTTGTTGGAGATGACTTTGTAACAAATTAGTCCCTATTGTCAAAAGCTCTCTCTAAAGCAACCAATCCTCTAAGGATTTTATTTGTCTTGAGTTGAATTATCTCCTTCCCTAAGAGAGTTTCTTTTCCATCTACAACCTCTACAAAGTTCTAAAAATCTATTTCTTGGTTCTCATATTCATCAATGCAATGTAGAAATCTCAGCAAATCTTTGTCATCATCAAATACCTACCAGCTGCATACATTATCTGGCACTGTAGACCTGAGTTTGACCTCAACATTTGTAACATCTAATAGAGTGATGTCATCTAGCCTTATGGGTACATTGGCTAGAAAATCTGCCCTGACATTTTTTGATCTTTCTATCCAGTTTATTGAGAAGGCATCAAACAATTCAATTGTATCCCAAACAACATGCTTATAATATTTTAACCTCTTATTCTTTGATGCATACTTATCTCTAACTTGGGAAACAATAAGCTTTGAATCACCGAACACTTTGAGCCTCTTAATTCCATGCTTCAAAGCAACATTTAATCCTAATAACAGAGCCTCATACTCTGCAATATTGTTTGTATAGGCAAACTTCAACTAGAAAGAGAATTTTAGAAGTTTACCAGTTGGAGACAGAAATACCACTCCAGCACCAGAGCCTTCCTTCGAACAAGCTCCATCGAAATACATGGTCCATAGACCCTGTTGATCCAATTCTTGAATGCAAAATTTTTTCCTTTTATCTCCTTTATCATCTGAGACAACTCTGAAATTATCACAGTCAGTGTTCACAAAACATATCTATTCCTCTGGTTCTTGATCTTCCACTATCTTTGATGACCTTTCTTCTCTGATCATCTTGACACTCTTACCATTTATTGGGATCATAGCATATGACAAATCTAATTGCATACTCCCACCAATCAATGCTGCCCATCTTCTTTATAGCAACATGCCAAATTGTGGCTTGATATCAACAACTGTTATGTTCATTTTGTAGGTCTTTTCAGGATATGCTGCCAATCTGAAATCAACATCTTTCATAATTCTAATGACAGGTACCTCTCTAGCATCCATTGCATAGCACTTCCCACATGCCTTATCTATTTTTAACCCAGCTTGCTGCATGATGGCCAAAGGCATGATATTCGTTGATGCTCCTGAGTCAAGCATACAATTCTTAGTCACCTTTCCATTTATAACAAGGGAGACATAAAATGGTTCAACCTGCGAGGGGCATTTTGTCACGGTCATCCCCAAATATACTTCAGGAACTTCATCTTCATCAATACACAAGGTTTGTTTCTTACCTTGAGATTCATCACTCAACTTGGCTTGACATGGTATTCCTGAAATCAAGGATACTGCTTTATTTTTGAATTCTTCCACTTTCATCAGCTTCATTAATGGGACAGAAACCTTTACCTGGGATAAAACCTGAGCAATGTCAAATGGAGCATAATTTTGTATAACAGTTGTAGCCTGATCTATAATTTTGTTTTTATCGTGGTATGATCCATCTTTAATTTTTGTGGCTCCTTGACTGTCATCTTTGATATAAAATCTTTTTTTTTGATCCTCAGCCTGGGGAATTCCATTTTCTGGTCCTTGAGAATCATGACCTATTTTTTGTTTAAAATTTTGCTTGTTGCTACTCCACTGTTTCTTTTGTGGTTCAATCCCTTTATGACTGTGCACTGGTTGATTCACAGGAGTATTTTCTGGTTGGTGTGAATTGCTTACCTAAGCTTTACCTCTTAGGTTGTAATTGCTTTTGACTTGAGCCACTGCTGCAGCTATGAGGGCTCTAATTTCTTCATCAGAAGGTCTCTTCAAGTTATTCAGAAAATTATGTGAATCCTGAGCATAGGCATAGTTGTCTTGATCATCTTCATCATAGGGAAACTGCTGGTAGACATGAACCTCATTATTTATGCTTGCATCGACATCATGAAAGGGATACTCCTTATTTGTAGACAGCATATTGACATTATCGTCTTCCATGCAATGCGGCTCATTGCATTCATCACATGCCACAACATTGTCATATAGAGACTAAGTAATCATACATTGTGACTGTGAGTGACGCATTTGGCATATTATACACCATGGGGTGTCATCAACCATATTAACAGTTTTCTTCAAAGGATCAGGAGTTTCCTTAACATTTTGAGCTCTTTGATTTGTATTGCTGTATGGGAGGACGGGTTTACCATTATGTCAATTGGTATGATATGGCATGTCATATAATGATGTTCTTCTTTCTTGCCTTGGGTAAACCTGTCTGTTAGGACCTATTCCCTTTTCATTTTTAGCCATTCTATAGCTCAGGTCCTTAACAATAGTTGCCAACTTATCTATTTTATCCTCAGAAGTAGATGCACTACCTTGAGTATTTTGAGATTTAGTATTTGGATTTTGCAGAATTTTCACATCATCTCTTCTGTTTGTCTTACTAGATGCTTTTCTATTATTTTCAATATTTGTTGCAATTTTGAAGGCATCTCTGAGGCTAGCAGGGATTTTGTCTCTCAATCCATAAGCTATTTTGGCATCAAAAGCATTTATGTACAACACTATGCACATAGGCTCATTAGGTCTCAGGTCCTATGGCAATTTGTTTAATACTTTAGTGAATCTAGCATTGAAATCAGCAACTTGTTCATTTGATCCTTTGGTAATGCCAGTAAATTCATTAATGAAGAAACTAGGATCAGTCTTGTCACCATATTGTTCTTTAAATATCCTCTTGAAATCCTCCCATGATGAAATGCTTCTGTCAGGTAGACCTTTATACCATTCCTTGGCTTCATCAACTAAGGTTTGCATAAATGATTTCATGAAAACATCCTCATGCTCAACCTCAAAGTTGTCCATGATATTCTAAAAAGCTTTTAAATGGTCATCACATGATACAGTATTATTTCCTAAAAATTTAGGCACTTGTAGCCTCACATGTTTGTCAATAGGATTGGGGTAACCAGGAATGCCATCAAAAACCAGTTGTCTGAATCTATCCAGCTGCATGGGCTGTCTACCAAACTAATTAGCATTTGCATTTCTATTTGCATTCTGATTTCTTACATTATTTAATGGTATTCTAGCATTATTTGCATTTTGTCTTTGATCATTGCGCTGATCCTGGACTTCATTTCTTTGCTGATTTCTCTGCATATTTGCATTTTCAAGGGTAGGAACTGAATCATTCTGAGCAACTATTAGAGCTTGCACTCTCTATCTCATGTCATCTCTAATTTTCACCACCTACAGATATTCTAATTCTGCCCTTAAGCTCTTAATTTCATCAGCTAGTTCCTCCTCTCTAGGCATAGAAGAGAATGGTTTTATTACATTCTGATCATCATTATCATCATCCCTTAGGGATTCAGCTTCTTCAAATCTGTTAGGGGAATCAATAAAAGGATGTTCTTGAAACACCTCTGACCTCATTTTCAATTCACTACTCTGCTATCTCTAATATATGTTCTGGATCTCAGCCTCAGTATTTAAAAAATAAGGTATTGTCCGCTCTAAAGATCCTAGATTGTCCTGAATAAAATCATTTTCCTAGGGCTGGGAGAACCATCTTGACTGGCTCGAACAGTCCCTTTTTTCCTATACATCATTTTTATGGGTAACTCTTCAAACAGAGTATTATGTTAGGATCTTCTCCCTTGCATACAAATTTTTACTTTACCGGTTGGGAGATTGGTTCGGAGTCGCCAATTTTTGTTACTAGGAATTGTTTTCTTTTAAAATCAGGGTTCTTGTACAAAGCAGTTCCCCAGTAGAGTCACCAATTTCTGTTGGAATTTTTTCCAGACTAGATGCTTGTTCCCAGTCACCCCTACAAAGTAGCCATCAATGATCAACAGGATTCTCGGCCCAGGGGCCAATAGTATAGGAGATAGACTCTATAAATATCTCCTCTTCTTATTTAGGCTCTGCAGAACCAAGGGGGGTATTCTCTACTCAACATCCATGAAATATAACTATGCAAAGACTGGGATGCTGACACAAAGCAGATAAATCCTCTATTATGCAGACCAAAACTATGAGATAAGTGCAAAGGGGCTAGCTTTGGGCCTATATTCAGTTGTAAATAGAGGATTTCGGTCCTAAACTACTTCTAATGTCCTAAAGGTTTGTATATGAAGTTTGAGTTTGTTTTGTATTTGGATGCAAAACTAGGACTTTGGGTTACAACAAAGATACCAGACCAGATCAGTGCCTATCCAGGGCTTGGAGTCAGTAGACATATATATGTGAATGTTTACCACAGACCTAAGATAGTAATCAGATTTCAAGGGGTTTCTAAAATGTCTATCTTACAGATAATACCCAAGAGAGAGTATTTAGTTATTTCTGCTTACAAACATCCTTACTACAATGTATTCTTCTCAACACTTAATCCAAAACATTCAATCTACTCCTTGAGCAGAAGTAAGAGACTAAGTATTCAATATAGAAAACCTATATTCTAGAATCTATAACACCCCTTAGATGTTCAGAGTCAAAAGAAAAACACATTCAGTTTGGGGACAAATAACAAAATACACACAATGAAGCATTACTCATTTAAATCAGCATGAAATTGATAATTCTGTGCATAATACACACAACATACAATTCATAAACTCGCAAGACACCTGAGATAGAGTCACCAGAAAGTTGTATTGCTATTGCAGCACCAAGATTTGTTTAGTTTCCAACAACCAATGAGTAACACAGTTTGGCTTTTTATACCAAGACTGCGTACCCAACACAATTAATTACATGACAAGGTCAAAATTTCTGCCAGATACATTGCCTTAGGAATGGCGCTCAAAATAATAAGTGCAGTAGTAGGGAACACAATAGGAAGAAGCAAGAGAAGGGTGAGGAGTAGTTGAGCTCGAGCCCTATGCTGCCGCTGGAAGACTCTTCGTCATAAACCTAGTACTTAGCCATTTGACCATCGGCCCATGCCTGTCTACAATCCTACCATTAATGGCTCAACCACCCGCAGGATGCAACAATAGATGCATCTGGAGATTTTCCCGCTAAAAAATGGTCGCAAATGCAAGGAGTAAACCATCGCTGAAAATTCAAAACTTGACCGTTGATCAAAAAACCATCGCCGAGATCTATGGTCTCAAAACATGTATGAAAAGTCACCAGCCAATGATATCGTGCCATGTAGGCACCTTGACCTTCCATCGCTGACCTTTTCTCCCTTTATTTTGCCTTTATCTCTTTTGTATATGCAAATCCAAATGCATATACAACATACTACGTGGATGTCAAAAGTCATACAACAAACTGGAATTCAGTTCAGGTCTGGCTTGTATCTCCATCTTGCATCCATCGCTTTGTATATTACACATATACAAGCACAAAACACATACAAGGTGGACTCCATTGCATTTATCTATCGGATCTGAAAAACTTTCAAATCCAGGCCTTGTATCTTCATGAGTTTGCATATCGGCACATATACAAGTGTAGATATACAAGCCGCAGACACCAAATATTTCTTCTACTGGATTGGAACACTTCTTGGAATCTAGCTTGTATCCCATCATTGTACATCAGGTTGTATCTTGACATATGCAAATGTTTATACAAGTCACGGACCCCAAACAATTATACAGCAACCTAAAATCTTCATCGGGTCCGGAATGTATCTCCTCAATGTATATTTTGTTTGTATGCAGAATATACAAACACAAACATACAAGCAGGGAATGTTTTTAGAATATGCGATGAATGCATATTTCCCTTGTATGCCAAACATGTACAAACCCACTTGCATATCCGCTGCACTGTTCACTTTGCATGTCATTGGCCTTTGCATATTTTTCAATGTACATTTCCTTTGAGTGTCGAATATACAAGCGGGAATCTTCCACAGAATATACCTGCAATGTATCTTTTCTTTGTATCTAACCGTTGTATGTCTAAACATACAAACCAAATATACATGCAACTCAATATGCAGGCAGCGAATATTCCTGGAATCTTCAATGTATATTCTACCCCTGTACATTTTTCTTTTGAGCCCGATATGCATTTGGAAATGCATATAACTGAATTTCTTTATCATTTTTGGAAGCCGATAGGGATTTCACAAGCCTGCCAACAAACATTTTGCACTTTGCACATACAAGACTTAATATTTTTCTCAAGTGCAATAGGAAAAAGTGGTAAAACATGACATGGAGCCGGTTAACCTAATAACACTAAAGCACAAGGATGAAACCTGGTAACCAGGAACCCACCACAGAAGGTCATCATCAGGATAGAAGAAGCAATGCAAGACCCTATGATTCAAAAATTTTAGGGTTTGAATGGGAAAATCTGCAAATGTTCAAACTTAAAACCCTAAACATGAATGAGTACCAACAAAGAATTTGAGTGCAACTAGGGTAGTACAAGCAAGAAGATAGAGAATAATGGAAGGACAACCTATATTGAAGAAGAACTTGTTGAATCACCCAGTTTTGTTGGTAAACCTGAGAGGAGAATCATTGGTGATGAGGAGAGAACTATTTCAAGTAGAGACAAATGAGGAACCATGACAGAGGAAAAATATGTTCAGAACAAGATGCAAATCAGGAGGTAAGTGTTGTAATGTTGTAATTGATAGTGGTAGTTCAGATAACCTAGTTTCAAAGGAGATGGTGACTAAGATGACGTTGTAAAGATTGAAACACCCTAAGATAGCATGGATTTAGAATGATCATAAGATACTGGTGAGTGAACAATGTTTGGTGAAATTTCATATTAGATCTTATCATGATGAAGTCTTGTGTGATATTATGCCTATGGATGTTTGTCATATCTTGTTGGGTAGACATTGGCAGTATGATAGAAAAGCTATGCATGATGGGAGAAATAATACATATACTATAACAGCAAATGGGAAAAGAATTACTTTGATTCCTTTAGAAGATGATCCTAAAGATGTAGTATGTGGGAATGCTAGAATCTGTTTGGTAGATGTAAGGAAATTTTTGGATGGTTTGAAATAGGAAAGTATGTGTTATGCCTTGATTCCTAAGAACCCTGAAATATTGAAGAATGAAATTGAATCAGAGGAGATAAAGGAGTTGCTCATAGAGTACGAAGACATCATATCAGATAATGTGCCTGATGGATTACCACCTATAAGAAGTATCAGTCATCACATGGATCTTATACCGGGAGCAAGTTTGCCTAACAAAGCAGCACATAGAATGACACCAGCAGAAAATGAAGAATTGAATAGACAGAGAAATGAATTGTTGAGGAAAGGTTTGATCAGAGAAAGATTGAGTCCTTGTGCAGTACCTGCAGTGTTAGCACCGAAGAAGGATGGAGACTGGAGAATGTGTACTGATTCTAGAGCAATAAATAAGATCATAGTTAAGTATAGATTTCCTTTACCTAGGATGGATGATATTATGGATTGTTTGAGTGGAGCAAGATATTTCACAAAGATAGATTTGAAGAGTGGATACCATCATATCAGAGTCAAAGAAGGAGATGAATGGAAGACTTCTTTTAAGACATATGAAGGATTGTATGAGTGGTTAGTGATGCCTTTTGGATTAAAAAATGCACCGAGTACTTTCATGAGATTGATGGATGAAGTCTTGAAGAAATTCTTGGGTAAGTTTGTGATTGTGTACTTAGATGACATTCTGATTTTCAGTAAGACAAAAGAAGAACATTTGTGGCATATTAGACAAGTTTTACAGAGGTTGAGAGAATAGAAATTGCTGATAAACATCAAGAAGTGTAGTTTCATGAAGGAAGAGTTGGTATATTTGGGATTTGTGATTTCTGCAGAAGGATTGAAGATGGACCCTGAGAAAGTGAGAGCAATTATTGAGTGGCCTACATTGGAGAGTATTGGAGAGGTTAGATCATTTCATGGATTGGCTAGTTTCTACCAGAAGTTCATCAAAAATTTTAGTTCAGTTTGTAACCCTATGACAGAGACAATGAGAGGTGACAGAAAATATTTTAAATGGACATCAGAAGTAGATAAAAGTTTTGAGTTATTGAAGTAGTAAGTAACAGAGAAACTTATTTTGGCATTACCAGATTTCAATAAGGTATTTCAAGTTGATTGTGATGCAAGTGGAAATGCAATTGGAGTAGTGTTAAGTCAAGAAGGTAGACCTGTAGCTTACTTTCAGTGAGAAGTTGAATGATGCAAGGAAAATATATTTAGTTTATGATCAAGAGTTCTACACCATAATTCAAGCCTTGAAGAAGTGGAGACATTACTTCTTGCCTAAGGAGTTTGTGTTGTATACGGATCATCAAGCTTTACAATATTTGAATAGTCAAGGTAAGTTGAATTAGAGACATATGAGGTGGGTAGAGTTCATGCAAATTTATACCTTTGTGTTGAAGCATAGGAGTGGTAAATCAAACAAAGTTGCTGATGCCTTGAGTAGAAGAAGGAACTTGTTGATAGAGATGAGAGTTGAAGTGTTGGGTTTTGATGAATTAAAGAACATTTATGAAGGAGACACTGATTTTGTAGAACCTTGGAAAGCATGTAAGGAACTTGTTGTGACAGATAGAAGTAAGTGGTTGGATTATTTCATACAAGAAGATATATTGTTCAAAGGAAGATATATGCATACCTAGAAGTTCAATGAGAGATAATTTGACCAAGGAGAAGCATAGTAGTGGATTGGTAGGACACTTTGGCATTGATAAGACAGTGGCTTTGGTAAGTAAAAATTACTTTGAGCCTCAGATACATAAGGAGGATAAACAATGATCATAGTAGGAGGTTTGTCTTAGTTGATGTTTGTTTTGAAAAATTGTTTACTTATTAAATAAGTTTGTAGAAACCAATGATATGTTCATGAGATAATCATATATTAGACTCTTGACTTTTATTAGTATTGATTTAACTTGAATATTTATATTCATAGCCTTGAGTCGTATAGTTTAGACCTTGAGTCAAGGCAATGTTATTTCAAAAATATTTCCTTGGTAAGTTTCTATACATGTTGAAAATGATATCTTATCCTAAGAAACTTAGGTTCTTAGTGTTCTATGGTAATTTTCGTATAATCGATTGAATGGTCGAAGAACCAGGATTAGTAGATAAATGGGATAAATGTCCAAAGATCTTCTTTATGTCTATACTTGTAATCTTGATGAGTTTAGCTATAGTAAACCATTATGGGAAATAGACTAAGTCTATATAGAAACAACCTTGAATAAAATCATATATATATATGTAGTGATGGTCAATGACATCACATAGAGGTAATTTGAAAGGTAATCATATTCCTTTGAATAGAAGTTAATATCTTCACAAGAATTATAGTATTCTTGTCCATGATAGAGATAAACCAAAGGTTGATTATGAACCTAGTCTTATAGGAATTATATATATATATATATATATATATATATATATATATATATATATATATATATATATATATATATATTGAAATATCGTAATATCCAATGGGTTGTTATAAAAATCCTAGAGTCGATTATGAACCCTAAGAATGGTTATGTCTTTTAGACTTATCTAATTCGAGAAAACTTTTATCATGACAAGATGATTAAAATATTACATAAATATAGTTGATGGGAATATCTGCAAGAATACGACAGTATCCAAGTCGAGTAGGGGTGGGTGAACACAATGACTATGTTCATTATGAATGACATTGCTATTAAAAAACTTTGGCCAAAGTAATGCATTTGTTTTCTGCATGCATTGTTGGTTCATTGTATCTAGATTGCTCATCCTATCGTAAATCATACTTAGCTAGAGGGTATCTAGGGTTGTATGGTTGATAGAGTTGAGTAGGATAAAACACTATGTACTTGGGAAAGGCAAATTACCACTGGTCACCTAAGGTCTATATTCCTCCTGAAGGGTAGGGCCACTTCCTATGTGGAAGATGTGTGGGAGACGACCGGTCTGTGGATGGAGGTAAATCACTGGAAATATACTCTATCTCCGAGCAGGAAACATGCTAGGACTTGTGATAAAGATGTCAGATATTCAGAAGCAGTATTTATTCCAAAATTTGGATATATAATTGATTTACATTTGTAAACATTGTAATTGAGAAAGACAATATGGTTTATTGTATTTTGTAAAAAGAAATCTTATAATTGTAGTTACTTGATTATATGTTGAATAAAAGAAAAAACAAATTCTCTATCTCATTTTTACCTTGTTGATTTACTCCATGGTAAATTTTTGGTTTTACTATGTTTTTAGAACTTGGATGTTACAGAGTAGATGATGTTATCTCAGTTCAACCTTTTGGTAGTGAGCCTACTTTTGGTAGTGACCCTCCCTTTGGTAGTGGGCCACCCATAGGCAGTGAGCAATTTAGGCATTGAGCCCTGTAGGTAGTGAGCCTCTATTTTTTGGTATTGATCTAACTTATATATTTCTGTGGGGTAACACCCACTATGGTTTTTCCCTTTTAGGGTTTTCCACATAAAAATATGGTGTATCCTATGTTGATTATGCTTTTGTGTTGAGCTTCTCATTTTATACTTTCATGGTTATATATGGATATAAGTAATTGATAAGTTGATGATCATGTAATTGGTTAAAAGTTTTAGGACAACTAATTCACCCCCCCTCTCAGTTGTCCAGTGTAGTCCAATAGGATGGGTCCCAACTACTAGACTAAGTTAGGTACCCATGTACAAACAATTCTCTCACAAACAGAGTAAAGGAGAAAAACCCATAGGAAAAAACCCCTCTCCAAAATAGAGAAAAAACATGAAAGTGAAAGAAGTGATAGTAGGAGGTCTCAACATGACTCCCGAAGGACTACTTCTATCACAAATATACAATCAAATATCCCCCCATAGGAGAGAAATAATGATATGATAGATCCGCCCCACAAAGAAGTAGCTCCTATGCTAAAGAATTCTTGAAGACAAAATACAATCAAATCCCTGCAAACAACATTTCTCCTCTTGGGAAGAAACAAGTCCAATGGTCGATGTAGAAGCAACTCCCAAAACATGGATGAAAAGGGAATCCAAATCAATATGTGTTCCTCAGAATACAACTTTGATGTCCTCATGCTGGAAAAAGGTGTCTTCTCCAAATCATGAATGCAATGCCCAATCAATGAAGTAGAACAAGGAGAGGAAGAATAGTGAATTGGATCTAAAAAAATTGAAGATGTGATGATATCATGATCATTAAAGGGGAGAGATAACCCGTCGAATGTGTCCTCCAAATCATCAATGATTGACTCTACAAATAAAGATGATATATCTGTAAGATAGGAATCCCAATGAGGTGGATCAGGAAGACTAAAATGATCATACTACAAAGAATCACTGGAAGCCCTCAAAGAAGCATCTCTGAACCCTAATGTAGCAACAAGTGATGGTGGAGCAATGATCTCAATAGGAGGAGAAGAGATCTCAACAAGGAGTTGAAAAAGATAATGTGAGAAATGAGGACACATCTCTTTCTCATTCTGATTACTCCCAAAATATCTACAATTTGATTTATGCTAATGATAGAAGCCCATTGATATCTCCTTAAATGATTAGACCTCAAAACTCACAAGATTAACCCCAATTTTTACTCAAACATGAGATAACACCCAATAAAAAAGATAGTGGGACTTTATATTCAATCCAATTACAATTGCCACAAGCCAAAACAACAAAGTGGTCTTTGATTTTGGTACAATGCAAAAGCCAAGATTAGGCTAAAATTGAAAGTACAATTTTTGAGCAAAACTAGATCAAATAGATTGTAGATCTAGAAAATACTCAAAAATTACGCACTTTCAAAAAAATTCATCAAAAAATGTTACCATATGAGCTTGAACAAAGCCTTTGAAGTTCTGAAAATGGGAGCTACTCAACACCAACGATGAAAAACTACAAATTCTAGAAAATCTAGGAAACAAAATCAAAATCTGATTCCACCACTGCGAAGCCTATGAAATTCTAGCCCAAATAAAAAACATTGCTAAAACAAGTAGTAAAAACGAGCATGATATGACCCTTCAAAGTTGGACTGTCAAAATGAAAATGCCAACGGAGAGGGGGCCTGCCAAAAATTTCTAATTAAATTTTTGGACAACCCATTTGCTGCATGCAAAAACTATCAGATACCAAGATGGCTTTTTGATGCGGTGAACAAAACCCATAAAACATTTATTTTTGATGTGAACAAGATGTGGATCGAATGGAAGAAATCATCTCCAACAATAAAAAATAGCATGTAGAAGCTGAATCAGCCATCTAAGTCAAGAAAATGCATACTACAACCTGCAATATAAGTCCATAAAGAGGAAAATAATCCAAATCTAGTTTTTCTATCAAGTTTTTATGACTATCCAAGTCATCATTCTATGCAAGAGAAGAGCATACTCAACTATCAAGATTCACCATGAATTTGCATTCAAAATTCTCAAAAATTGACTAACACAATGTGATTCCTCCTAGAGTTCTTATACCATATAAGAGTTGATTGATGTGCTTTGATACCATGTAAGAGTTGGCTATGATGGTAGCCACCCAAGATCTTGTATTTCATGAAAGCACAAGAGAGATCAAATGAGAGAAATTATATTGTATCAATGAATGTAAAATATTATTATTGTTGTTATAATGTACATGTTATGCCTTGCTTACAAAGACAAGGATGAGATGTAGGATGTTGTAGTCATGTAACAAGTGCCTATCCCATGACATGAGACAACTATAGGATAAGATGCCAACTATAAACAACTATCAACATCTAGAAACAACTAGAATCCTTCCTACGTCAACTTAACATGTGCACATGTGTGAATAACACTAACTAATGATTAGTTAGATAATGAGACTGATTCACACTACAAGGGGTAAACCAGATAGGTAATAACCCTGTTCACACCAATAATTCTAAAATCATATATTGTAAATCTTGGGTCAAATCAAGGGTAAGTTGGGTAGGAAAAAGATAAACTATGAAAAGTAACACCAAACCCTAGTATATGTACTTGCATCAATGGAGATCAAAGGTAAAAGGATAAATTAGATATGAAAATAATACAAATTCAACAATAAATGTAGATCTAAACAAATCTAATTATGGTTTAAGTATTAGGTAAATTTTTATGTTCACAAACATGAAAAGGAAAAATAAGATTCATTAGGCTAATTAGTTAAATAAACATAATTAAGTACAAATTAGCTAAGGATTACATGCAGTGTAGCTACTTGAGTGAAACAAAATATATAAAATTAGATAATATTAGATAGTAATAAAAATCACACCATAAATAGTAATTAGTGAGGTTGAATACTTAGCTCTATAATTGAAGTTTCAGTGTAAATTGATGGAGAGAGTGATGTTGATGCACCTTAGAATTTGGAAATGCACCAAATTGGCATGTTTATGATTGAGAATTAAAATATTCTTCCCTATTCTATCTTGGGTCACCTTTGTAATTCTAGATCCAATTCATGCAATATGTATATTCACTCTACATAGGCATGAACTCATTTTGTGATTCCCTTTGGATTTCCCCCCTAGGGCTTAAACTCTAAAAAATTGTAGACTAAACAATGGTATTCTCTATCACACTCTTAGGGATTTTCTATCAAGCTAGCAATATTTAAAATATATTGATAGATCTTAGCAAGCTATAAACATGGACATAGATTCTAGAATGATTGCTAGGTGATTCACATGCACTAGGACATGAGTGTGATAAAATATGCTAGACTCCTTGCTTGATTTGAGTGCAAATGTGAATGATTTTTGTTGTGATAATCAATGATTATCTTTGTACGTAAATGAGTGTAAGTTGATGTTTTTTTATACATGAATATAACACCAAATCATGAATGTGCATAGTGATCTTGACACCAAAGTGTAAAATGGGGCTAGCTAGCTAAAGGATGACCTCCCACTAATGGACACATCCTAGTTCAAAAAATCAAGTTGGATCTATGTTTGATAGTATTTGATTATGGAAAAAAATTGAGGATAAGAAACTAGAATGCAATGGACCTAGGATGATGGATCTTGATGTAATTCTTTAATAGATGCTCTTCAAAACCTTTTTATGCTTCCTTGATAACCTAAGATGATCTCTAACATGATTTCAAATGTATAAGTGAATGTCCTTAAATACAACGACATAACACTCAAACAAACATAAATCTGCACTAGGTAGACTCACAATGGGTTGAAAATATTAAAGTTATGAAGAGTCTGTATCGAGTCTCAATCCATGTCATGCTAACTAAGATGATGAAAACAAGAACCTCTCAAGGAAGAGAGAGAAAGAGACTATCTAACCCCCAACAATGAAGTAGCTCCTATGCCAAAAGAGAATGCTTGTGTATGAATGTTGAAAGTGATCCATTTGTGGAAAATGACATAAATCTCCCCTTAGGAAGAAATAACTCTAATGGTGAATGCTCAAAGAAGCGAGGTGATGCACTAAGTCTCATGATGAACCCTATCTCAGAGAACTGCTTAAATGTCTCCATACTGATGTCAAAACAAGTCAAAAAATAAATCAGGAGTCCCAAGCCTAACTGAAACAGGTGACCTTGATGAAGAACAAGATCCAGAGAACTGATGTATGGATGTGGAATGTTAATGCATGCCATATGGATACAATGCAAATCCCACGAGATGTCATGCAAAGAATTAAAGGAAGCCCATGGTGAAGCCTCACTGAACTCTGTAGTAATAGTAGGTGGATGTATATTGTCATTAAATAGTAAGATGAGATCCTCTAAGATGTCATCAGGATTTGATATGTCAGACTCTACAAACAACCAAGAGATGTCTAGTAGAAGTGTGTCCCAATGAAGTGAATCTTGAATATGACCCTGTTGTAATGAATCATTGGAAACTCTCAAAGGAGAAATGCTAAACATAGAAGCAGAGGCATAGAAAGCATGTGCCCTATAATGTGACATGTAATTCAACCACCAACTAGATTCTATACCCTAGTACTTATACTCTAAAGTGGGTTTCTAGCCCAAAGACAGCTGAATGTAGGTGAATGAGATGCTAAATCTTGATCCACCAAAATGAGTCTCGAGATGGATGGACATGGCACCCCATCACTGTCCTTGCTATCAAAACTGGAAGAAGAAGAAAAATCTACCTGAAGAATATGTTGTGAGGCAATAGTATATTAAAGAGATGAATTCTCGATGTCCTGGTGCAATGAGCCACTGGAGGGTCTCAAAGGAACAACTTGGTACTCTGATGAAGAAACAGGTTCTAGAGAAGTTGTGATCTCAATATCCTTCCATGAAGAATCACTGGAAGCTCAAAGGAATGTCATTGAACTTTATCAAAGCAATAGGTGCAAAAGCACGAAGAGAAGTCTATATGTCATATAACTGTCTAAGACTGGAAATATACTCAAACTCCTCTAAAGTTTCATTATCAAAGGGTATGTTTTATATTTTAGCAAGAGGAAGAAGAAAATCTATAGTAGGATCATCTAGGAATGGAGAGATATGAGGATCTATGTGAATCTCCCAAATTCTAGTCTAATGTGTGTGAGGACACTCAATGTCTGATACATTATTAAGAGTGTCAGAATCAACACTAAGACTTGAATCAAACCTACTACATGGTCACTGATATTTCCCCAAGCTAATTTTCTCCCTAGTGTGTTTGGTTCAGACATGATTCCATTGAGATAAGGCAAAAGATTAAGCCATTTGAGGTGTGTCAAGATGTCGTTTTGCTAAGACTCGTAATTGGCCTTCTCTAGGATTACCACGGAAGGATGAGCAGTGAAACCCATGATGAAATAGAGACCAATAATCTCAATGCGCAAGAAAGGTGGGAAAATAGGAAGTGTTCAAAGACATGAAACACAAGATCCCCCTTGATTCGATTCTTGAGACCCCCTTGAATTTTGACATGTTATAATTGAGTGTGTAGGCAAAATATCTAATTTTGGGTCATGTAGTCACACTTTATAAAATTAGTGTGATCAAGTCCAAATTAGTTACAATGTGTTTAAAATATGGCACTCAAATGAGTTTCCTTTTTACAAATTGTTGCTAAAAAACTATAATTTAAATGCACTCTAAATTTAGCCCTTTTTCTTTTTTTTAAAAGCTATTATATTTTAATTTTTAAAAAAGAAAACTTTTCCTAAATAAAGATCAAAGCCCTAATTTGGGTGTGTGAGCGAAAAAGAATATGAAAAAATAGGGGCAACACAATGGAAAACTCCCTCCAAATTCCTTTCTACAGCAAACCTTAATTGATTGGAGCCACTCGAGACAAATAGGAGCACACTCAACCTACAAGAAAACAAGTATTGCAAACAATAAACACTTGGAATGCAAAATATGGGATGATGAATTAGATTCCAAGAGGTAGTACATATAGGGCATAATCACCTAAGAAAGTTGAGCCAAAGATTAAAAAAGCTCACTAAGAATAGTGATGCTCCAAGTATAGAAAAAGCAACCACTTAACTCAATTAAGCTAATCTAGGCATGCCAAGTATAGATCAAGGCTAAACATAGACTAATGTGCACACCTAATTAATCTTAATATACACAAACACCCCCCTTCTGCATAAAACACCAAAGAAATCTAGGATTTTATGAATCCAAACACCAAACGAATCAGGGGTTTTGAGGATCACAGAACTAGACCCTCTATCGGCTTGGTTTCCATGCCTCCTTCTGTAAGAAATTAAAAAGACATAGATTGATCCTTCAGCCTCAGTTGCAACAAATCACCCTTTTTTTGGTGTCACCTTGTGCATGGGATTTCGGCCTCAATGGGCCTCAACGTGACTCTTGCTAGTAGATAGACTAGGATTTCAGCCTGAATGGGCCTCTATGTGACCCCTATGAATAGATCAACCTCTTTTCCTAATACATTAGCCTCTATATGCCAATTGACCTCTGCAAACGAGCCTACAAATTGAACTTCCACAAACAAACAAGAACACAAAGACCAAATTTTGATTCAATGAACAATTCTATGTTCAATCAAACTATGCAAATTGAGCTACTAGGGGCAATGGAGGAGGGATTCCACAACCTCCTCAAAAAATTATCCTTCAACAACACTATCAAGATCTCACAAAATTCAAATAAACATCCACACAATCCCACTCTAATACCATGGAAGTAAATGTAGGATCCTTGGATGATTGCCTACACTGAATTAGCCACCTAAGACAAGAAAATGAACACTTATCTACGAAAAAGATTCAAAACACAAATATGCACAGCAAATACTTCAATGAAGAATGAATTGTTTGGGATAGTGAAATACCTCACAATGTGAGATACATATAGGGCATAATCGACTAAGAATAGTCAAGCCAATAATAGGAAAAGCTCACTAAGAATAGTGGTGCTCCAAGAATAGGAAAAGCGACCACTTTACTTAGACAAAACTAGTCTAGGCATGCCAAGTATAGCTCAAGGATAAACATAGACTCCTAAATATCCACTCCTAAGAAAGCTTAATATACCTTTTCTAGCCTGAGGATAGGAAAATTAAGGGGTCTAAGATAGCATCTACTTTCATCTCAAATATCTTCAACATCTCCCAGGACCAAGAATTCATATATGCCATTAGGTTTAGCCTTGTGCACTCCTCCTTATATGTAGAGAAATGGCGCACAACACTGGCAGCCTATGATTTTTAGAAGGGAGCAGTACCTATAGGAGGCATATTTGATCATTGGCTTTTGCAGTCTTCTCACCATGCAACTTGCGTCTACATGGGTCTTCAAAGTGGCTTGAGATTGGATTGTGTGAATTCCTTTAATTAGCCATTTAATACACATTGTTTCTAGCTCCCTGTAGGGATTACAGATAAGGCCAATGAGGTTTTTAATTCTATTAGATTTCTATGCCATCATGCCCCTAATATGGTGCTAGACCCCTCACAGGCTCTAGGCACCCCAACCTTTTCCCTTCCTTTCGCTATGCCACCTCTAGAGGAGCATCATGATTCAAATTCAGACTATCTCGAGATCCTGGTTTTGTGTTCTTTGATCTCATTTTTTTATGTTTTATTCTCTCTACTCTTCCCGCACCCTGTAGGTAGGATTTTTGTTTATCATGACTCATACTAGATGATACATTCCTAGTCATATTTTGTTGTACTTTTGTAATTATTTTTTCCTAATACAATATAGGTTCTTTGCTACCTTTCTATTAAAAAAAGAAATATATACACTAACATAGGCAACCCCTAAGCTACGAAGAAGAAGATCATAGAAACATTGTTATCTAAGCCAAAACTCTCACACATCCAAGGAATACATGGAAACACTCACACCAATACGTGAAACACATGGCACAATTGTTAATCAAATACATATACCAGGGGTGGATCACATAAGACAACACATAATAAATAACACCATCGCAATAATTCAAGCATCATACAGAACAACACAATACTAGAATAGGCAAATAAAATTGGATCTAAGATAGCATCTTATGTTTTCGTGAATATTCTAGAAAGCATGGTTTGTCTCAATAGAAGATCACATACACACAAACACTAGTGTCCCAAAACACAAACAAAGGTCTCAAGTAAGCACTCACCTAGTGGATTCTTTTTAGAGGTAACAAGTCTCTTACAAGGCACACACACTTACCTCTTGCAAAGAGTCTCTAGAAAGACACACACACTTACCTCAGGTAAAGGAGTCTCTTGCAAGGCACATGCACACCTACCACATGTAAGAGAGCTGCTAACAAGGCACACACACACTTACCCAACCAAACACTAAACCATAGGTAAAGTTGTCTCTAGAAAGGCACATGTACACTTGCCACATGTAAGGGAGTCACTAGCAAGGTACACACTTACCCAAACACACACTAATCCATAGGTAAAGGAGTCACTAGCAAGGCAAACACATGCTTACCACATGTAAGGGAGTAACTAGCAAGGCACACACACTTACCTAGGAGTTTACCACCTCAATCCTTCTATGGATGTCCTTACCTATACAATCTTGCGGTCAAATTTTCACGTGATCCCAAGAATCGAAAAAGAGAAGGTTTTTCCATAAGACATGCATCCGAATGCACTTACAAAATTAAAACTGTGGGAAAATAATCCATCCCACATATCATGCAGCATTTAGAAAATTCAATTTCCAACAAAATAAAATAAAAATAATTTATCGAATGGCCAAGATCTGCCATTGACGGATCTTGGAGCATCCCTCCTAAAAACCATACACAAATTTTCACTTTTTCACAAGGCAATGAAATTTAAAAATCTAAAAATACCGTCTTTCTCTAAATTAGCCCAACAATGCACTTCTATAATCACATAAAATTTTCAACCAATATAGACAAGATAAAATAGAAAAATTCACTTAATGTTTACTCTTTTCAAGGAATGAAAAATCTGAAAATCTAAACATACCCTCTTATGCCTAATCTACCCAATAGCACACTTTTCACAAAATATTTCACAAAATTTTAACAGGGTTTGGGTAGAAATTTCAATTTTCCAAAAAAACATTTTTACTACAAAATAAAATTTAACAAATAAAATTGCATACACAATCAAATAGAACAATACCTCACTCAAACTGAAGGTAATGGTTAGGGGAATCTTTTTCCTTCTTCAAGTGATTCGATCTAGCCAAGTGATCTCTAGGTGTGAGCGAATCAAATTTCTTCCAAGAAGAGAGTTTTCAAATCTCCATTTTTTCTCTCCATTTTTTAACAATACATAATGAATAATATCCAAAATGCTTTTTTCATATATACAAGCTAATTATAATTAATCTTAAACTTTTCACATAACATTCTAGAACCAAATCACTCAAAACAATAAAACATAATTAAATATTTTCACAAAATACAATAATTCCTAATGAAATACATCTCCAACAAAAATAGAATTAATACATTTTCCAAATATATGATAATTAAAATAGCATGCTTTTCTCAATTAAATAATTCCTTTTTCTATGGAATAATTCTAACTTCGCAAATAGAATACATTTCACCCCAAACACATCATTTTAAAAATGCATTTAAATAAAATGCAATGCCTTTTCATAATTAAATAAATCACAACACAAATAAATCATTTAAAGGATTTTCCCATATGCTAGGAAATAAATAGAATAAACCAATGATTTCCAAAACACCACAAATTTTTTTGCACGTACCAAGCATATGCATAATCACACAAGCGATCAATTAAATATGCCAAGGAAGACATTTACTAGTCTATCACAAGGGGGGTCCAGAATCAAAATCGATTAAGATGAGGGTGCATAGATTTCAACAACACAAGGATGAGAGTGAGATGGATAAGCATCCCATGTCAACATTCTCTAGATTTTGGCCATTGGTTAATATCATGTAATTTGTTGCACACACAATGCAAAAGTCATGCACATTTGTCCAATATATGCCAATAGCCAAACTGAATAATAGAAATTACACAATTAAATACTAACCATATAGAATGCACATTTGAATTAAATCATTCATCAGGCAATATTATCAAAGTGCAATTACTCATGTACAACATAATACTGAAGGAAACTATGTCTACTGACATAGCATATCATTTAAATGAAAATAGTGAAGCTAAAACACCAATATAAATGTCATAATATGACCTCATCATAAGCTCTTCGATGGTTTACAAAACATCCCTTAAAGCATCTAGACTACACCAAAAAAACACCTCGATGGCAAAAATCTCATCGACAAGTTCAGACACACAATACACTAGAAATACTCAATATAGCTCATAAGGATCCAATATCAAGATCAATGCATAAATAATTATCTATCACACACCGCTAAGCACATCAAAACCAAGAAAATAACATACACCTTCAACAAATTAAGGTTGACCACTTCAATCACACATGAGTCATACACTTGATAAAATAGGTAAACAAAATCAAATCTAGGATAGGAATCACATTTTGCATGGATATTCTAGCATACATGGCTCACCACAACACACACTCACAAATAAATGGATAATGATCACCATCTACTTCCCATTATACAATTTCCATCTCAACTCCCTCATAACATTCCACCCAACATCCAATAGTAGATAGGATAGAAAAAGAATATTTTACAACACAAGACTAGCAAATCCAAATAATAAAAAAATAGCATAGACAGAACACTTTCAAGAATACGAAAGTGAAATAACTTCAATTCCAAGAGTAAGGTAAATAAATGGCCATAATTTCAATAATAAATCAAATGCACCCATAAGAGTGACTAGAAAATAAATTCAAAGATTTGTGGCTAAGATACTCACAACTAAAGATAAAATAAGCAATCCTAGTCTTCACAAAACAAAATAAAACTCACCAATAACCAAAAGAAAAGTTTACAATTCTTGAAAATTGCACATTTACATTCACTACATGACCATTTCTAGTCACCAACAAGGGCAAAGAGGGAAAATAACCCATGCAAGCACATTTATCATCATAGGGCATTCCTCATTGATACATAAAAATCACAACATCGCACATCAATCACTCAAGGCAAAAGAAAGGCCAATCATGCATGCAATCAAGGGTCCTTCTCAAGCATTCCAAGATGAAAAAAGAATCACCAGATGAGGGAAATACAGGCCTGACCACTCCCATGATTGTATTCTCCAATCCCCAAACAGAGGGAGAGTGTACCAAGGAACAACATAACACTCCACAAAAACAAAAGGGTAAAAAAACCCACACAACCTCTGAACCCTCAAGAAACAACCTAGCCAAGAAGAGGTTCACTAGGGCGATCATGACTCCAATTGAGAATGATGAAAATTAGATGACACTATGTGAGGCATGCTTCCCAAGACAAAAATGATCATATCTCCCAAAATACATCATGCCAAACAAGACTAACACATGGGAAGACTCAAATGACCAAGGGGAACATCTTTTGTATAGAAAGTTTTCCATAAAATGCCAAGAAGTGATCACAATCTGAGGCTCCAAGACCACAATTTACACAAGGACTCTAGCACTAGAATGGGAATCTAACTATGCTAAACTAGGACTTTAGTGCTAGGCATTGTTGTCCCCTCTAGGTGCTAGTGTCTAGTCTAGGTTCTAGTGTCCAATCTGGGCAGTAGTGTCCTTCTAGGGGTCTAGTGTCCCTTAATAGTGTTTGAATGAAATTTTCTCAAAGGCACAAGTTCCAGAACAACACACATGCCTCCCCAAGGTTAGTACAAACTCTAGAACACTCAAGGACACCTAAGAACCAACTAGAAACCAAAAAAGAGCCCAAAAATCCTCTCAAGAGTGTAAAGAACATGCATGTCAAAACACTCTTTGACAAGGATGGAGATCGACACACAAGCCAAGGCAAGCACCAAGGCACACCATATGCTACCATCTAGTTTGGGCATGGCCAATGGAGAGAATCCATTTTAAAATTCAAATTTAAAATTGAATTCAAAGGGGGAAATTACCTCTCATAACACACATACACAAAGGAGATGAAGATTGATTGAAGCGAACACAATAGGCACACTTCCTTTCCATCCCCAAAAAATTTCCTATCCAATGAATCATTTTTTCCTTCCCTTCCATCCTTCCAATTTTCCATTTCTTCCATGGAGCATAAGATGGTTCGGAGAAAAACTTGTAAGATGCCAGAGTTGAAATGAAAATAGAAATCTAATTTTGCTTTCTACTCCCAATGTCCCTTTTCTATTTCTTTTTTAATTTTTCTATTTCTATTTTCTAAATATCTCTTCAAAAAATAATTTTGAAACAATGGGAATTTTACTCAACTAAATAAATGCAAGAGATATTTGAGAAATTAGAAATAGAAAATGCCACCTAATTCAATTATGTTTAATAAAAGCTGAACACTCATATAAATAAATCAAAATTTCTTTATAATGCAACTTCTACATTTTCAAAGAAAAATATTAAATTTTGAAGAAAGAATTAGATTCACTTTAAATTTCCTCTACTAACATAAAATAATGCAATAAACTTTTCTACTAAGGTAAAATTAATCTTTTTCAACTAAATCAATAAAGTATTTCGAAAACATGGAAAATGCATTTTTTGAGATAAATCAAAATCTAATGTGAAAAGCTAAAGGAAACAAATACAAAGGAAGTGCAAACACACTTTACGATTTCCACAACATAAGGACTCTAGAATTACCACTGATTCAGATCCAAGTTTTAACAAAAGGATTCATAAGACTCATCTCACACTCAAACTGAGTGAGATAGAGGTCAACATACATGTTTTACCCAAAGATGACTAGATCTCCAATATATAACCACCATTGAGGAAATAACATTTTACCTGCACACTTAGGTCAAACATTAGGCATACCTACTCTAGATATAATAGACAAATAGACATAATCCATCCTAAATGGCATAAATCATACATGATATAAAATCATCATATCTATTGTAAATCGTCTACAACTACCATGATCAAGGAGCAAGATGCATAATCACAACATTTCACAATGTTGAAACAAACAAAATAATCACAACTATAACAAATATGGTGAAAATAGTGAAGTTGAAACATTGCAATGGTCTAACGTACACAAGCACAACATATGCATCCCATAATGCATAGTCAGAAAACCAAGGCCAATACAAAACCCCATCAAAAACACTTTTATGGTCATGCAAAAAATATCTAGAAAAGAATCCTAAATACATGATCAGAACCCATCGATGCTACAATAGGTCACATTAGCAAGTTTGATGCAATGACTCATAGCACAAGAATCACATAATACACTAATAAACACTTATACAACACATAATGTATGAGTCAGAAAGCACACCAAGAAAACACTAGGGCAAGCATTACATTTATTAATGCATCATATATGCATGTTAGAAATTAAGGAAAGAAGGGGAATGGGAAAATAGTATGAAATCCAAGTTTTTGATATGTTTATTTTATACAAAATCATTGTAAGTTTTCTCAATAATGAATAATGTTTTGTGTGGTTTTTTGTTAAAAAGCATTTTCCCCACATATATATTATGTAATGTGTTTTCTCTATGCTTTCTATAATTTTATTTTAGTTATTTTTATTTGTATGTAATGATTAGCTATCTAAGATCCTAATCTTGACAAGCACATACCAAAGGATGAATTTACATGATGACATTCAGTAGGATCCATTAGTTTATTTGGATTCAAGCTATCCTTTTTATGTTAGAATACTTACTCTATATGCATGTTTGTGACTACTACATACTTCAAGATACATGATGATTCTAGGATTCACTTGCACCTTAAAGTGGAGTTAAAATGCAATGGAGAAATTTACATGCACATGGCATTTCCTATTTAGTTTTGTGCCCATTTTGGGAGAATAGACTAATAAATTTATATATCAAGAAATGCTGCCATCTTATGTGAAGTGTGGTTGTGTTTCCCATGTCATTACTCACCCTTTTATACATATTCCTAAACATTCATCCTCCACCTTTTTTATATAGACATTCATTCTAGTATATTCATCCAAATCATGCATTTATTACATCTATCCATGCACCCACCACTATACATTTATTATCCACCTTTATGTTATAGGTCATTTCTATGAGTGTGTAATGGATGCTACACCCATGGATCTAACCCTTCAAAATTTTAAATTCAAATTCAAAATGTGGAATTCTTGCTTAGTCCTTTCCTAACTAGTCTAGACTATACACAAATGTGCATAATTTATTGATATGGCCCCATATTAAAAGGAATTCAATTGCACTTATTTGTCATCATCAAGCATCAAGTAATCATTAAAATATTATTCATATTTATGAAAATAGTGTGTTAGGAAAACTTATATTGTAGCACTAAATTGAATAAAAAAATCTATATAATCATATTAAAAGCATATGCATGTTTGAGACTTTCTATAATTAATTATTTGAATAACCATGTAAAGCTAATCTTTTTCATGTGTTGAATTAGGATAACATGGATCCTAGTGATCCAACATCTCTCTAAAAGGTATTTTTAAATACCATTAGTCATTAGAACAAACTAAATAGCAACGAATCAAACAAAACAAGAAATAAGAGTGCACACTATCCAAGATCAAATCCACGACCACATATTAGATCCAAGATCATGCAAGTGTCCTAGACCCATGGACTTGACCTAAAATAGGTTAATCTAGATTTGAGGCAAGGTACATAAAGAAACTTTTAATTTCTAGTCCCTTGAAGACATCTAGATTTTAGTGGCACATCAATAGACACATTACATTATTCTTACTTAGAGTTAAGTTCCTTAACCCTCTTTCCATTTAATTTCCTAGCTTAGCATCCAATTTGTCAATTATCACACCCACAATTTTAATTGATTTAATTTAGGTTGATTTATTCTAAGTTGTATGCATTTCTTTGATTAACATAAATTAAGCCTAGGGAATGGTTATTTTCCTTTACAATTATGTTAATTACCTAGTGAATCCTTGTGGTGTGTTCACTCCACTCTATTATAATATTAATTAAATTTATCTCTCTTATTTCGACCTTCATAATGAGGTGTGCCCATTTCATCTTACTTGAAAAGGTATTTTATAGATTTTAATAATGAATTAAATCAATAACAAGTGTCACGTAGTGGCGAGTAGCTACCTTTGAGGTATTAGAAAAAATAAAAGTATTTATTTGGTAATAAAAAATAATGAAAAATGCATTTGAATTAATATAATAATTATGTTAAGTTGTAGTTTGTATTTTTAAACTTTCAACTATACATGTTATGTGGATAAATAATTTGGGAAAACATGGGCAAATGAGATATGACAAAGTAATTTTGAAGAGGAATTACGTCCATTCAATGTTTCAAATGACATATTGTAGACAAGTGCCACTCAATACAACACTTTGAAATCTAAGGCATAAGCCTTCTATTATTAGTTCCTGTCGAAGGAATACTAATGCATCTGTTAGGTTTTATTAATTTGCAGCCAATCAACCAATGAGAGAGAAGAATTAAAATAGTTTGACTAAATTCTCTAATGTATATTATTTTCCAAACTTCTTGCAAAATAAAAAAAATCATTTTATTTATCATTCTATTGGATTATAGTTGTGAATAGTCTTATTGTTTGATGTAACCTTTTTTGGAGTGTCAATGTAATGGAGCAAAAAAGTTTTCCAGTGATTGCTGTAGCAATAGTATAACTTTTTTGTCCACTCTTGCTAATAATGTTGTCGAGTATTTTATTATTTGATAGCTAGTGAAGTGTCAATGTAATGGAGCAAAAAAAATCTTCCATTAATAGTTGTAGCAATAGTAGCACTTTGTCTCCACTCCCTAACATTATGATGAGAATTTACTAATAATGTTAATCACTATTTTATGTATGGTTTACTCTATTTTCCTACACACACTTAAAATCAAATATTAAAAGAAACTCCTCTAATATAGTAAACTCAAACAAATTACAAAACTTTCAATGGTATCTATCTCAATTAGTTCAAGCCCAATTTCAAAACTTGTTTAAAGCACTTGAATTACCCACACAACCACATTTATAATCACTTTTTTTTACAATTTTTACTACACAATGAATCCAGCTACCAATTCAAATAATAACTCCTGAATAAAACCAAATTAAAATTTTAGTTGGATGGAGATCATGTTCTATTATTATATAATTTTCAATAAAAATATTACATATGAAAATTTATGTAAACTACTTTTAAATTTTAAAAAATTAAATAAACACAATCATAGTCCACATGCTCCAATTATCACTATCTTCACTTCCAACCATAATTGTAATCAACAAATTATCGTTAGAAATCACACGCAATGCGTCTCTTGTTTAAAAAGATTGTTGTTACAATATATGATCAATAGAAAAGAATTTGAACAACCTAAATAAAAAATTTGTTATATAAGTTGAAATTTTAAATTATATATTTATTTAATTTTTGGTAAATCAATCCAAACAAATTGTTGATTTTGATACAAATTTCACCATTATAATTTTATGGAAATGATATATTTCCCTTAAAATATGATAGATTTTTCATTACTTGAGACTAACCATTATAGAATGGGATGGGCCAAATTAATCATGGAACACTTTAGTTTGACTACTGCCACTAGATTTTTATTGAAAGATCTAGCATTTTAGTTTGTGGATGCTACATTCACAAAAATGGTGAATGTAGTTGGAACATGGTTGATATGAAAATGAAACGACATCGATAGTGACGAGGCATGGCAAACAGACCTCAAAACTTTGAGTGATCCATCATACGAGGGCAATGAACTCATGGATTATCTTGGAAAATAATGTGAGGATTAAATGAATGTGAGGAAACCACGTTTGTCCAACTCCTAGATACGTATTCAAGTATGAGTGGATTTTGCAGTAAAATCACTATCACAATTGTAAGGCTATTTTTAAACGTCATCCACTTTAACAGTTGAATGTTAATTTTGACCAATAAAAATAGGACAAATATTTCCTATTTGTGGATGAAGTCTAATATTGTTATTGAGTATTTGACAATTGAAAGGATGATATTGACCATTTGTTAGTAGTGGATCTCAATCTGAAATATCACATATTTCGTTAATAAAAAAGTGGATCTCAATTTCATTTATAATAGTTTGAGTCAAACAATCATGAACAATGGTCCATATGAATCTATCTCATATAAAAATGATCTACAAAAAATAGGGCCTGCTTATTTCTAGGGCCTGCATATTTGTTTTTAGCTGTCTTTCAACTTCTTTTAGTTTCATAGGAGAGTCAGTAATTTTGACCCTCTTTTAAGGGGGTGTTTTTCTAACTTCCTTTTATTTTAAGTAAAATAGTGTGAAGTTTTGAATCGCTCACTTCACAATAGTAAATAGCTTAATGCAATTCAAGTTTATCTATTAATTTGTTGTTGTCTTCTATCTTTTGGGAGGGTTTTATATCACCTACAAGATCATTTTGCTATTTGATATAGGAGGACGAGTCTATGCTGATATGGGGCATCATCTTGATGTCATCCCTTCTATATCGTACCTCTAGCGAATTTCAACCTTACTGGATGACATAATCAAGGAATATACCATCATCCTCACCAATTGTGCACAACCAATTGAACTACAACTCTTTGATAGCTTGTTGTCTTTTATATCTTGTTAAAGATATTTAAAATTTAGTACTAAAAGAATAGTCATAAAAGAATTAACTTCTTGTCTTTTAAGTCTTGTTAAAGATATTTAAAATTTATTATTAAAAGGATAGTAAAAAGAATTTTAAAAATTCTTAATTTAAGAGACTCTTCAGTTAAATTAATCATATTTCAAATATGGATATTTATTGAATAATTTTATTTTTTTTATGAAAAATATTTATAATTAATTTTTTTTGAGTTATTGTTTTTTATATTTTGATTTGAATAATAAATTTTAATTAGTTATAAAAGCCATGCTTACTAAATATGGCCATATAATGTTGATTTTTCCATGTTAAATTTTTAAAAATTCATTTTAAATAGTCATTTTGTTGATTTTCTTCCTTTACTTATGTGTTTTTTATAGATTCCAATACATTGTATGGCATTTATTGCATCCTTATGTCTAGAAATCCATTCTCCACTTCAAAATTAATTCTCTGATATCTAGTGTCAATCCTATGGCTGTGGGGATTGGTCTTTCATATGTAAAATTAAACATTGAGTTTCAAAAATTCAAATTTTGTGAACTCCTACCCATTTTATTCCTACTATGAGTTGGTAGACGTTTTGCATGATTATTACCATAGAGTGGTATTTATAAACATTCACTATACATTAATTCACATGTTAGAAACATCAAGCATTCATTGACCAATTATTTGCATACAAGAAACATTCATTACAGGAACACTTGAATTGATGCAATAAAAGTAACATCATTTACTTTAGTTTCATTGCCTAGGACATTTGCATGCTTTCCTACTATCTTTTGATTCTTAGCACACTATAAAGTTAGTCTCTCTAGGGAGTTGACCTTGAAGAACTTGCCCCTAGTGTCTGACCTCTTTAACGTATTTTTATATAGTGTCAGTACTTGACAATAGTTAAGAAGTATACATTCTAACAAATTAGGAAGTCGAAGTGCACAATCAATAGGATCATGTTCATGATCTAAACAATAGATCATCATGTGTAGAATCAATTCAAATCCACAAATTCAATCAAGAGATAACAACAATTCAATACATAATTTTAAATAGTAAGCACATCCAAATTTTCTATTTTTGTACATCAAAACAATTTAAATATATACATCATAAAAATTATTCATCTCCATTACTCTTAAACTACACACTTTTATTCCTCCACACCTAAATTTTGTTCTTTGATATTTAATATTATCACTTCCATAACCCATAGAATAATTAATATAGAGTAATTTATATCAAGGGTCAACCACTATTATATTTCATTCTTTTTTAAATAAAAAAAATTGTTTATGAAATAAATATTTTTTTAACCATCTTTAAAACTTATTATGTATCAACCCACTAAAAATTACAATTAGAACCTTCTTTCAAGCTCCATTATAAAAACACTATATTAATTGTCTCCATGAACGACAAGTGTTATGGTTATAATGTGTATAACCACTTTTGACAAGTATTTTCTTGTGTGTTATTCTTACAAAATTCAATTCAATATTTTATCAAGGGGAATCTTGACATATGTGACCGTTGATTTTAAATTTAAGGTTGAAATAACAATGGTATATCTGTAAAGCGTGAATGGTTTGGAATAGGAACTGTGCTTCTAATTCACATATTGCCATGTTTTACATGTTTCCCTCGTGCGTTCATACTGTTTTGTCCTTGTCATGACTCAAATTACTTGAATAAAATAATCAATTGAACAGGAGAGTGGTGGAATATAGCGATCCCATAGAAGTCGAAGCTAAAGCAGTTCTGAGTGGAGGTGCACCAAATGTTTCAGATGCTTTTACTATAAATGGATAACCAGGAGACCTCTATTCATGTTCAACATCAGGTACAAATTTACTTTTGGTTGGAAAAGGTTTTGGGGACCTCTATTCAATTTTGGCCAATAAAAATAGGACAAATATTTACCACTTTTTATTGTGAATGAGGTGTAAAACTTTTATTAGCTGTTTGACCATTAAAGTGGATGATATTTAAGTAGAGTGGGTGATTAGTAAGGCTCAATAGATTAAAACCATATAATTCTACCCAGTTAAATCCATAAATGGCCACAGTGAACACAACTAAGGCATACCCAATTTGGTTTCTCACTAAACAAAATCAAGAGTGGAAACTAGTTGAGCAATGAAATTCTATGTGTGCAGGAACAACAAATTTCTCTGTAGAACAAGGACAAACCTATCTTCTTTGTATCATCAATGCTGTAGTCAATAATCACCTCTTTTTCAAGATTGCATCACACAATCTCACAGTGGTAGCCATCGATGCCTCCTACACAAAGCCATACACAACAGACATACTGATGTTAACATCTGGTCAGACTGTAGACATTCTTCTCACAGCGAATCAACTGCAAGCCAAATACTGCATTGTCGCCAAAGTATACACTACTCAAGCTGAAGAGGATATTGACAACACCACAACAACTGCCATTTTAGGCTATGTGGGCTCTAACTCATCTGCCACTCCAATCCTTCCAGAGCTTCCAGTATACAACGACACTGCCATTTTAGGCTATGTGGGCTCTAACTCATCTGCCACATTGACCTGAGCCTTACGAAGCTTGGATTCACAGGAGCATCCGGTGGACGTTCCCCAAAGCATAGACGACAGTAGCATCATAACCGTAGGTCTCAGTTTACTTCCTTGTGCCACCGGTGAGACCTATGACGCCCCTGCAATTACCAGAGTGAGTGCCAGTATGAACAACATATCTTTTGTGCTGCCAGATGTCGCCATTCTGCAAGCTTATCACTTCGGCATTAATGGCGTCTATACCATCGACTTTCCTTCAAATCCACCAGTTGTGTTTGATTATACCGGGGATGTAGATGAATCTCTATTTGCGCCAATTTTTGGCACAAAAGTGAAAGTCATTGATTATAATGCCACAGTTCAAATAGTGTTCCAGGGAACCATTATCTTCCAAGAAGACAACCATCCGATGCATATTCATGGCTATGACTTTTGTATCGTAGGAGAGGGTTTCGGTAATTATAATAATGAAACAGATCCACTCCCTTTCAATCTGGTCGATCTGCCGCAATGAAATACTGTAGGGATACCTGTCGATGGGCTGCTGTCAGATTCAAAGCTGACAATCCAGGTAATAAACAAAGTGAAAATTCTCTCATAATTCTAGAGCTGAAATATGGCTTGAAATTGAAATTTGGAGAATATATCTATGGAGGACTGAATGATTGATTGTTCCATTTGTGCAGGTGCATGGTTCATACATTGTCACTTCGATGACCATGTAACATGGGGGTTGAATATGGCCTTTCTGGTGAAGAATGGTCCTAGTGCTTTGGAAAGTTTGAACTCTCCTCCTTTTGCCCTCCCCGAATGCTAGAGTTGTTGACTTACCCTCAGTTGTTGTCCCTGATGTCCAAACCACAACTTGATATCATGTGGTTTCCTTGATGGTTGATATGGTTTCCTTGAGTTAGTTTCCTAACAAGCAGATTGGTCCTTGGCACGGTACTATGAGGTATTTATATCATGTTTATATCATGTGGGTTCATATTCAGTTTGGCATACTCATAGCATGTTTGCATATTTATGGCAAACATGATGACATTTGTTTGGTGTATATGATATCAGTTTTATTTGGCATCTTCCATGATCAGTTGGCATCTACATGAGCATAAAGTTGGCATCTTGTTTCAATTCTATGACACGTCACTTGATCATATGTGAGCATACAGTTGGCATACACATGATGCATATACTCCTGGTGTTGTTCTTGTTGTGTTCATCTTGGTTTGATCTGGCTTTGATCTCAGCTTCGATCTCAGAATGCTATCATTCTATTGTTCGACATATACAGTGGGATCTATCATGTTTGGCACCTTGATGCAAGACACATCTTGATGTTGACATGGTTTGGCATTTTTTGATATTGTTCAGTTTGGTTTCATAATGTTATGGTATTCCTTCTTACTTGGTGGTGATGAGTTGTTGTCCCACTTGGCATTTATATTTGGCAGTTATGTCAAACATTATATGACTCTGCATATTTTGTAATTGGCATCATAATTGTTGTCTTGATTTTTGTCTTGGCACCTTGACATTGGAATATTTGATGACTTGGCACTTGATGGTCTAACATTTGACTTGGTAGTAAGTTGAAATATATGGTCTATCATATGTTTTTGATGACCACAAGCACTTTTCCTAGCGCTCAATTAAACATCTTGCAAAATATAAAGAAAACATTATTGATGTTTCCAGATTAATTTGGTAACCGGTAAAGAAGTTTTTTTTTGACAAAGCTTAAACAGCGAAGACATATTTCTTTTAGGGTCAACCGACTCATTTGGTCACTTAGCTCAAAAGGCAAAAATGATGTTTAATCATTTTATTTTTACTATCTGTTATCCTCTCCACGAGGGTTTGGCTGCCATCATAGAAGGGTATGTAGAATTTGTTATTTTGATAGTTTGTGGAGTTCATTTGTTGAATCTGTGAGGTGACAGGATGTGTTGTGCATCAAGGACATTGACAATAGTCTCAAACCCATCATTTCACCTTTCCAGGTGCTATCATTCCTCTTCATTGTTATGGCTATTATTTTTCTATATGCTTTGTTGTGATGGTTATATGCGCTCTTTTCTCCATCATTTCTTTCATAAGAGGTTTATGATACACATTGTTTGTTATTACTCATAACATTGACGATTAAGGTTTCAAACTGAAAGAAATTTCTTTGACAGAGAATATGGTTTATGGTGTTTCAAAAGTATTTCAAAAATAGCTATAACTGTCCCCAGATGTTCTTTCAGTCGGCAATATTTTGATTTTCATATGATATCATGATAGAGATTTGGGTTTATGACCTTGGTTAGGGTTTTAACAAAACACTTTTAACCTTGGTGTTTAAATGAACTCATAAGGTCATTCGACCTAATTATTCTGATAGTTAAGAAAACTTCCTGAATTGGTTATTCTTGTACATACAGAAGGAGATGTTATTGCAAATTATGAGATGTATAAAAAGGGCTTTGAACAGGAATTGTGGTATGGTTGTGTATACACCTGATGTAATATTGAGGATAGATGACTGAATGCACTATCATTGATATTAGATCAAAGTCTGAGGATCAGTGAAACAGAGTGTCCCTCTGTATTTGTTTTTCTTTCATGATTGAAACATATATTGAAAGGTCAAGTCAGTGAGACAAGAAATGACCTTTGCCAGTGAGGCAACTGTAGCTAGTGAGGCTTGAATTAATAGCCAGTGAGGCCTGTAATTAGTGAGATTCTTCTATAAAGCCAGCGAGGCACTTTTTTGAGTGGTTTTTATGCCTCGGAGGGTTTTCCACTCAGGACAATATCTGTGTTATGGATTGTCATTGATGAGTTTGATTCTCATGTTTATTTGCTTATCATGTGTTATTTGTTTTAAAGTCATTTAATTTCCTTTGGTATATATGAACACATACTTGTCTTATATCACTGTCTAAAACAATGATATTGTGCATGTCCACTTTATGAACAATTATATTTCACAGTTAGTCTCTATGTGTTAAGATTTATGATAATGACTCATTATTTTCAGTCCCTACATTGAGTTGATGCATTCTTGACTTTGATCAATCTATTTTAGTTATCCAAATCCTTCATGATGTCATCTACAGTCAATGGGAATTGTTTTTGTATCAAAGTTTTGAAATACAAATTTTAAGGTCACTAAGTCTTGTTAAAATTTGTATACCACTGATTTACCCTCCCCTCTCAGTGGTATTGTACTCCAACAAGTGGTATCAGAGCTAGACCCTTGTCCAGCAGGTCTAACCAACCTTAGGGTTTCCTAGTCGTGGAGTACTGTGATGGGTAAGTGTAAAAGAAACAAAAGTTAAAAGAAAAACACCAATGTCAAGTCAAATGTAGTCTTGTCTCAGGAAAAAATTCTTGTCAGTTGAGTCAATAATTGATAATAAGACCAATTCTATAGAAGGAGAGTGTGTTAGTAACCCTGAAGGAGTTGTTGTTTTTGAAGGAGAACAAGAATTTAATGATGAAGAAAGATATTTCTTTGAGGGTGAAGAAGATTGTGGAGTTGATATTAAAGGAGAACTTATGTGTGCCCTAGATACAATCAAACAACTTAATGAAGAAAACATGAGACTAAAAGACCAGCTTCAACAAGAAAAAGAATCCAACGACAATGTATGTTTAGATCTTGAAAAAGCTTCTTTAGAATTTGAAAATGCTAGAAATCAAATTGCAAAATTAAAGAGACATGTTAATGAATCTGATAAATTTATTATTAGTCTAAAAATTGAAATTGAGGAAGCAAAAAGAATAATAGATGTAACAAATTCTGATCTTGAGGTGAAAACAATTGAATGTCTGAGACTTGAAAGTGAAGTTGTCAATCTAAAGAATAGTTTGGATGTTGTCAAAATATAGAAGTTGGTTAAAGGCACAAATGCTTTAGATGAAATATTGAGTAGTCAAAAAAACTACAAGGATCATTTTGGCTTAGGATATGAAAAAGGGGAAAGCTCTGGTGTTAAAGATGAAGTTAAAAGGGAAATAGTTTTTGCAATAGCAGATAGGAAGAGTTTCAAGATTAGCGAGACTCCTAGGTAGAAGATAGATCTGAATTATCATTTTGCTATTTCTGATGACGACAAGAAGAAAGCAAAGGATAAAACTACTGATATTGGGAGAAAAAGAACTAACAATTTTTCAAGACCTTCATCTATCAGGCAATATCATTCGGTCAGGTATAACTATTCTCAGTTTCATGGTTATTGCTATGTCTATCATAAGTATGGTCATAGAGCTAAAAATTGTAGTTATTATGGTTTGTCAAATCAAAACTACAATGTTATTTGCTATAATTGCAATAAGGTTGGGCACATGAAAAGAGACTGTTGGATGCATTATAGAAATTGATGAAATAGACATCATTATTCCTCTAGTAATATCATATGTTATAGGTGCAACAGGATTGGACATAAATCACAATATTGCTAGAATAATCCTATGGACAAGCAAAAGAATGAACCTAGAAAGGTTTGGAGAAGGAACCAAAATTAGGACAAGAAGGATCCTAAACTTGTGCATGTTGCACAAGCTACTTCACCAGTCGCTTGAGAAGTGACATGAAGTTAGGGGGAGCTGTCAAATATCCTATCTCTTATCCCATAGGAGATTCAACAGGTTTGTTGATGGATATTTGTCATAATGAGTTCATTTTTTATTGATTTGGTACATGAGTTTTCAAAGGTGGAATTTTAGATGCCATGGTTTCAGAGGTAGATTTAAGTGTTTGTGATGTTTATTATGCTTAAGGAACATAGTGATGCCAAGGTTGTATTGACAGATGGTCAGGTTGTCTCTCCTCTTTACAACATGTATACACTATTCATGTTGTAATTGAGTTGAATTGATGTTGTGGCTTTTATCTTTGGTCTTCATATGTCAGGAGTAATTGGGAGGAGTTGAGTTGGATATATTCATTATTCATTAAGGTTTCTTGTCACAGAGTTGAGGTATGAATAATGCAGATAGGGAGTCTAGTTAGTTTGGTGCCTATGCTTCAAGATGTGGATATGCTCTTTAAAGGCATCAAAGGAGATGCTTGTCATCATCCTTCATTAAGGATTATCTATTTCAAAAGGTAGATTATACAGAGAGTCATGACAGATAGTCTTCAATGTTCATCTTGTTAGGATGTAAGTAATGATGTTAAGACACAAAGTAGTCATGATTTTTATACATTGCTTAGTTTAATAAGTACACTAAGAGGTTTACTACAAACATTTGTTTCAACATAGTACATAGATAGAGGATTTCATGCTGATTGTGTGATCAGACAATAGTGTGTTTTTGAGAGATGACAGTGTTGGCATAACACTTTTCTTTTCTTGATAGTGTAACGGTGAAATAACAATATGGGTAAGATTATCTACATTCAGTGACACAAGGTTATTTAAGCAATGACTTCAAAGCATAAAACTAAATAAATGGTATATTCCTGATAAGAGTATACTATGTGAAATTGTTTTCAAAGATTCTTGAACCTCTGAGACAACATATAATCAATAATAAACATCAACCATAATGTTGTTTAAATAAGTTATATTCTGCTATTTGGTATTTCCTTCAGTGGTATTCTGAGCTATTCTTTTGGTGTTTGATCATTGCTATAGTGATTGTTAGCATGGTGATTTCCTTTGCTTTGATAGTGCTTTGGAAATGAAGACAATTGTCCTCAATGATGTACAAGATGATTATTACAATTTGATAGTACTGATCCATACTCTATGCTCTATGATGATCCATACTCTATACTCTACTCTTTGTTGGCTCTGGATGATAGTATTTAGAGATACAGTAACAATGAGTTGATGATGGCAGTCATACCAATGCATAGTGCAGTGATAATCTATTTCTTGTGTTATCTTGATAGTGATATTTTCTTTTTGGGTTTATCCTTTTTCATAGTGGTTGAGACAATGCACAAGAACTAATGGTATATGCTTTCATTGGAAATGTTAACAATGTATATCTACATTCATGCACAGTGATGACAGTGTGACATTGTTTACTAAGTTTGTTCAATGGAGTTAAAGGTAGTGCATAAACTATGATCCAAGTACTGTTTTGGTAAATGAAGTGATAGGGTTGTTTTCAGTAACAGTAACTTTTTATGAGTGGCATGGCAGATCATGTGAACAATTCTAACTTTTTTAGTTGTTGGACTCATGGGGAGTCTCTTGCATATTTCTGATCCCTGATGGTTTTTAGTATCTTATGACAGTTGGCATGACTTCTACTTGATGATTGGCATTATTTGTGACAGTCTGCTCAGTTGTTGTATGTATTTACTACAAGCTCTTTCTGCTTATCATGATGCTATTATTTCATTATGGTGCTGGCATCTTCTTTCTATTTTAGATGTATTGGATACTTCTCAATCATGAGATAGTCTTGATTTGATTGGTATGTTTTTTCATTTTTTCTATATTCCACATTTCAGACTATGTTTCAAATATTTACATACATTCACTCCCTTTGCCCTGATGTCAAAAAGGGGGAGAGAAAGTTGTGTTTTTCCCATCATGGACAAAGGGGGAGTTTGAATAGAGTGCTTCTAGATTAAACTGTGTATGTTTTTGCTTGAACGTTTCAGATCATGCTCAATGAACCTATTGGGATAGTAAAAATTTGAAATTTTGGTTGTATTCTCACTTCATCATATTTGAGCAAAATCATAAAACATCCCAAAACCATAGTAAAAATTAATGCATCCCACAAGATGTCCATGGTTAAACAATGAAAAAAATTACTTAAAATTTAAATCTATCGGCAAGACTTTGTGTTGCTTATGCCGATGCATAAGAAATCAATAAAAAATTACTATCGGCGTGAGAGTAAAGATCAGAAAGAGATTTGTAAGAGCTGCCGATAGGAGAAGTAATACCGATGGCCTTTTATTAGTAAGAGAACCAAGTAGTCACACCGATTGGTATGACTAGTAATCATCGGGTGGTCCTTTAAAAGCTACCCCGACGGTATATATCATACCGATGAAATATATCGGCAAGAGTCTCACCGAACATCTTACGGGGACAAAGGCAACAATAACCATCGGAAATAAATAAACATCAGGATGAAAAGTAAATGAATCTTCGATACTCCAGTCTCTTGGTGAAACAATAAAAAGGCACTTTCGGTGTGAGTCACACCGATACACATATCCATCGACATAACTTAATATATTGGAATGAAGCAATGATATCTTGCCGACTCACAAGTCACAGCGATGAAAGGGTGTCGGTGACACTTTGATAGATTCTCTCCGATAAGGAATGTAAAGTAGCCATTGGGGAGATAATTGTGATCAGGTGATCTGAAAAGAATTACCCCCATGGTATATCTCACTCCGATGGAAATAAAGTCAGACCCATTGATAAGAAGTTTTAACCATATCGGTGAGATATCAAGATGGTCATTCTAATCCAGAGTATAGAAGATTATCAGGGAAACGACAAAGCTCAGGCAAACATAAATATATTATCCCGATGGTATTGATCTCCCCGATAACAAGTGTTATCACACATATTGGTGAGACCCTCACCGATAGTCATATCAGTAGGACTCACTATATTGGAGGGAAATCTAAAACACATGGCAATGAAAGAAGTCATGCCGATGGTTGTGCCCACTTAAGATATGACTTAACATAGCATCGGGAATACAATCACAGCCAGAGGATTTCAATCACAGTTGCAGAACAACATGTACTTACATACGAACCATTGTGTATAGCCTATTTTTTAATTTTTTGTCAAAATTTGAATATGGATACTCTAGGAAAGGGAAAAGGTAGAAAATCACAAGGGGAAACTAGTAAATCTAAGAAACACAAAACTGATCAAACCCCTGAAGAAAAAATAAAAGACGAAAAACTCAATCAAGACTTAATTGATCAATTGCCTGGGTCAACTCCCAAGGCCAGAAGATCTGGTCAACTTAGGGAAGAAGTTGAAAAATTAGAAGACAAATGTAAGCACTTGGGAGATATTTGGACCCCAATCAAAGGATATGAGCTTTTTAGATTCCATTATAATAGAAGGATCAGGAATGCTCATGTGTCAAACCCATGGCACTTGAATTTGGGAAAATTGGTCGTGCCTAATGTATTCCTGAATGTTGAACTCCTCCAACTACTTGCCCAACAACATAGCCCAAGCTTGAAAGCTATATGCAACCCACAGGGGGAGCCAATTATACATTTGTCAAAGAATACCATTTGTGAAGTGTTTAATCTAGATGATTTGTGCACTGTCCCTATTATTTATGAAGATCTAGAGAGGGAATATTGGAGAATGGACACAACCTACAATGGATGGAGGTTGCCCATTCATAGGCCTAGAATTGAAGGAGAAGTGATGCCTCTAACTAAAAATGATGGTCCTCCTTTTCATGTAGCTATATTTGAAGCATATATACAGCACACTTATTATTCTGTGGGCCAAGTCCTTGGTTCAAATGTCCCTGATTTCATGACCATCCCTTTAATGGTTATAGCTACTAACATTCAATGTCATAATGCCAGGTAGTTTAACTATGTTGCCTATATTGCTAATAAAATAGATTCTGGCTTGTCTGCAATAAAAAATAGTTCCCCAGCATGCTCTTTTGAGCATTACTCACTGCTTATGCACATGGTGTTGTATTTTGGCCAAGAAGTAGGGTTATGGCCAAGTGAACTTAAATTTGTTGCTGCAAATAAGAGGGGGGGAAAATTGCCAATACGAATGTGGACTAGAATATGGGACAGTAGGTATGCCCATTCCAATTATGCACAATTTGAGGAATACTGTGTAAAAGTATTGTACAGATATTTTAGCCACCCTTGTGAATATTCGATCTCAATGGAGATAAAAAGGTTCATCAGGCTGAGAGATTTTGGTGGCCCCCCTACTGTCACTCATAATTGGGGAGACTAGTATTATTTTGAAGATGCTGCCATGGTCAAAATATATGGTTTTGAAGACACTCCATTCATATTGCGCAAAACTATCCTTGACAGAATTGCTTATTTAGAGATAATTAGGTAGATGCACTGCTCAAATGTAATGCATTTGAGCTCACATGATAAACAATCCTTTATGCCTAGTACTTTATGCTTTGCAGATTTTACTATGGTGTCAAAAGAGGGTTATAATCTCATTATGGATAAGTTGATGCATTATAATTTGAGGAGTGTTGAGGCAAGGAAAGGGTTTGACCCCGAAGGTTTTATTGACTCTGCACGAAGAAAATAAAATCTCAGTGGATACATGTACATACCTTATCCACATGATAATGTTATTATAAATTTAGAAGAGGCTGAGGTGGAGTTGGTGATAGAAAAGTATAAAAGGGATCTAAGTGAGAAGAAAAAGAAGCTAGCAGAGATTGAGGTTGTATCCTCTAAAATTGAAGGACAGGTGGAGCAAGAAGAGCCACATGACAAAACAGTAGAAATGTCCAAAAGGAAAATGCTACAATATTAGCCTCCTATTGTAATCCATGATGAGGAGGGGTCTACTAATGAGGATCCACGTCAGATAGCCTATGATTCTTTCATTTCTGATGATAAATTTATTCACTCAAAAGAATTTAAGTCATTTTTGTACAAATGCAAAGGAAAAGAAATTAGAGAATCAGTGGATGATGTCTCTGCTGATAATGAAAAACAATTGTTAGATATGTTGAAAGTAATAGCAGAGAAAGAGATGTAGGATATGACTCCTAGCATGGGTAGACAATTGCTTAAAGATGCAAGAGTTATGATTTTTCCTGGTCTTGACTTGAATTCTACTTTTGTTTTTGACAGTTTTTTAAATAGTGTAGATGATAAGTATAAACTCACTCCAGAGGGAGTTAATGAAGTATATATGGGTACAAGATATAATAATGATGAAAATTCATTGATGATATGGGCACTATATCCTCCCCATAAGAAAACAGCCATCATAGATACTGAAAAGACTTTCGGCCATGTCATGACTTTAAAAGTAGGGGAAATTGACCCTTTGATTACAGTAGACATTGGCATCAATGTTGCGAAATTAAACAAAGCACAAGCTCAAGTGTTGATCAAGGAAAGGGATGCATATAAATTGAGTTGTGAAAGACTAACAAAAGAAAATGACTACTTGAAGGATGTAGTTAAGAGTACTTTTGGACAATCAACAAAGAGATTGACTCAGGGAGAAAGCTCACAAGGCACTCAAGCATTATCCCCAGATCAAGCATTGCAAATTCAGATAGATACACTTTTCACTATGCTACAGAGTAGACATGCAATCATGATACACTAGTTCAGTCTATTTTGGGATAATTACTCTCAGAATTACAAAGCAATTAAATGAAATGAAAGGCTCGAATAGAGAATGCAGGAGAAGTTGAATGAGATACAAAGTAAAGATGCTTCTATCAATGCAGGTATCTCCAATACTAAAGCATTGATTGAGCAACATCAGAAATACTACGATCAACTCAAAAGTGATGCTAAGGAAGGTGCTGAAGCTTCTAATGCAGGAGTGCTCGCCTTATTTAAGAGTGATGGAGAACTAAAAAGCAAGGAAGAGTGGAATGTTGATTGTCAAACTATATTACATGAGGCTATGGGAGCTCTTAAAGACAAGAATTATGCATCTGGAGAAGCTTGCAAACACCTAGAGAAGATGGTCACAATTGAAATGATTACAAGAAGTGCCATTAAGCTTATTTATTCCCATCGAGATCAAGAGTACTTGGACCATCTGGCTAAAATTTACTTATGGCTGAATAGAGCCTAATCATAGTTATGTAATGGTTGTTAATCTTGTTAAATTCCCAAAAGGACATATTGAAGAGTTATGTCTCTTCATAGAAATACCTATATAAGTTCAAACAATTGGTGCTAAAAGATCATCAGCAGTAGGATATATATACATATATATAATTTACAATGTTTCAGAAAGACTATGTTGCATGTTTTATTTGAAGTAGTAGATTGAAGTTCTCTGATTCAGTGGTTCTATCTTGGCATCAATTGTTTGTTATAGTTACTCAATTCTGTGGTTGTCTCTAGTTCTATATTTCCTTGTTATTCAAATTAATATATCAAGCATATATTTAATTTGTCAATACACATTTGTTGTATCTGTGTGATTGAGTAAATTGGTTTTCATTTGAGGAATTAAATCCTTCTGATCAGTCACGGTAGCCTGAAAGTATTAAGTTTGGATTACTAAGTAGAGCCATATAATTAGGATTGCCATTCTGTCTCCAAGATAATATTATCTGTTATTCTTGCCCATTCACTTCAATTGGTTCCTTCAAGTAAGGATTAAAATACCTTTTGGTGAATTATAAGATATCTGATTATATTGGTTGGATTATCAAGAAGAATTTGTCAGTCATTTCGTTGCACGTTTATACAAGCTATAAACTAAAGTTGTGCCAAAAAATTAGAATTAGTACTCATTATAAGCCACTAGTCTTTGTCCTTCATTCGACTCTATTACCCAACAAAGCACTGGTCTTATTTAAATTCATCATTTAAAAATCCTTTTTACCTTGATATTACTTATACAATTTCTACCAATCCATTCATTAGACATTAGATATAATCAGATAGCAACCTTTTCATCTATCCTACACCCTTTGCCATTGTGGATAGATTTAATTAGTCAATACATTTCCATTTAGTCTCCTTTAATTCCCAAGGTTCACCCACCTAGGTGTAGCAGGACCTGAAGTGTAGGAAATCACTAAACCTTGAAGGTTGTTTTCGTCAAGTTAGTTCAAAAATGTTGCAAATCTAAGCATAGAGCCTGGCATCCTCTTAGGCTCAGCAACCTACATTTTTGAGACCTAACAAATTGGCGACCCTACTAGGGACCCTAAATAAAAGACCTTAGAAAATAATCATTCCTTTTATAGAGTCATTTTTAGAAACTTTGATTTGGTAACTCTGCTGGAAACAAGAACCCCTAAAGATAAAACACAAACTTTTCCTATTTACTAGATAGGTGGCGACTCTAGCTACAGTTATAACATAAGAATTTAATACGAAATGGATGGTAGGAGGTCCAAGATGGAAGGCAAGAAATTACAGTCATCCCCACCGCCTAGAAACATTTCTAGAAGAAATGGAACTTCAAATTATTCTCACCAAGATAATAACCAGGATATTTAAGATAATAATGCAGAACAAACTATTTCAATTCACAATAAATTCACACCTCTGCATAATTGAAATGAGAATCTTAATGGAGAAACTGATGATATTTTGGAAAGATTTAAACTGGATCCTCAAGAACAGCGTGAGTATGAAGCACAGGTCATGAGGGATATTGATCAAAAACAAGCTAAATATGATTTCAAAATGTCATTACATCAAGGAGAAGGGATAGGATATGGATTCTCAAATCAAGGAATAAATGGCAATCTAGAAAATCAAGAAATAAATAACAATTCAGAAAATCTAGGAACTATGAGTGAAGAGCAACAGGAGGTGCTCAGGCTCTAGGAAAAACTTGAAAGGTTCGAGATACAAGAAAAAGAAAGGTTGTTGCAGCAAGAAAATCAACAGATGAGAAACAAAGCTAAAACAGTCCCCCCAAAATATGTACCTCCATACAGAGGAAACAATTCTAGAATTCCACAGCAAAATGCAGGTGGAATTTCAAATTCACATGCATCTAGAAATCATCAAAATACCATACCCCAAAACCTTAGACCACCTCCCATAAATAATGCATCTCAACATGTGGCAAATACTTACCCACCCCCTGGTCAACAATATTATAGATTGCAAAATCCCTACATGAATCCTCACATGAACGAACAACAACAATATGCCTATCACCAGCCACCAGGTGGATATAATTACTATCCTAATCCACCACCCATGAACTTTCTGCCTCAAAACCTTGTAAACATATGTAGCTAGTTTAATTTAACCAGATATTAGTTGTATCCATATCCTGTGGATAGTACTTGGAGAAATATGGTCCCCAAGTTTACCGGGAATAATGCAATATCAGCTAAAGATCATATCAGAAGTTTCAATGCTTTCGTGCAAGATATTGGTATGGACTGGGAAGATATTAAAATGAGGTTATTCATGATGTCCCTCACTGAAGATGCCAGAGATTGGTTTAACAGCCTACCTGATGCCTCAATCAGTTCAATAACTGATTTCCATAATCAATTTAAGGAGCAGTATGGAAACCAATATGCCCCTGAGTTTACATTACATGAATTGATAAGTATACAGAAGTATCAAAATGAATCAGTATATGATTTCAACCTAAAATTTTCCAAGTTGCATAATAAGGTACCACATGGAGCCAAGCTATCTGATCCAGCAACACTGAGTATTTATATGAAAGCATTTGACCCCAAAATAGGGTACGAGCTTAGAAATCAGTGTCCTGCAACCCTGGCCAAAGCACAGAGAGTGGCCCTAACCATTGAAAACAATAGGAAGGCTGCAGGAATGGTTAGTAAGAGAGATAACTATAGAAGTCCTCAAAATCAAAATGTTCAACAGACTAAACAAGGTCAGCACAGGCATGAAAGACCTAGGTTGCATGATATGCCGTACAATACAAATTGGAAAGATGGAAAACCCATTGATAATAACAGAAAGCCACATTATGGCAAGGATACCTCTGATCTCCTGAAAAGAAACATGGCACATATGGTGGAAAATAAACCTTGGTGTTTGGTGTGCAGTCTACCACATTTACCTGAATATTGTGAGGTAGCTAAATCAGTACAACAAGAAGAGATGTTATACAATTATAATAGAGATAACCACACCATAAATATGATGCAAGATACACCATATGTGGTGACTAAAGATTACTCTTCTTTAGAAGAGGAAGGATATGAGTATGATGTAGGAAACCAGAGGCATCATATCAACATGGGAGAACAAGAAGTGTTCTCAGATCAGGAAGATAGTTGTGAGCAACCTATTTGTCATAACAATCAACCATATGGTCAATGGAGAAAGCCTACTCAGGATGAAAGAGAAGCTTTTACAGTAGCTGCAATAGCTCAAGCCAGAAACACTTACAACTTAAGGAATAGAACAACGAATGTTGAACAAGGAACTCCTGAGAGTGTGTTTATAAAAGATCAGAATAACAAAAAGAATAATACAAAATCATCATCTAAAGAACCAGAAAAGGGTTTTAAAGGTAAAGTGAAAGAAAATTTACAAAATCAAGAAAAGGATAATACAAAAACAGTAAAGAATGACCAGACTATGACCCATTCTTTTGACATTGCTCATGCAGTGTCTCAGGTAAAAATATCAGTTCCACTCCTAGAGATGATGAGGATAGATAAATATAGGAGCACAGTTGCTAAGTTGATTTCTGATACACCAAGCCAAAAGTATAAAGGACATGAAAATACAACAAACAATGTTGATCAGCAAACATTCCAAATGCCTGAGGTATACCTTGGTGACAAACTGACAAAAAATCCCTCACAGGTAGACCCATTCTACATTACACTATTAATCAAGAACATGATAGTCAGGAATTGCATGATCGATTCAGGTGTTTCCATGAACATCATGCCTATAGTAGTTATGAAAGAATTGGGAATGTGGGTTGATACTACATTTGGCCAGTGTTATGCAATGGATAACAGATCTATCCTAGTAGTTGGTATTATGAGGGATGTGGAGATAAAGCTTGCCTCACACCCTGAAGCAACTTATAACACTGATATTACTATGGTTGACATCCCACCATATTATGGAATGCTCCTATCAAGGCAATGGACTACAATGGCAAGAGGGAATGTTCAATTGGACTTATCATATGCCACCATACCAGTGGGAGGCAAAGAAATCAAGCTGTGCAGAGAGCCAAGGTATGACAATATTATACAAAGATTGGAGCGGCATCAAATAAATTTCTTTTGTGATATAGATTTAGGAGTCTTCAAAGTTGGAGAAAATACACCAGAATTATGTAACACTGATCCAATACACACTGAATCTATGAAAGAAGAAAATGATGTGTGGAAGATGTATTTTGATGGTGCATGCAGCAAGATAGGAAATGGGGCTGGAGTAGTCTACATTTCACCAGGAGGTAAAACTTTCAAATACTCTTTTCTATTGACAGTTGAATGCACAAATAATGTAGCTGAGTATGAAGCTTTGCTCATTGGTTTGAACATAGCCACTAAGCATAAAATAAAAAAGTTAGCTGTCTATGGTGATTCTAAATTGGTCATTTCCCAAGTAAGAGAAAAATACCTATCAAAAAACAAAAGGCTAAGATAGTACAAAAATGCATTTTGGGATAATATTGAATTGTTTGATGCCTTTTCAATCAACTGGGTTGATAGGTCTAAAAACATTATGGCAGATTTTTTAGCAAATATCGCATTGAAGAGGGATGATGTCACATTAGGAGGAATTACAAAGGTTGAATTCAAAACTAGACCTACCATCCCAGATAATATACATAATTGGCAAGTGTTTGATAATGATGCTGATATAATCAATTTCTTACATTGTGCTAATTATTATGAAAATCAAGAGATTGATTTCAATGCATTTGTAGAAGAACATGATGGGAAGGAAACCCTTTTTGGTCAAGAGATAGTCCAATTGAAAACAAATAAAATACCTAAAGGACTTATAGCATTAGAAAAGGCATTTGATAAGCATGACAGATATAAAAAGAAAGACACACCAGTGATACCTAATGACCTTGAAGAAATCAAGTTGGGGACACAAGCAGCCCCAAGGAATGTGTATATTGGAAGAAATCTTGACCCAAAAATTAGGAGCAAAATCATCAACTTACTCAGAAAGTTTAGGCATGTATTTGCTTGGTCATATGATGATTTAAAGGCATATAAAGAGGATCTATTTCAACATGAGATACCACTAAAACCAGATGCTAAACCATTCAAGCAAAAACAAAGGCCAATCAATCCTACATTATCTCCTAAAATGCTAGAAGAACTTACAAAGTTGAGGGATGGAGCTATAATTAAACCCATTAGACATTCCTCTTGGGTTTCAAATTTAGTACTTGTCAGGAAAAAGAATGGTGATATTAGAGTGTGTGTGGATTTCAGAAACTTGAATAAATCTTCTCTCAAGGATAATTATCCTCTCCCCAATATGGAAGCAATACTACAAAAGGTTACTGGATGTGAATTGTTGTCAATGATGGATGGCTTCTCGAGTTACAATCAAGTAAAAGTCAAGGTGTCAGAACAATTCAAGACTGCATTCACCACTCCATGGGGAACATATGTATATTTGAGAATGCCATTTGGACTAACTAATGCTGGAGCAACATTCCAAAGAGCAATGGATGTGGCTTTTGCTGAGTTAATCAATAAGATTATGATTGTATATTAGGATGACTTGACAACATATTCCAAAAGAGCTGAGGATCATTGCACACACTTAGAGTAAATATTTATCAAAGCCCTAGCGTATGGGATATCATTGAACCCTAAGAAGTGCTATTTTGCAATAACAGAAGGAAAATTGCTTGGCCATATAGTCTCGAAGGAAGGAGTAAAAATAGACCCTGAAAGAGTAAAGGCAATTGATAAAGTGCCTATTCCAAAAAATGTAAAAGCTATACAATCATTTTTTGGTCAGATTAATTTTGTCAGGAGATTTATACCAAATTTTGCAGAAATTGTTTGCCCTATATCAAAGATGTTGAAGAAGAACTCAGAAGTGAATTGGACAACAGAAATAGAAGAAGCATTTGCCAATATTAAGAGGGCAATCAAGAAAGCCCTAGTCTTAGTGTCCCCTGACTTCAGTAAGTCATTCCAATTGTTTTCATTTGCCTCCTATCATACAGTTGCAGTAGTGCTATTACAAAAAAATAGTGATAGATATGAACAGCCTATTTCATTTTTCAGCAAATCCCTTCAGAATGCGGAGTTAAAGTATGACATTGTTGAAAAATAGGCATATGCATTGGTAAAAGCAGTGAAAACATTTAGACCATACTTGGTGGGAGCCAAAATCATAGCATATGTACCTAATGCTGCAGTCAAGGATGTATTGGTCCAGACCAAAGTCACTGGTAGGAGATGTAGGTGGATACATAGGATTCAAGAATTCAATATTGAAATCTAGATCACTAAATTAGTGAGAGGACAGGGTCTTGCCAAATTAATGGCTGAGAGTAATCTTGAAGCTTCCCAGATATGTGGTGCTAATGATGTTGATAATGCAAGTACCAGTATTGAGCATACTCCATGGTATGTTGATGTAATATATTATCTAAAACATATGAAGTGTCCTGAAGGGTATGATGATAACAAAAGGAGGACACTCAAACTACAAGCTTCAAAATATGTACTCATCAAGGGGGATCTTTACTAGAAAAATAGAGATGGGATTTTACTATTATGTTTGGATGAATATCAATCAAAACATATTATGAAGGAGTTACATGAGGGCATGTGTGGAGGCCATTTCTCAGCAAGGACTACAGCCCACAAGATCCTGAGGGCCAGATACTATTGGTCTCAAGTTTTTAATGATTCATACCATTACACTAGGAAGTGTGAAGCATGCCAAAAATTCTCAGGAAAGTTGAAGTATCAAGGAGCATTGCCTTTGAAACCCATGCAAGTTGAGGCTCCATTCTATCAGTGGGGTATTGATTTCATAGGTGAAATTGTGGAGAAATCAAGTGGTGGACATAAATGGATTTTAGTAGCAACTGATTATTTCACAAAATGGGTGGAAGCAATTCTAACCAAATAGGCAACCAGTAAGGTGGTGATTAACTTTCTAATGGAAAATATTATGTTCAGATTCGGCACCCCAGTGAGATTAATTACAGATAATGGGATGTGTTTTAGATCAGATGAATTCAAAGGATTTTGTAGTACGCATGGCATCACTATCTCCTATGCCGCACCATATCATCCACAGGCAAATGGACAAGTAGAATCAAGTAACAAAAGCCTCTTGAAAATCATAAACAGAGTGTTGGATAGAAACAAAAAGGCCTGGGATTCAAAATTAAGAATGGCAGTGTGGGCTGATAGGATTACTGTAAAGAGAGCAATTGGAAGTTCTCCTTTTGAGTTGGTATATGGAACACAAGCAAGATTAACTTTGGAAAATCTTATGCTAGTATACAAATTCATTCTCCAGGAAGACTTGAACATTCCTGAACCAATGGAGGAGAGGTTGGAACATCTGGAAGAACTTGATGAAACAAGAAGAACAACTCAAAGACAAAATGTTAAGTTACAATCACAAGTAAAATATCTCTTTGACAAAAAGGCCAAAGATAGAAAGTTTGAAATAAATGATCTGGTACTAATGTGGAATGCAAGGTGTCAAGACAAAGGGAAGCATGGAAAATTTGAAGCCCTATGGTTAGGTCCTTTTGTTATCACTAGCAAAGGAGGTGATGACTCTTACTACTTGCAGAATATGTCTGGAGAAGAGCAGGAATTGCCTATGTAGAGTAAAATACTCTACATTTTGTTTTTGAGTTTCAGTTGTGCAAGCTCCATTTTTGTCTCTGTGCGTTTTAGTTTTGGCAGTGAGGGTTTTGACACAGAACGCGGACGCGGGTTTTTATTTTGCCTAAGTTTTGCCTAAGTCTTAGAGTCGTGTGGAAAATGCCAAGTGTCATCAGACAGGACACATTTTAAAGTTTCTCAAAGTAGTGCAGATGGAGCCAAGTGTCATTTTGCATTAAGGTGGAGTCTACCATGTGTCATCTTCCATGTTAAAGTTGCAAGCCCCTTTTAATGTTTCGAAGTGAGTCCGGCGGGCCCCATTTAAGTTTCTTTCAGTGCGCGCGGAAGGCACCAAGTGGCAGCTGTGGAGGGTTTCTATATGTTTCATCTAAGACCAGCAGAAAGTGCCGCGTGTCCCTTGTAATATTGGCGGAGCGTAACAAGTGTCGACATCTGCAGGTTCTTCCTTTTTGTTTCATTTCTAAGTAAAGACTATGGTGGGTCCCGGTGAAGTTTCAAAGTTACGTAGAGCGTGACAAGTGTCATCATCCGCATGAATCTAAATGAGTCCCAAAATGTTTCTATAGTGTTTCTAAAGCTCAGCGGAGACCGCCATGTGTCATCTTTCGCAGGACTCTCAAAAAGTATCTAAGTTTCTTAGAGTTGTGTGGAAGCTGCCACGTATCACTTGGTAATAGCCACGGAAAGCGCCACCTGTCCCTGTTCCTTTTTGAAGCTGCTCAGGCAAGAAGTGTTGTGGGTCCCATTTTAGTAAGTGATTAAAGGTTCGAGGCAACAGACTATGACAGATGTCAAAGGTGGAGCACTCCCAATACAGAGACATGATAAAGAGTATAATGTAGCAGACGTTGTCATGTATCTATTTGCAAGGGCCGCAGACGCTGCCAAATGTCATTTTTCGGTGCCTCCTGAATTATGAGATGTTTTTCAAGTAAGGTACGCGGAAGGTGCCATCTACTCAAGGGTTTTGTTTCTCAATAAAGCGAAGGAGTGCCACGTGCTAAGTTCTTGTTTTTCCTGAAAAATGAAGGAGTTTCAAGTAAAGGGTGCGTATGCGTGCCATCGGTCTCAAGGGTTTATAGTCGGAAAGACTAGCTGGAGCCAGGTGCCCTTGCCTATTTCACAGTAGGGAGTGCCACGTGTATCTGTTTCAACCAATGAATTTGTATAAAGGCTAACCATTTCAGATCCGAAAGATATCTTCTGTCAGACACTTCCAGTTAAGTTCCAGTTCAATTAGACCATTGGGATTTGATCGTGCAGGCAATCTTGAGCTAGTCCTATGCTATAAATATGGGTCTAGATCACAAATTTAAGGAGAGATTTTTCTGCATATAGATTGTTATCAGAGATTTAAGAGAAGTTTGAAGACCTTTTGCTGTGGCCAGTAATATCATTTGCCTTTGTTCTATTTTCTTGATTCAGAAAGTTTGTATAACTGTGCATGTATCAGTGCCTTTTATGTGATTGGAAAATTAATAAGAAGACTGAGTTCTATGCCTTTGCTAATATTTTCTGTGTTATTGCAAAATTTTCTAAGTTGTGAGTCTTTGATTCTATTTGCTTTCCTCCTTTACATTGATCATGCATTGTTTGCTCTTTAATGTAACTGAATCCTAAAGATAGATTCACTGTGCTTAATGTTAAGGAAAGAATCACACTCAGGCGCATCGCTATAGTTTAATTTTCTTTCATTGCATTTGTGATTTTGTTTTATTTCTATCCCTTTTTCGCAAAATACATTCAAGATAAGGAAGAGCCAGCTTCTTTAAAATCTGGAGGTTGTTTCAGGTCGCAAGTCCCACATTCCTAAAACTTCCCATGCTGGTGTCGGAAACAGCACAATTTTAAGCATCAACAGTTTTTACCACACCTGGTGGGACCCTTCTTGAAGATTCTTTCAAGACTGTATGAACCAAGGAGCTACACGAAGTCAGAGCTGTGGACCTGTAACCAGAGCCCAATCTACTACTAACCCAAGTATTCTTTCACCACCATTAGTAGCTAATCCAAGAAGAAGAGTGAACCAGTTTGCAGCAGCACCAAGAGCAAATATGGGAGCACCTGTAGCCCCAAGGAATTATGCAAATTGGAACACTGGCAGTCCTCTGATCCTCCCAGTACCACCGGCCACTTGGGACCCAATTCCAGCCAATGCCCTGAAGGCCCTACCCAAGTTCAGTGGGGAAGATTTCAAGACACCTGAAGAACATCTGTAGGATGTTTCTGATGTTTGTGCAGTGCACGTGATCACTCAACAGAATATGGCTATAAGGCTATTGGCTACTTCTTTTAAAGGAAAGGCCCTTGACTGGTACAGATCCTTGACCCCCAATACAATATCTACATGGGACTAGCTCGGTGATGCTTTCTTTGATAGATTTAAAGAAAAGGGTGATAAGTCTTCTTTGCTGCAACAATTTATCACTATCAAAAGGGCGCCACAAGAAGCAATGACTGATTTCAATTCAAGATTTCAAAAAACTTGGGACAGAATTTCTGCCATAGCAAGACCATTACCAGGTATGGCTATAGTATTCTATCTTAAGGCTTTGAATTCAGATATATCGGTAATGATTCAGTCACTTGGAGGTCAGAACCTACCACAAGCTTATGAGCTGGTAGTCAGGGCTGAGAATAATTTGATAGATGCTGGAAAGTTGCCCCTAAGACCTCCTATGCCTATGTTCCCAGATATTAGCTTACCGTTGCCTCAAGAAGTTCCTAATTCCATTAACCCACCAGTGTCTATGTATACATTCCCTCAACAACGTGCTAAAGTAGCTGTCCTTGTCCAGTCATCTGAGATGGATGATGTCAAGAACATCTTAAGGACCTTCTCTAATGAGATTATTAACCTAAAGAGATAGCAAAATATTTATCCAAAACCCCAATACCAAGGCTATCAAGGGAATAGACCTTTTCAGCCAAATTAATACCAAGGCCCTTAGAGATAGGCTAATCCTCAGCCATCAAATCAATTAGTCATAGTCCCTACACCTCTACAGACTGTTCCTCCTAACCCCAACAGAAAGATGGTTCCAGGGCAAAATAATTATGCAGATGGTACCAATGCCTGGTGTTTCCATTGTAATAATGGTCATATGCCCAGAGACTGTACCAGGGGTAATCTATAGCAAAAGATAGCAGAGCAAAGAAGAGTAGATGGACAATTTGCAAATACTTCTAACACTCAACCCTACCAATCCCCTGGTATGCAAAATTCAGTCTTGGTGGCCCAGATGCAAGGGATGTCCTTACAACAAGAAGAAGAAATAGCCCCTGAGCATGCTTTGTTTTCATGGATTGAAGAAGAAGAGTCAGTATTCTTGAATGAAGCTTCTACTTTGAAGAAGCCATTGGTACAATCAGATTACTACACTAGAGCCAAGAGAAGGATGATGGAACAACCTGAAGTAACAAATAAGGAAATTATGGGGATTCCTCCATTTCAAGATCATCAAAACAAAGCTGCTAGACAAGAAATACCTCAGCCAGTGTAGAACCAAGTAGTTTCTGGACAAGTTCAAGAAAAAGTAAGGTACCCTTATTATCCAAGAACCCAAACACTAGGACTTGTGAATGTGGTGGATCAGTTGAAGAGGACCCCTGCACATGTGTCAATATGGGACATGTTAGCTATTCCTGAGCAAAAGACAATGTTGCAAGAAGCCCTGCAGGGCCAAGCAGTGCCTAAACATACTCATACCAAAGGAGGACCTACTGATAAAGAAAAGCTCAAAGACACTGTTCCTCTGCAGACAACAACTCTTTTGAATAACACACCTGAGGTAGGTAGATCTAAGCCAGATCCCTTTTATTTAACTTTAATAGTTGGGAAGAAACTATTACACAATGCAATGATAGACTCTGGGGCTAGTACCACAGTGATGCCAAAGCAAATAGCAGATGCTTTGAAAATAAAATATGAGCCACTTACAAAAGGAGTTATGCAGTTAGATGGAAAGTCTGTGCAGACAATAGGAAAAATTAAACAACTCCCATTGCAATTGTATACTTGCCCTAACATAATTGTCAATCAGGATGTGGTAGTCATAGATATACCCCCTGTATTTGGCCTATGTTTATCCAGAGATTTCACAGCCAAGATAGGACGTTATATGTCACTTGATTGGTCTCACCTCATCCTAAGAACCAAATATGGTACAAAAATGAAAATACTATCTGAGTCATTATCTAAGGATCACATCACAAATGAACCAACCCTAAAATTAGAGGCAGCTCATGCTATGCTAAATAAAGAAGAAAGGGTCTTTGTTGAAGAGTTAGGTGACTGGACTGAACATGACCAAGAGGAGGAAAATAACCAGTTGTTAACTATGATGGAAAGTGACCCATATGGAAATTATAACTCTACTGGTTTGGGCACTTATGTCATATTTGATGAAGACCATGAAATCCCAAATGTTCTAAGGGAAGAAACACCAAAGGCTCAAGAATCTGAAAAGGACTCAGAAATCTAAACCCTAAATTTTGATGGGGCTAGAAGTAAAAATGGTGTTGGGGCAGGAATTTGTCTTACTGCCCCTAATGGTGAAAAGATTTTAAGAGCCATTCGCTTTCAATTTGCCTGTATGAATAATGATGCTGAATATGAATCTTTAGTGCATGGACTCATATTGGCAAAAAGGAAAGGAGTAAAGAGCCTAATGGTGAGAGGTGATTCTAAACTAGTAGTGAAGCAAATAAGAGAGAAGGTAGTGGCCAAGAATGTAAGGATGAGATCTTATAGGCACAGAATTTGGGACTTAATAGATGGTTTTGAAGCTTTTAATATTGAAGTAGTCCCCAGAGCCCAAAATTCTGACGCAGATAGGATGGAACAAATTAGTTCACAGTTTGATCCAATAATTGATCTAATGGTCAATAATGAGTCAGTCAAAGTTATAGTGAGGACAACTATCCCAGACAATGATGAAAATTGGCAAGTCTTTGAAAATGATTTTCAGGTACTCTCATTTTTGCAACAGTCAGGGGAGTTTGCTGATCAATTGCAACCCAAAATTGAAGAGGCATATGGAGACCAAATTATTCAATTATAGACTAATAAGCTTCCCAAAGGCTTGATTACTTTAGAAAACCTATTTGATCCAGAAGATGTAAGCCTAGAGAAGAAGAGGTTTCAAGCAAATAAAGCAGATTATTCTAAGATACAAGTGAGTGAAGGGAGAAAACTAAAGATTGGAAATTCCACAACCCAACAGGAAAAGGAAAGACTAATTGACTTGTGTGAAAGATTGACAGAGTAATAGCATGGACCTATGAAGACCTTCATGGCTATAACAGAGAGATCATTTAGCACACCATAGAACTGACTAAAGGATCTAAACTAGTCAGATAGAAGTAGAGGCCAGTGAATCCAAGGATTGAACCTCTAATGGTCGATGAGTTGCAGAAACTCTTGGAATCTAAAATAATTTCTCCAATCAAACACTCAACCTGGGTATCCAATCTAGTACCAGTCAGGAAAAAGAATGGTGACATAAGGCTCTGTGTGGATTTTAGAGACCTAAATAGAGCATCTCTGAAAGATCACTATCCCCTGCCCTCTATGGAACAAATTTTACAGACTGTGGCTGGATCAAAGAGATTTTCCTTGCTAGATGGTTTCTCTGGATACAATCAGATTTGGTTGGCTGATGAAGACCAACACAAGACTACATTTACTACCAAATGGGGAACGTTTGCATATGTTAAGATGCCATTTGGCCTGTCAAATGCTGGGGCCACTTTTCAAAGAGCAATGGATGTAGCATTTGGAGAACTCATAAATAAAATCATTCTGATCTATCTTGATGATCTCACTATTTTTTCCAAGAATGTTGTTGATCATTTTGATCATCTAGAATCTATTTTTAAAAAGTGTCAAGAGTTTGGAATATCCCTGAATCCCAAGAAGTGCATCTTTGCAGTACCTCAAGGCAAACTATTGGGACATATAGTATCCAAAGAAGGAGTCTCTATAGATCTAGAGAGAGTCACAGCCATAATGAACTTGTCCCTACTAGTCAATAAGAAAGTAGTGCAGTCCTTTTTGGGAAAGATTAATTTTGTCAGTCAGTTCATATCAGACTTTGCAGGCCTAATAAGACCAGTGACACTCTTGTTGAAGAAAGACCTAGTGTTCAAATGGACTGCAGAAGGGAGACAAGCTTTTGAGGAGGTTAAGAAAGCAATTTCAATAGCCCCAGTACTTAGGAACCCAGACTTCTCTAAGTCTTTTATAATGTATGTCTATGGAGGAGAGTTCAGTGTTACTGTTGTCCTAACATAGAAAGATGACCAACAAGAGGAAGAGCATCCAATAGCATTTTTCTCAAGGACTCTTAGGGAGTATGAAGCCAGGTATAACTTTGTAGAGAAACAGGCATATGCTATGGTAAAAGCCCTCAAGAAATTCAGACACATGGTCACAGGAAATAAGATTCTGATACTAGTAGCTCATCCGAGTGTTAGAGAATACATTATGGAAGGAGAGATCACTAAGAAAAGAGCAAACTGGATAACAAAGATTCTTGAATATGATGTGGAGGTCAGACCAACTAAACTTGTCAGAGGCAAGGGATTGTGCCAATACATGGCCCAAGACATGGAAAGAATGGTGACTGCTGAAGTAGAAAATGAGAATGTGTTGAGAATTTAGGAGATTGATCAGAATTCTTGGGTCACGAATAGGATCCAGTTTATGAAACATGGGATTTTCCCAAAACAGCTCTCTCAGGACAAGAGGAGATACTATAGGCAGCAAGGGGTCCATTTTGTTTTAATTGACCAAGTTCTTTTCAGAAGAAATACTGATGGTATACTCCTAAGATGTATAGAGAAAGATGAGGCTCAAAGAATACTACATGAAATGCACCATGGAGTCTCAGGTGGACATTTTTCTGCAAGAACCATAGCTATAAAGATAAGTCAGGTAGGTTACTTTTGGCCCACTTTATTTACAGACTGTTATCAACTGGTCAAAGAGTGCCAATCTTGTCAGTATTATGTGGGGAAGAGAAGGAATGCAGCAATGCCCCTTAGTCCTATAATTGTTGATGAACCCTTTGCCCAATGGGGTCTAGACTTCATTGGAATGATCAATCCGGTGTCCAGTATGGGACACAAATGGATTCTAACTACCACAGATTATTTTACTAGATGAAGTGAGGCAATACCACTCAAAGAAGCAACAAAAAAGGTGATCCTAGAATTTCTGGATGGTATCACTACTCACTTTGGGCCTCCTCGTACCATAATTTCAGATAATGCTAAGGCATTTTTAGGGGCAAAAATATATGACTTTGCACTAAAATATGGAATCTATCTAAAAACTTCCTCAAATTATTACCCTCAGGGTAATGGTTTGGTAGAATCAACTAACAAGAATCTGATTAGACTTATTAAGAGAATAGGTGCTGATCATCACAAAGAGTGGCATAAAGTGCTTAATATAGCACTGTGGGCTGATAGAATTATGCCTAAACAAGTGACAAAGATGTCCCCATATGAAGTGGTCGATGGTAAGCCTGCTGTAATGCCCCTGAGCTTGGAGATTCCTACTCTCCAGTTATTAAAACAGATTGAGATTGATGAGAATGGCCCCATGCAAGTCAGACTTGCTAAGCTCCTAGAAGTTTAAGAAAAGAGGGATACAACACATGAATCATTGATGAAACATCAGAAAATAATCAAAGACTGCTTTGATAGGAAGATTTCAAACCCCTATTTCGTAGAAGGCTCAGTTGTTTTGAAATGGGATGAGAGAGCTGCCAAGCTGGGTCGACACAGTAAATTTGAGTCATTGTGGACTGGCCCCTATAGGATTTGTTCATGTAAACAGCATAATTCATTTGAGCTTGAAACGATGGAGGGTGAACCTGTGGAGATTCCTGTAAATGGGATCTACTTGAAGCATGGACACATGTCTTATCCGAAGCATCTGATCCCTATGAATTTTGGGAACTTTTTGTTGCCCCTACTTTTTGCCACCTAAGCCCTGAGTCTATAGAGAATAGGTTAACACCAAGCATCAAAGGCCTCATGGCAAATTGCCCTATTCCCTGTGATTAATTCCTTGGGTCCCATCACACCATTATTAGGGTCCATGGTTTTAATGGACAACCAGTGTTGCTACCTAAGATTTTGACCCCCAGGTTAGCATTCTTAGAGGTCACCCGACAAGTGTTTGTGGTTGATAATGACTATGGAACTAGGAGGAAGAAAAAGAAAATGTATGACATCCCATGGGTAAGAAAAAACATGACCCTACTGGTCAGGGATGCTGAGCACTTGTTGCTAAGGAAACTAGCTGTCTTGGGCTTCTTTCTCATAGAGGATAAATCAAAATATGACCCAAGCAGTTTCATAACCTTATGGGTTAAAGACAACAATGTCGGTGCCAAAATTGTGCATGAGGGTTGTCCCTTTTGGGAAGACAGAAGAAACCCTAACGAGGATATTCCTGATTTATATGTAGAACTGACAGATTTGCCCTTTGAGGGTCCCAGGCCATGGGAAATATTTTATAATAAACTAAGGGTTTTTGACCCTAAGCTCAAAATGGGCACTAGATTGAAGAAAAAATTATTAAGGGATAGGGAATGGAAGCCAGATAAAATTGAAGCCTATTGGAAATATAGGCAGGAAATATCTGAGACAACCCACTCTTTTGGCAAGGTTGATATAGATGAAAAGTGGGAGCCCTGAAACAAGCAGAATCCATAGGCAGGGTGGAGAGTTAGAGGGAGAACCTAAGTCCACTCATACAGTGCAGGCCCTAGGACAAGCTTTATCTATAGCCACTGTAACTGTCTGGCCCCAATCTCTCAATGACATAGAGAAACAAAAGGTTGTGGTATCATCACCACCCAGAGCTTCTCCATCAGTTTCAGTGACTGAGGTTTCTAGTTTTGTGCAATTGCCACTAGTAGCAGTGGTAAATGTTGAAGAGAAGGAAGCACAGCAAGAAGAAGAGAGACCAAGGAAACATAAGAAGCTGAAACTTCAGCCTGATTTAGATGAGGAAGCAAAGCCTTCACAGCAGCAACCACCGAGCACATCTATTTCTCCTCAGGTACATGCTACTCCTCCTTCTCCTTCTCAGTCTCTTTCTTCTTCTATAGGGGTGGCAATCGCAACTAGCCAAATATTATCCCCTGCCACCTCTATTGTGCCAATTTCCCAATTTACCCCACCTGTTACTACTCAGGCCATGTCATCACATGCCACATCATTGCCTCCCTTTTCCCTTTCTTTTTGAAAGAGAATACCTCCCCAGTTTTCCCTTAGCCAGCATTTGGCTATTCCCTATGGCTTGCCACAGGGTCATCCTTTTGTGGGTGGGTATATTGCCTCTCCCCCTACCTTCCAAGCTCAATCAGACACTGCTAAGAAGGCTAGGGAGGCCCAGATGGATAAAAAGAGGAAGAAAGACAATAAAGCTCAGACTGTGCCACACATGAGGTCACTATTTGACCCAATCTAGCAACAGCTAACTGTGACTCATTTGTCACCTAATGTAGTCAGAACCAATGAGCAGATGTAGCCCCAGGATTATACCATGAGTGCAGTAGCCATGGATATGTCACTTTTCAGACCACAGGACAAGGTCGGGCTACTAAATGAAACCACTTCTGCTGTAGCTATTGATTATTTGAAACTATCTAAGAAGTTGCAGAAGGTGGAGGCTGATTTAGCTCAGGAAAAGGCACATAGTAGCAACTTTGCTGCAGAGCTTAAATCAAAAAATGATGAAATAGAGAATCTCAATAAATAGTTGCAAAATACTGTTTCTTGTCAGATTCATCAGGCTACACAGAGCCAAAATGCTTCTTTGAAAGAAGAGCTAGTACAAGTAAAATCTGCAGTGACTGCCCTGAGGTAGGAAAAGGCCACACTACAGAAGAGATGTCTGAAGAACCTGCAACAAGTCACATAGTTTCAGCAGAAGCTACTGACTGAACAAAATAATGCTGTTGCCATGCATGCCCAACTTCAAGCTAAGCAACAAACATCAAAATAGTTAACACTTGAGTTGGAAAATAGGCCAAAGAATGCAAGAGTGTTGAACCTGGTTAAGGAGCTATATGTGTCAGTGTGGAAAAGAATCTCTGAGGAGATTATTTACCTCAAACCTTCTTTAACCTTCCTGCTGCATGCACAACAATTGTGTGAGAAGGTAGAGACTTCAGTTTAGGCCACTTTGTCCACTGTTTCCTTGAGAGTTTCAGATTCTCAATTGCTGTTGAAGAAGCTGTATGACACAACTGATGAAACATTATCAGCAGCAGGGATCAGTGACAAAATGATTGCTGCGAAAGGGGTGAACAAAGTTCTTAGTTGCAACTCTGCTGCAATTACTTGCAAAGAGCTCCTAGATGTTGTCAAGGAGGGAGTCAAAGACATGAAGAAGCACATTGAAGATTTGGTGCAATTGGGTCTTCCCTCCCCTTTTCCTGATAGCAACACTGTGATAATGGTTGATGAGATTAAGCCTTTGTTGTTAGCTAGACAAAATGATCAGTCAGTTTTCCAGGGTTTAACAGATGCTTCATAAGTGCCAGAAGTTGAAGCTGTCTTGATCCCCATGGCCCAGCTTGATTTCCAATTGAAGGCTGCAGTTCATGTTTTGCAGAGTTTTTCGTACAAGGACATAATTAACCTTGATTTAGCCTTCCAGGATTTGCAAAATAAACAGGGACTCTCTGATGCTGAATGGTCTGTTTATCAGACGACCTAATAGAATCTGTGAATTTTTGCTGTATATATATATATTTTTGGATTCTTTCTGAGCAGGCTCAAAAGTCCTCGGGGTCGCCAAGAACTGTAGAGTAAAATACTCTACATTTTGTTTTTGAGTTTCAGTTATGCGAGCTCCATTTTTGTCTCTGCGTGTTTCAGTTTTGGTAGTGAGGGTTTTGACACAGAGCGCAGGCATGGGTTTTCATTTTGCCTAAGTTTTGCCTAAGTCTTAGAGTCGCATGGAAAATGCCAAGTGTCATCAGTCGGGACACATTTTAAAGTTTCTCAAAATAGTGCGGATGGAGCCAAGTGTCGTTTTGCATTAAGGCGGAATCTGCCATGTGTCATCTTCTGCATTAAAGTTGCAAGCCCCGTTTAATGTTTCAAAGTGAGTCTGGCGGGCCCCATTTAAGTTTCTTTTAGTGCGTGCGGAAGGTGCCAAGTGGCAGCTATGGAGGGTTTCTATATGTTTCATCTAAGACCAACAGAAAGTGCCGCGTGTCCCTTGTAATATCGGCGGAGCATAATAAGTGTCGACATCCACATGTTCTTCCTTTTTGTTTCGTTACTAAGTAAAGACTATGGTGGGCCCCAATGAAGTTTCAAAGTTATGCGGAGCATGACAAGTGTCATCATCTGTGTGAATCTAAATGAGTCCCAAAATGTTTCTAAAGCTCAGTAGAGACCGCCATGTGTCCTCTTCCGCAAGACTCTCAAAAAGTATCTAAGTTTCTTAGAGTTGCACGGAAGCCGCCACGCATCACTTAGTAATAGCCGCGGAAAGCACCACCTGTCCCTGTTCCTTTTTGAAGCTTCTTGGGCAAGAAGTGTTGTGGGTCCCATTTTAGTAAGTGATTAAAGGTTCGAGGCAATGGACTGTGACAGATGTCAAAGGCAGAGCACTCCCAATATAGAGACACGGTAAAGAGTATAATGTAGCAGACGTTGCCACGTATCTATTTGCAAGGGCAGTGGACGATGCCAAGTGTCATTTTCTGGTGCCTCCTGAATTATGAGACATTTTTCAAGTAAGGCACGCAGAAGGTGCCATCTGTCTCAAGGGTTTTGTTTCTCAATAAAGCGAAGGAGTGCCATGTGCTAAGTTCTTGTTTTTCCTGAAAAATGAAGGAGTTTCAAGTAAAGGGTGCGTATGCGTGCCATCAGTCTCAAGAGTTTATAGTCGCAAAGACTAGCTAGAGCCAAGTGCCCTCGCTTGTTTCATAGTGGGGAGTGTCACGTGTATCTATTTCAGCCAATGAACTTGCAGAAAGGCTAACCATTTCAGATCTGAAAGATATCTTATGTCAGACACTTCCAGTTAAGTTCCAGTTCAGTTAGACCGTTGGGATTTGATCATGCAGGCAATCTTGAGCCAGTCCTATGCTATAAATATGGGTCCAAATCATAGATTTAAGGAGAGATTTTTTTGCATATAGATTGCTATCAGAAATTTAAGAGAAGTTTGAAGACCTTTTGCTGTGGCTAGTAATATCATTTGCCTTTGTTCTATTTTCTTGATTTAGAAAGTTTGTATAACTGTGCATGTATCAGTGCCTTTTATGTGACTGAAAAATTAATAAGAAGATTGAGTTATGTGCCTTTGCTGATATTTTCTATGTTATTGCAAAATCTTCTAAGTTGTGAGCCTTTGATTTTATTTGTTTTCCTCCTTTACATTGATCATGCATTGTTTGCTCTTTAATGTAATTGAATCCTAAAGATAGATTCACTGTGCTTAATGTTAAGGAAAGAATCACACTCAGGCGCATCGCCATAGTTTAATTTGCTTTCATTGCATTTGTGATTCCGTTTTATTTCTACCCCTTTTTCCCAAAATACATTCAAGATAAGGAAGAGCTAGCTTATTTAAAATCTGCAGGTTGTTTCGGGTCGCAAGTCCCACATTCCTGAAACTTCCCATGTTGGTGTTGGAAACAATGCAATTTTAAGCATCAATAGCCTGTACATGGGCAATACTTGAAGCAGTTCTTTTCATAAACATGTATGATGAGGATTGAGCATTGCCAGTGCATGGACAACCCTCAAACAATTCTCAAAAATATTTTATTGCATTCACAGTAGTTTAGGAATCATTCCCGTTCCCCATCATTTGTCACTTCCCTTTTCCATTTTTCATAAAATCATCACCCCAAATGAATAAAAACATGTGGTCTACTTCCCCAAGAGATCTGAATCCTTGTTATACTCACAGGGAGTATACATCCTAGACAGAGCCACTGTTTGGATAGTAAAAATTTGAAATTTTTGTTGTATTCTCACTTCACCATATTTGAGCAAAATCATAAAACATCCCAAAACCATAGTAAAAATTAATGCATCCCAAAAGATGTCCATGGTTAAACAATGCAAAAAATTACTTAAAATTTAAATCTATCAGCAAGACTTTGTGTTGCTTATGCCGATGCATAAGAAATCAATAAAAAATTACTATCCACGTGAGAGTAAAGATCGGAAAGAGATTTGTAAGAGCTGCCGATAGGAGAAGTAATACTGATGGCCTTTTATCAGTAAGAGAACCAAGTAGTCACATCGATCGGTATGACTAGTAATCATCAGGTGGTCCTTTAAAAGCTACCTCGATGGTATATATCATACCGATCAAATATATCGACAAGAGTCTCACCGAACATCTTACGGGGACAAAGGCAACAATAACCATCAGCAAGAAATAAACATCAGGATGAAAAGTAAATGAGTCTCCGATATTCCAGTCTCTTGGTGAAACAATAAAAAGGCACTTTCGGTGTGAGTCACACTGATACACATATCCATCAGCATAACTTAATATATCAGAATGAAGCAATGATATCTTGCCAACTCACAAGTCACAGCGATGAAAGGGTGTCGGTGACACTTTGATAGATTCTCTCCAATAAGGAATGTAAAGTAGCCATCAGGGAGATAATTGTGATTAGGTGATTTGAAAAGAATTACCCCGATGGTATATCTCACTCCGATGGAAATAAAGTCACACCCATTGATAAGAATTTTTAAACATATCAGTGAGATATCAAGGTGGTCATTCCGATCCAGAGTATAGAAGATTATCGGGGAGACGACGAATCTCAGGGAAACATAAATATATTATCCCGATGGTATTGATCTCCCCGATAACAAGTGCTATCACACATATTGGTGAGACCCTCACCGATAGTCATATCGGTAGGACTCACTATATCGGAGGGAAATCTAAAACACACAGTGATGAAAGAAGTCATGCCAATGGTCGTACCCACTTAAGATATGACTCAACATAGCATCGGGAATACAATTGAGGGGTCACGCCGATTTATTGTTCGCGCCATGAGGAAATATTAAGGTCGCCCAAACATTTTGAAAATCATGCCGATGACAAGAGTTATGGCGATGTGACATTTCACAATGATGAACAACATTTAATTGATCAGACAATTAAATGCAGACGGTAATGAAATCTTTTAAGATCATTATAATTACAATTGACAGAGTTGTCTAAAAAGAGAATACAGAGGAATTCAATCACAGCCATAGAACAACAGGTACTTACATACAAACCATTGTGTATAGCCTGTGTTTGAATTTTCTGTCAAAATTTGAATATGGATACTCCGAGAAAGGGAAAAGGTAGAAAATCACAAGGGGAAACTAGTAAATCTAAGAAACAAAAAACTAATCAAACCCCTAAAGAAAAAATAAAAGACAGAAAACTCAATCAAGACTTAATTGATCAATTGCCTGGATCAACTCCCAAGGCCAGAAGATCTGCTCAACTTAGGGCAGAAGTTGAAAAATTAGAAGACAAATGTAAGCGCTTGGGAGATATTTGGACCCTAATCAGAGGATATGAGCTTTTTAGATTCCATTATAATAGAAGGATTAGGAATGCTCCTGTGTCAAACCCATGGCACTTGAATTTGGGAAAATTGGTCGTGCCTAATGTATTCCTGAATGTTAAACTCCTCCAACTACTTGCCCAACAATATAGCCCAAGCCTGAAAGCT